>OX596019.1:10426530-10926574 GCA_951394055.1 Villa cingulata
TCCCGTCCCGTCCCGTCCCGTCCGGCTCTGTTCCGACACGTTTCAAAACATACCTGTTATAATAAAACGGAACGGTATATAGTAAAGTTGAAAGCTAATATTGAAAATTTATATGGAAACAGGTTATGTTGTCCGTGAAATTTGTTCAACTCCGACGTTCCGCACCGTTCCGTTCCATCAATCATAACAGCTTCTCGGTCAATCCATATAAATAACATGGAAATGTCAAATATTCAACTTTTTTCTTTTTACGGAACGGAACGGAACGGGCTTATCGTGACTACGCTCTTACACTACTTGTCATATCTTTTGTTTTTATTTATCTATGTTAATACGCTGATACTACTACTAACTTGTATTACGACTGGTATTAAAATCACAACTAATGCACATGTGAACATACAATTAAGACTAACCATGTGAACATGGGCCTTAAATGTTATTTTGATATTTTTGGGATATTTGTTCTGTAGCACCTAGAACCCCAACTCTGATTTTAAAAAGAAATTTTCAAAAACCTTCCCGGGGATATACCTAATATTTTCCCAAATTTTCAAGGCAATTGGATGTATGGTTTTTGAGTCTATCGAGAACAAATAAACAAACAAACATACATTCATTTTTATACATATATTTAGATTTGATTATTTTAAATAATTTGTAGCTGAGTGAGAAAATACATATAAAACATATTAATTTAATAATGACTTTTTTAGATAAAAGAAGAGCATTAAGAGATGCGTTCATTTTTTTTTTCAAACAGCTCAAACAATTGAGCAGAATAATTAAATGCATCTTGTATTATATACAAAGCATACATAAAATGTCAAATCACCATATGCCTGTCGATTAGTTTTAGCTGATCGACTCAATATGTCGATATTCTCGCCTCAAATCGACACTCATAATACAAAATTTGTCGAGACGAGGCGATAGTCGATGACGAGACGATATTATCGACACTCATAATAGGGCCCATTATTACGAGTATTTGCAGAAAAAGCTTTTTCATTTACGTTCATTCAGAATGGTTCAGATTTTACATTTTCCCAGAAACATACAAAAAAAAACTTCTTTTGGTTGTTATAGATGTTTTCAATTGTACATATATGCCTAGGCTTTAATATTCATTCTATTTACATTTTTGTTTCAAAACAACAGAAAATACTTTATTCTAGCAAAGGACCAAAGATATTTGTTTTTTAGAAAAAAAAAAATACGAGAAAATTTTTCAAACATTTAAAATATTTATTCTGAGTAACCAATGGTAACATCTACATACTTTTTTATGTTATATCATGTTTTAGGGAGGCTGTAAAATTTAAATAATAAATGCTGAAATATATTAGTATAGGTCCTTGTATATATCTGTTTGGAAATTATATACGTTCAATATAGCTATGTACATATGAGTAGATTGTATTGGTTAGAAAATTATTGGATTTCAGTTAAATAATTTTCTTTTATTTCCTAGATTTCCTATATAACACGGATGAGATCACAAACTTCACATCATTTTATCAAAACAATTTATAAAATTAATTTTAATTAAACTGTAGGTATAACTGTTTCAGTATATGAACGCAATATGCATTTACTTTCTACTCACAATCATTAGCCAACACCATCATCCCTTTCCTTCGTAAATTATAAATTTCAACCAGTTACAGCCTATCGCATATTCAAAAAAAAAACATATTTAGGAAATGAAAATCACGGGATTTTCTCAAAATGAATTTCAATCGAAAATGTACTTAAGCGTATTCGTAGGTATAGGCTGGTAATCAAAAGAAAATTATTATAATGTAATTATCATAAATCTTTAAAATGGTATCTGCTGATTATTATTTTCCTTTTCATTAATAATATACGAGTATTACAGTTGTTTCTCCTTAAGTTTAAATTTCAAATTTTTCTTAGAATTTCTTTTTTAATTTTTACGAAAATTCTAAACTGATATCCTTATAACATTGTGGTCTTCTAAAAAGTCAATGAACATGAATCAAAATCGAGATATCTCTGTTCAAGAAAAGTTCATTTTCATCATACAACTTCGGATAATTTCTCCTCCATTTTGTTCGTTATAAAATGAATGAATATAGCTAGATGTTCATTTGATAAAAATTACAGATTTGCTATGAATACAGACAACAAACAGATAAGCTCATCTCTTTACCGTGACGAAGTACAAGATAATTAGTACAGAATTTGTTATCCTGTGAAAAATTGTAAAAATTATGATTCTTTTAATGATTTGATATACGAGTATTTTACGAAAAATATGAATAACTTTAACTGGAAATTAAAATTTTCATTTCTACTCATGTCTTATACACATTTTTAAATATTTTCAAAGGACAATAAACGGCAGATTTTACTGAAAACTTTATATATTTAACAAATTCAACCTGTAGGATTTATTTCTAGAAAATAAAGAAACATAATGCATGAATGAATTTATAATTTTCATTTTATCATTTTACAGATTCAGAAATATAAAAAATGTACACATAACTTCACAGTTAATAATGTGAGCATAAACACATATAAACAAATTTTATACTAGATTTGATTGTATATTTTTATGGGTACATCTACAGATGAATCCTTATACAAATTCAGCATCTCCTGATGATAGGAGTAGGAGTGTACATACATTAAATACAGAAAATTTAACGAAAACTTTCGGTTCAATCTTTCGCTAGGATATACACAAATAACACACACCAACAACGCACTACAAGAAGAAGAAGTAAAAATTATTCAAAATATATAAAAAAAAAAATCAAAACAAAAACAAACTAAACGCAAAATTTACTTCTCTTTTACAGAGCTTTTCTTGTAACTTGTAACTTGCAACTAATTTTGTAAAAGAAAAACGAATAACGAATAACATCTGGAAGCTGTGCTGCAACTGTGCTGTGTTGTGTTGTGTGAGTTGTGTATATAGCATCATTCGGAAAATTTACACTCATACTCGTTGAATGTATTTTGCTGCTGGCTGATATTTTCATTTTGTACGCATTCAGATTCAGATACTCGTGCTTATCACTGTTCGATAAGCTATATTATACACACAAAATCACAGGAATATATAGGGATAGGTAATACATTTCATTTTTTCATATTTCATCATAGATGTAGCATATACTGGTGGCTGATGGCTGGTGTTGTAGCTTAGTTTCTCATGACTCTTGGTAAGATTTAGACATTTTCGGGTTATTGAACGTTACACAAATGGCATATGCCTGTAATACATAGAAAGTAATAGAATTTTTTTTTGTCACACTAATACACAAAAATATTTTAATAACAAAAAGGTAAATAATACAAAGTGTATAAGAACAAATTTTATTTCATCAATCTCTTCTGTATTTAAATTAACCGGACCGGACGGTTTATTGTAATTTTTTATTTTATTTGGAAATTTTTTTTTTTTTTGCAAATAAAATTGTCGTTCATTTTTATTTCTTAATTAATTCCAAAATATGTATGTAATACATTTTTGTTAAGAACATTTCGCAATAATAATTTCTTTTAGTACACTATAATATACACTCTGTGTGGTATATGTTAACACGAATAAATCGTATGTAAAATAAAATGTATAAGAAAATGAAAATGAGAAAAATCCCGGGCAAACAAAATAATAATATTGTGTTGTGTATCGTTGTTGTTATTTTTGTTGTAATGTAATATTATACTATACGAAAAATTGTGTGTATCCTTGTGTAATAAAAAAAAAAAAAAATTTTTTTTGTATACGGCATTATATGCCGTGTGCAGTGTATAATATAGTCAGTCAGTCAGATGAGTCTGTGTTTATAAGTTCTTCTGTAATAAATATTACAATCGAATTGGTTAACAGGCTGTTGCGATATAATAATTTATTGTTGTTTTGTGATGATGATTATACATACATATATTATTGAAAAGCGCACAGAAAATATAAATTTGAATAAATAAAAATTGAAAAATACAATATTCTGATTTTTATTAGTTATTTGTTTGTGAATTCAGGAAGAAAAAAAAGAAAAAAAAAATTATACATACTATGTATTAATACGTGAAAAATTTGTTTTGAATATAATTTGAATGAAAATGTGAAAAAGGACATTCTATACTATTATAAACGAAAAACAAAAGAAAAAAAGAAATTTCCTTTTTAATCGGTTTTTTTTTGTGAATAAATACCTATATTGTGCTGCATACAACGAATTCAATAAATTTTATTTTAATCTTCTTAAATGATACATTTTATATAAATTTAAAAGTTTGTTATATATAGACGAAAAGTATAGCGCTACACATCCAATATACGTATACATATGTACAGGAGGTACATATATACTCGTGAAACATTCGATTCTCTTTTGAAATATACAAAAATATAAAGAAGTGTATGAGGTATAAATACATTCGCTTATGTGTGCATACGATTTATAGAGGTGTTGTGTTATTTTAAAAAGAATAAAAGGATAAAATTGAGAAAATAAAAAAAAAATTTTGGTTTTTTTGTATAATAAGTAATATATAATCTAGAAATAATAAAAATTTTATCTTTTTCATAAATGATTGTGTGTGAATTTACTATGAATGATTGAATGAATGAATGAATGTGGTGTGCCGTTTATCTACGGTATATACTCGTAATTCAAGAAAGAAGTGAAAATAAATAAAATTTTGTATTTTCGTGCTTTTAATGCTGATTTTTCATTTAATTTTCATTTTTTTCGCCTGATATATTCTACAAAGTATTATCGTATTGTATATTGTTTTGTTTTGTTATATTTTCATAAAAAAGGGACTTCAATAAATTATGAGTTTTTTTTTTCTTTATTTGCAGTTTTTTTTTTGTAGTTCGTTCGTTTATTTTTTGTTTTTTTTCTTTCTCCAGAATTGCAATTTGTTTGAGTACAAATGCTATTTCCGAAAAATATGTATAAAAAATTGAGGCGATAAAGAGAAAAAGGAAAAAAAAAAATAAAAAAAATAAAAAATAATCACAATAAAAGCATAAAAGTTTTAAAAATAATTTTTCAAGTGACAATGTGTATGAAGTTTTTGTGTAATTTTTCAAAGGATCACTAAAGAAGAAGCCAAAGAAGAATAAATATTCTTCTTTTATTTACACATAAGAACAACATATAGAAGATAGAATATAGAATTTTAAAAGATTCAGAAACACAAAAATACAAGATAAGATAGTATAAAATTATACAAACAACAAAAAGTTCAAAGGTAAAAATATTTTTATGAATTTACATTGTATTGTTGTTATTTTTAGAAAAATTTTTATTTCCCATTCCATATCCTTTTTGGAAAAAAAAATTTCTAATTTTTGAATTAGAAACTAAACTATAAACCACATACTGATGTACACTACTTAATATGACCGAACGAAAAATATAAAAACCATATAACTTCTGATAATTATAAAATATAACACAAAAAAGGATAAATCAAAGATCTAACCTAATCTGTAACCGCACACACATGAAAATGAAAATGAAAATTTGTACTCTAGACTCGTATATACAGTATTCTCGTGTATTTGTAATATAAAATCATATTTACTCATTTGCTTTAATTTAAATAAAAAGGATAAATTAGCATCATTCATTATTGTTTTACGTTTACTAAAGGATTTTTCATTTATGTAATATTATATGATTTTTGTTTTTATAGCAAGTCACGTATGTTATATTGACCATGAAATTAAACAATTAATTTGAAAAGGATTTTATATTAATCCTGTTGGATTCATAAATATTACAAAAATTATTACATACTATGTATGTAACGTCATTAATAATGATAATAATAAATTTCTACCACGGTTATTTATTACATATAAAATGAATAAAAATAATGTTTGAATATTTATTTTTTTCGTTTAGGTAAACACAGGTACATTTAATTTATGTACACATACGTACGTACGTTGTATATTTTTAATTTTTACCTTATCTTTCACGTTGGAATGAAATACCTACTCTGAAAATGGTTCGATCTGGAAGTTGAAATCATAAAATTAATTTGAATACAAGACCTTAGATCTTTCGTCAGTCTTTAGCTGAAATTGTAAAAAAAATGTGTTAAGAATACAAAAAAGAATTATGAAAAATACTTAAATGAAAAAAAAAAGGATATATGAAAAATATTTTAGAAGAGTAGATTTTTTTTTCCGTTCAATTTGCTCTTTATACCACACAATATTCAAATTATTCTACTCTATAAAATTAAAATAAAAACTAATTGTATGTATAGTAGTTTGAGTTAAAATGATGAAAACAATGTACCTACGTACTGATGTACTATACATGTACTCGTCCATGTACTTGAAAAGTTTGAAAAAATATATATATACATATTTATTTTCAAATTTATTCGACTGAAGTTTAATTTGTTCGAAATTAGAACCACTTCAATTTTTGTTTTAATTTGAGTTTTAAATTTACTCTGAAGTGTATTAAATTGACTTTCGAAAATTCAAAAATTCAATTGTTTTGTTTTTCATTCTTTTATTTTTGGTTAATTTTAATTTAAAAAATGAAAGGTACACCCTGAGGGAAATTAATATTTTCTAAAAATTTTTACGAGTATTATTCATAATGTATATGACTATACATGCTCAAATCATTAAGATCGGTTCATTCATTTTTTTTTGAAAATTATAAGGATTTCTAATGAAGCATTTAATAAAGTTTTTCGATAAAAATATAAATTGTTAATAAAATTCTAGCATCAAAGCATCTCTACATACAGCAAGTGTATATAGCAATTTTATTTTTAATCGAGATAAAATGTAATATTTGTGTAAAATTTTGATTTGAGAATCGCTTTGAACAACTTGTCCTTCCTCAGAATGTCATTACAAAAGAATGCTTTTCAAACATTTGTTGAATTCAAACGTTTTTTTTTATGTCTTGTTTTTGGCTAATTTTTTTAATATTCCACTGATTACAGAGTCTTCATCTAAGCTCTTGACATATTCACGTCATTACAGTCGTTGAGTTTTAACTCATATACTGTCACTTTGCAGTTCCCAAATGTTTAAGATCCAACTTTCTTTCTCAACCGAACATACTTCTCGAAATCTTTATATCAAACCTTTTCTAACAATTCTTATCAGATAGCTTTATGGACCACATTCCACATGCATAGAACACTACAGATCTTACAATAGTTTCAAAAATAATAGTTGGAATTCCATTGTTACCTCAAAACACTTGTTTCATGCTTTGGACTTACTTAAATATTTTCAATCTATAAATTATTATTCGTTGGTGATACTGAGAGTATCTGAAGTTGTTGACACAATCAAAGTTACTCGATTTCAATTAAATGCTCTCAGCTTCTAATGTTTAATCTCTTCGATTATGAATATTCGACACACCCTCTATCTGTGGCCGAATTCATTTCCAATTTCTGGAATTGTTCTTTCATAGTCTAAAAGTATTTCTCAATTGAGTTCATATCTAGAATATAGCTATTGTGTCGACTTATTCCTTAAATCACCACACAATATGAATAGTCTACGTTTCAATATTTCACAAAATAATTTACGCGCATTCACATACAAATGTGTATATATGTCCATTATGTATTACGAAAATCAGACACATACATAATCTTCTTTGATGGATTATGTATCACATACTCAAAAAGAGATAAAACATAATACACAAAATATTCATAAGTATTATTCTAGCAAATATAGTCAGGATAATAGTCAGGATATTATTAGTTATAATGTACTCGTATAATCCCCATGCAGGACTGAATAATATTTTTATCAATTAATTCTAATTCAATTCCATAAAATCTCTAAATGCTGCTAATTATATGTTAAGGATATTATGAGTATACATTCACACAAATTTACAACAAATCTTTATTATTACATAATGAAATGATTGTAAATAAATCATGATAAAATTACTCGTGATTTCGATATGATATATAATAAATATTTAATTAAATTCTGTGAAAAAAAATGCATTAAAAATTATGTAAATTGAGATTTATGTAATTCAATCAATTTGTAATAATTAATACACGGCATTTAAAAAAATGTAAATAATTTCATTTCATCTTTATATTTTCAATGTAATTTTTTATTTTGTTTATTTTTGTATTATATTAGCTTTTCTCTGTTTTAAATTCAATTTGTTTGTAAATGCTTTTGATTAATTAACAATTTTTTTTTTTTTAATTTATGGAGAATTTTAAATTGATAATTATCATAATAATATCTGTGTGCAGATAAATATTTTAATTAATTATAAAAATTTGTTAACAGCTATACATAAAATTATTAGCAAATTTGTACGAGTTTGGGACAATAAGATTGATACGTGCACGTTACATGATGTGCATTCAAAAATAATATTTTTTTATCTCAGAGTAATATACGAAAAAATGCATATCCTGAAGCATTTAAATATTATGCTTATGATATACGAGTACCTATGTAAAATGTTGCTAGTTGATTTTCCGCTTCTGCTGTGTACGATATTCGCATTCTACTTCGAGAGAAAATCAACTTTTGTAGAAGGAAAATACGAGTACAAATGGTATGTGAAATACTACTCGTAACGTAATACATATAGTAGCGTACCATACGCTACAGATACTGTTATAGTCAATGACCTACACTGCTTCAAGGCATGTTTAGAGGAGAGGAGCAAGTATAAAATGATGTTTGTTGAATTTCCATGTTTTGTCTTGTGCAATATTCGCTTTCTACTAAAAGAAAGAAATCAATTTTTATCAAGAAGGAAAATAGAAAATACGAGTACAATGTGATGTGTGAAATACTATTCGTAGTATCTACTATCGTAGAGTATACAGATGGGAGGAGCAATTGAAAAATGTTGTTTGTTGATTTTCCGTGTTTTGTTTTGTACATTATTCGCATTCTATACTAAAAGAGTGAGAAAAACACGGAGAAAAACGAACGAGATACTGAACAAGTTGGAGAAATTTAATAAAAATTGAACAATAATAATTAAACTTTTAAGTTACATTTTACCACCTTTAAGGAAACGATATAGATATTCTTTATTCAAGATAAAACGATTTAAAGTAACACATCAACAATATCAGTAACAATGACATTTTCCGATCGATTTAAATTTGTTGCATTTTCAAATAATATATAATCTTTGATTTTTCATCGAACTTGTATGTGTTTCTGTTTATGTGAGTATCACATTAGACTCATACCGCAAAAGTACAAAATCCAACTTGATACAAAATACATAAAAAAAAATTTTCTTCTAAGTAATTCTTCATTTTATTTCATATTTTATATACAGGATATCTTTTGTAATTTATATCCATTTACAATCGTACATATATGTATGTATGTATGGTATGCGTTAAAACCACATATTTATATTATATATCCTTTGTATAACTGATATGAAAATGCATACAAATATTCATATGCATGTATGTACCTTAATAATGTTCTTATAGTTTTACATTTACTATATGTGTACATGAATACACTCTCGTATATAATTGGTCTCAAACAATATCTAATTTATCATTTTCTATACTACATTTTGAATTCTTTAAATGTGTGTATCTATTTAAATTTCAACTTTTCTTTATAACTTAAATATGTACATAAAATTTTATCTACGTATATAGACATTATATTCCTTTAATGTGGATAGGAATACATATGAACATATTAAGAACATTTTGTGTACTCATATACATATGCATACTTAGAAATTATATTTGTATCAATTGAATGAATTATTTTTGTTTTGATTGTTATGTTCCTTTGAGGAATTAGGAATATAGTTAAACAAATATTTTAACTTGTAAACTGGTAATAGATGTAATTTTATATACGATACTCGTATACAATATACGTATATTACATGTGTGTGCACCTACTTGTATTTACATATATTTTGTACAAATGTGCATGTATACAATTTCAATGTATTTATCATAACAAACATAAATGTATATAAATGAATTTTCTAATTAAATATTGAAAAATATAGAAAATATCTTTATGAGATACAAAGTATACGCAAAGTAAAACTAAGTAATACAAAGGATATAAATGTATAAATATAACTTATACGATCGGTAAATTTGACCTCATATTGAACTTTTCTTTCTCCAATATTGATAATGTATATACGAATATAAAAAAAAATCTATCAATTTTTGATGTATATAGAAAGGACGTACATAATGTAGATGGTTGAAGGGAAGTAGGAGGTGGGGGGAGGGGGTGGTTTTATTTAGTCAAATATCTAAGAACAAAGATTTAAATATTTTTATTACTTTTTTGTTTTAATATTTCATCATCATATACTATATGTATATATAGTTACTATATATGTAGATACATATGTACTTATACCCGTATACTATATCCTGTACTCACATAAATTAATAATGAACAGTGATGTAAAATCTGAAAAATATATATATATATTTTTTCTATTTCTTTCTACTATAAATGTACTTTGTCATTCGTTACAGCAGATTTATAATATTGAAGGATATACTTTCATTTTTTTTTTCATTTCTTTTTTATGATTTATATACTGAATAATTTATGATTCTACCACACAGATCAGATTGATATTTATATATTATAGTACCAATATCACTGTATAACGACGTGAAAACAAAGTTATGTTAAAGTATCAAGGATATATCTACATATACGTGTGAGTCTATACACAGAATTAAAATAAAAGAGGATATATTTGCTATATAGTTATTACTTACATTAAAATGTTCAATATCTTTATCATAAAATCAAATTTATTTTTTCTTTTCATTTCTTTTTGTATTCTTTACAAAATATATAATTGATATCGATAAGAAAAATGATATCGTTTTTAATACTAAAACAATTTCGTATTTTTCTCCCATCCTATGTAAATGTAAAATGTAAGTATCTACATATTACATAGACTTGGAAAACATTATTTGGTTATTATATTATTATAGTGATAGAAAACATTTTATATTTTATACTTTAAATTAAAAATGATATGAAATGAAAGAGGATTTTTTTGCTAATAGAGAAGATGAGAAATGAATCATATAGGATAGAAATTTACATGAATATTATATGAAGAAAATTGTAACGAAGGGGTGTTTTTAAGTTCGCGGAATGGCAGGGTGAGAGAGTAGTCAGGGAAATCCTTTAAGTCGTAATGTGTTGTCTGACTCGTTATTAGTACAAACACCGAGTTTTGCCATAATACGATCATTATAGTCTGTGAATTATTGCCGATCAAACAACTCGAATCAACGCCAAAACTGATGTCAACAGCTTTTTCGTGACAGTGCTACCGTCTACAAGTGTGGTGTTATGCTGAATGTCTTGTCAAAGATATAGTTCGATATTTTGTGTCACCTACCCTATATAGTCCACATCTGACTATGACCGATTACTACTTGTTCCCAAAACTGAAAAAAGAACTGCGTGGGAAGAAATTTACCAGCGATGAAGAAGTAAAGGACTCAGTTTCGGCATATTTTTTGCGGACAAAGATAAAACATTTTTTTTTCTGAAGGCATTCATAAGTTAATCGAAAGATCTAAGAAATGTAGTATTATACTTGAAAATGAATATATTAAAAAAGAAAAATAATTTGGATTTTTTATTTTTTGTCTTGTTATCCTTCATTCCGCGAACTTAAAAACGCCCCCTCGCAATAATTTATACTAATATAGTTGACCCTAGATAAAAAGGATTAAATAAAATGAATAGAAAGAAAAATAAATTATCAACAGATAAAATTAAAAATCCTAAATTAATTTTAAATTAAAGCATAAAATTAACTATATGCACTGTGAATATACAATGTTATAAAGATTTTGATATTTTCCGCTTAATTTTTATATAAAATTTGTATATGCATCTCAAAAAGAATTCTATTCAAAAAAAAAAGTCCTTGATATTATGATCAGTAAATTTAATATAAAAAAAAATTTAATCTTTTCAAAATTCATTATCTATGAAGCACAGTTTAGCAAGTATTCTATAATGAACAGATTTACTCTTCGATGACAAAATTATTCCATAAATTTCTTAAGATCTGCTAAAAGTTCAATTTATTAATTTTTTTTTTTTTTTTTTTGTTGTCCAACAAACTAAACTCGGTCAAACTAGACAAAATTTGTTTGATTAAATTTATCCCAAATATTACTAAATTAGTTACGAAAATTTTATCTACATTCACTGTCACAAAAACTACATCACTCTCATAATATTAATGATATAATTTAAAACTTTTTTGCAGGTTTATGTTCCAGTAAAATTCTTTGTAATATGATTTAATTTTTCATTAATTATATAGAAACTAATAAATTTGTTCGAAATTTGAAGCAAAAAAATTAATTTCAAATATCCTTGAATATTCTCCTCTGTCATTTTGTACGTGTACTTTATTAGTTTGAATGAATGTATTAATTTTCAGTGTTCTTTATTCTTATTCTTCAGTTTCTTATAAGTTCTTGTATTTAATTTAAGTTTCTTATAATAATTATATACAACTTTATAAATACAAATGCCATCATACATACATAAAGGACTAAAACTTTTGTAAATGTTATAGATCAAATATGTTTATGGATTTCATTTTTATAGTTAGTTATTGAATATCATATAAATTATCTTTATAACGTTATTATATTACAGATGCTCATGTTATGTTATTTAATGTGCTCACAAGTTACTGTCTTACTGCATTAAATTACATTCTGTACTTAAATACTCGTAAATATCTATAGGATCGTATATATATACGTAACGTACATACTTAGCTTTGTGTAAGAATATTGACAAAATATACATACTAGTACATATTTATAATTATTTTATTCACTTATATAATGTAGTATGTACATACATTTTTATCTTACATTAAAATTTTATGTTTTAGATTTATTTAACAAAAATTTTCTAGTTAGTTAGTATCTTTTCCTTACATTCTTCAAATTCAAAAAAATGTGTAATTTCAAATACATATACACTATACAATGTAAACACTAACACATTAAAGTACATAAATGTATACGTATACGTACGAGTAATATAAAAGTTATCATTTTAAATTTTTTGTATAAATCAGTACAGAATTCAGTATACCTATACATACAGTACATAACAAAACAAAATATTTCATTTTTATTTGTTATTTTGATATACATATAATGTATTTTTATTGAATGTTTATCTTCTTCTTCTTCATCTAAATGAAATTTATTTTAAGCAAAATGATTGTAATACAAAAAAGAAGCAGATAGAACACATTTAATATTACATCAAAATCCTAGAAAATGTATATGAGTGATATTTTATGTGCTAAATTACATTATACATATCTACACATTTATATTCTTATTATTATCTAACATTAAATGTATGTACATAAGGTATGTATATATATATGCTATGCATGTATATTGGTACGAAAACATATAATTTTCTGCATTACAATTTAACCATATTGTGTCTCTTCAAAATACATTTTACGTGCATTTTCTTACTTGATATATGCATGCACAAAATTGAATGAACGATATCAACGAGATGCAAGCTAAAAAGGAAAATGAAAAGGAAAATGAATAAATTTAAAAATGTATGTATGTATACCAGTATAAAATTTACTACACACCTGTTACTGTTACATAAACGTGTATATACAAAACATTTTTCTATATATACCAATACCCAAAAACATGTGTAGTTATGTGTGTGTAATTATCATAGTGTTATTAAAACTTGCACACAACTCACTAGTTTTTTATTTTTTTTTTATTTTTATTATTTTTGCTGCTATAGTGAATATCTATGCTACTACTACGACTACTACTACTACTACTGTGCAGTGTGTAATAGCAGCAGTATAGTAACAAGCAAACCATATTATTCTGTTCACAAATTTAATTAAAACCAGAGAAAATAGCTATGCAATGCACTCTCTTCTGACTTAATACCATTTTAAAGTACGACGAATATTATTGTATTTACTGGTACATATACGAAACGTTAAATATTATAAAGGTTTAGAAAATTTTGATGTCGATGATGCTATATACGAGGGTAAGGTGAAAAATTCTCGGCCTAACACAGATCTGGCAGTGATATCATTAAAATTGTTTGTTGTTATGTTGGTACACTTGTCAAAACAACATATTTCAAATTTCAGCTTGATCTGTCAAATGGTATTTTTTATACGGATGTTTAGAGTAGACGTGTTTGTGTGTTTTGTTAAAATGGATAAAATTGAATATCGTGCGGTAATTAAATTCTTTGTTTTGGACGGTTTATTACCTTCTGAAATCCATCCAAAGTTGGTAAAATTTTATAAGGAGTCTGCTCCTTCACTTTCAACGGTCAAAAAGTGGCAGCTGAATTTAAACGTGGACGTACATCTCTTGAAGATGACCCACGTGAAGGACGACCGAAAATGGCCACTACAGAGGAAAACGTCGAGAAGGTGCACAATATGGTATTGGACGATCGGCGATTAAAAGTGCATGAGATAGCTGAGGCCATAGGCATATCAGAGGAACGAGTGCGATACATTTTACATCAAGAATTAAATATGAGAAAGCTTTGTGCAATATGGGTGCCGCATTTTTTAACTGCTGATCAAAAACAAATGCGGAAACGAATTTGAAAACACTGTTTGGACCGTTTTAAAAAGGATCCAACTGATTTTGTGCGCCGATTTGTTACCATGGACGAGACGTGGGTCCACCACTACACGCCAATCCGTCAGACTTTCATTTGTTTCCAAAATCTAAAAAAATTCGTAGCTGGGAAACATTTTGAATCAAATGAAGAGGTTATGGAAGCTGTAGATGGGTATTTTGCAGACCTTCCAGAATCGCACCTTAAGGAGGGCATCCTTTCATTGGAGAAACGCTGGACAAAATGCATAGACTTGAAAGGAGACTATGTAGAGAAATAAATGTATTTTATTCTAAAAAACATAGGCTTTCACTGTCAGGCCGAGAACTTTTCACCTTACCCTCGTATGTACTTAGGAGGAGCTAGGATAGTTTAGTAGGATTCTACTATATGTATACTAGTATATTTACAAATTTTCTCATTCATCTAATATGTATCTGTAGCACCTACTACCTATAATAAATACCTTCTAAAATAATATCTGCATATTGGTAATTATTTAATACATATACGTTTTATGATTATATAATGTAAAATTTCGAACAGAATAATAAATGAATTTTACGAAGAGTATAAGAACATAAAATATCTGAAGCGCATTTGTATTTCATTTTTAAAAATATATCAGATATCTGTCTATCTATTGCTTAGCACATACTTTATATTCATTTGATAAATGTTCGGTTTTTAATATTTTGTTTCTTACATTTTCTTTTCATGTAAGTATAGAACGATTCTAAATATATGTAGTATACTCGTATATTTAATCACCTTTATGACTTTCAGTTTATACTGCTTCTTTAAGTCATTAGTATATATATATGTACACTCTTCTAGTATATGTACATTACATACTTAGGAACATTATAAATCCATTATGTATTATATCGTATATAAGATATGTATATAAATACATGACTGTATTACTAATTTGACTTTAAAATATTGTGATGTTTGTCAAAATATCATACATAACTTTTATCTATACTTCTACATAATGGATATATATGTCTGTATAGATATTAAATTATTTATGAATGCTGTGTGCAATAAATGTGTATGTAAATACTCGTATTATACATAGTATTTAGTGTATTGCATAAGTTATGTGAATATACTAAAAAAATTTATGCACTAGTAGGTATATGCATGTTAAATGCATTTATCTTATTCTAGGAGTATATTTTTATGAATGAAGTGTTTACTTTTTTCTGCATTTATTGTTAGTTAGACAGGTGTACAAAAGTTTTTTTTTTTAATGTTTATCTTCCATTTTAGAATATTGTTTTTCAAATACTAGTTTAAAATAGTATTTTCCCTAAATTATTGCACATACTAAAAAATTTTCCATTTATGATGGAAGAATAATTTTCTGTCATTACAGTGCAATGCAAGTTATTAAAAAAAAAAAATTCACTTTAACATCAAATCGTTAAATGTAATGATGATGATGATGATGATGATGATGATGACTATATGAGAATGGTTGATTTATATAGGAAAATTACTGATCGGAAAATTACAAAATAAATACACAAGAATACTGTCGAAAGTTTAATACATTTTTATATATTATTTTTAGGAGACGATGTTATTTTAATATGTATGCGTATAAAAATACAAAACAATATAAATAATACAAGCTATTCATTCATAAACTTTTTAATACATTTTGTATGTGTGATAATATGTATGTATGTGTATGTCATGTATATTTTTATTTTAATTTTTTATTTACTTATTTTATTTTCATTTATTTATTTATTCTTGTGTATCTCCGAATAATACGTTTTTATTTAACGGCAGAATATATGCACGTGTATGTATAAAGGACTTTACATGACTACATACTTATATAATGTAAATATTACACATTCAACATGTACCAATACACAAATAAAAAATTTATTAATATGTCGGTATGTAAATGTATGAACGCTAACTAGTGGTAGCATAGGAGTAGTATATAGTAATAGAGATACTTTTATATCTACTCTTTATATTCGTGTATAGTATTGACATAAACACATATTGACAGAGTCAATTACTTGAAGTGTTAACAGTCGATATTTCAATTACAGTACTGAATACATATAGAAAATAGGTCAACTGTATATGTGTATATACTCATCACATATAATATACATACTATCTATAAAACTATATCTATTCCATAACCGCTTACACAAATAAAAATAAAACAAAACATTTTTTTATTTTTCATTTATTTTAAAGTACAAAAATAAAAAGTAATTAAACAACAAATAAAACAAAGAATATCAACATAAAAACACACCAAATACGTAAACACCAAAAATACAATCACACAAACTGCTGTATAGACAAACAGAAAAATGTCATTTAACGCCATGTGGAAAATGTAACCATCAGCAGAACCAACATATAACTACTCCTATAACAAACAATTAAACAAAATGAATGAATGAATCGAAAACAAAAAAAAAAAATGTGTATATAAAATGAACTTCATTGAAAAATTGTGGAAAATAAATTTTGACAAGAAAAATGACAAAAAAAAAAATGGAAAAAAACTTCATAAAAAATTTAAGTATAGAAACCGATTGAAATATAAAATATATTTACATACATACATATATACATTGTTTATTTTCTGATGTCACATTTTGTCACTATATTCAACAGAACCAAAATTGCCACGAAAAAAACAAAAGGAAAGGAAAAAAAAAATATATCCTCCTAGATTTATCCAAACACATGTTAATACAAGATAATACAAATACAATTCTATATAGGAATGCATATATGTATGTATACTAATAAATTTTCTGTTCAATTATGTATGGTTGGTTATGTATCTATATACAATTGATACAATACACATAAATGATGTAGAATCAAGTATCCTCAATTTTCTTAAGTATCACTACAAAATATTTGTATAATATAGATATAGGATCAGGATTATAGATATAAATATGTATATATTTGAATTTATCGAATAAAATGATTGCATATACATACATAGATACTTATAATATGAGAATTCATATACAAATGTAAAGATAAGTATGAGTACTACGTGTGAAATACGTTACAAATTATTTTGATTTTTCAGAAGAGATACATACGAGTATATACATGACGAATAAAATTTAAAATTTCAATTCATATTTTATTACTTTGTACATATTTTATAACTTAACATTTTTCTCATAATATACAGTGAGCGAAATTTCCATAGGTCCACCTATATTTCTAGAGGTAACTGGTAGTTTACGAGTTCACATCTGCTGAACACATGTTTTTTATTTAATTTTCTACGCTAATAAACGGAAAAACCCAACAAACCGAAATCCTTTTATTAGGTTTTTTTAAAATAAAAGCGTAATTAGGAAATTTTCAGGTATATAAGAGCGAAATTTCTATAGGTCCACTTAATTGTGTAGTATCTTTCAACCAAGTTAGTTGAAAAAGTTATAGTAAAAATTTGTTAATTGTTATAAATTAAGTAAATTAAAACTATTCAATTGGATTTTTTTCATTAATTTAAAATAATTTAAGAAAAAATTTAAATTTTAATTCTAAAATGCCACGCGGTAAGCTTCTGTCTGCAGAAGAGATAACAAAAATCAATTGTTACAAAGAAGTTGGACTATCCAATCGCGAAATAGCGAAAAAATTGAAGAGATCACACAATCTGATCAATAATTTCTTGAAAAATAAAGAAAATTATTCAAAAAACCATCCAAAAGGTGGTAATACGAAGCTGTCTTTAAGAGATCGCTCAGCAATTTTGCGTACTGCGTCAAAAGAAAACATTACAGCGAGACAAATAAAAGAAAAACTGAGCTTACCGGTCACAAAAAGACGTGTCCAACAAATTTTAAAAACCAGTGGCAAATTCAAATGGATGAAACAAGAGCTAAAACCAGTACTAACAGAACGGCATAAAACAACAAGATTAATGTTTGCTAAGGATCACATGTCATGGGAGGAAGAGTGGAAAAATGTTATCTTTTCTGATGAAAAGAAGTTTAATTTGGATGGCCCCGATGGCTTTAAATATTATTGGCATGATATTCGAAAGACTCCTGAAGTAGCCATGAGTAGAAATTTCGGTGGGGGTTCAGTAATGGTGTGGGCAGCATTTAGTTTCCATGGAAAATCCCCAATATGCTGGATTACAACAAGAATGAATTCTAGCAATTACATTGATTTGCTAGAAAATGTGCTGATTGATTTTGGCGAGCAAATGCCGTTAGAAAATTGGATATTTCAGCACGACAATGCGCCCATTCATACGTCTTCAGCTGTAAAAACATGGCTTGAAGAAAAAAATATACTAAGTATGAAGTGGCCAGCAAGATCACCGGACTTAAATCCAATTGAAAATTTATGGGGAAATCTTGCTCGAAAAGTCTATGAAAATGCGAAACAGTACGACAGTGTAGAGGACCTTAAAACGGCAATTAGAGCAGCTTGGATAGGTATAGAAAAAGAGGTTCTAAAAAATTTAATTAATTCAATGAAAAACAGAATTTTTGAAATTATTAAAAATAAAGGTGGCAGCACTAGTTATTAAAAACTTGTATTTAATTTAATAAAATACTTAATATTCGAAAAATGATGGTTTTATTTAATTTAATCAGTAGTGGACCTATGGAAATTTCGCTCTTATATACCTGAAAATTTGCTAATCATCCTATTTTTAAAAAAACTAATGAACAGGATTTGGGTTTGTTGTGTTTTTCCGTCTATTACCATAGAACATTAAATAATAAACATGTGTTTAACAGACGTGAATTTGTAAATTACCAGTTACCTCTAAAAATATAGGTGGACCTATGGAAATTTCGCTCACTGTATTTCTTCTTCATCTTTTTGTTTTTTTCTTTTTACATCTGAAATGTACTAATATCGCTTGTGTAAAATAAATTTTTCCTTTAGAGCATCCACGAGTGTACTACTGACTGATGCTACGAGTATAAGAGCATGAAAGTACCTATAAAGTACACGAGTATAAATAGTACATATACTTACGAGTATCAGTATCTATCTAAAGTACATATAAATTATTATCTTTTTCTATTTTAAAAATTTTTAAATTGAACGTGACATGCATTGTCAATGAATTTTCGTCTAATATTATATGATGGTATAGTGATATGGATATACTTTTATACGGAATATTGTACGAATATAAAATACAAAATGAACATCTTAAGTAAAAAATAAACTTAAACAAACACACACACACACACACGCACACTAAAAATTAATATTACATCATTAATTTTCTCAGATAAAAAAGTTTAGAGAGATATTATTTTAGTGAAGAAAATAAAAGAAATAAATAAATTCAAAAGTATTGAGGGAAATAAGAAGAATTTGATGTAAGAATTGTAGTAAAAAAAAGAAAATTATGTTTTATTACTAAAGTATATCTGAGAAAAATTTGACTTTGTTTAAACATTTAAGGATGTACATGTGTTAAAAGTTTGTCCACAACTACACAACTGCTCAGATCTTAGCTATACCATACGTACACATTTTGATGTAAAGGTATGATGACACATCGCTTCTTTTGTTGCGCTACTTTCAAGATTGCAGCGGCAAAATTATCATTTTCACTCACACATAGTAGTTGCAACCTGCTACTTTGGCTGCATGCAACCTTACAACTGCAACTTTTAAGGAAAAAGTTGCAAAGCTGTTCATGCATATCAACTTTTATGCTGCGTTGTTTTTGCTGCGCAACTTCTTAAAATGTCAAAATTATAATTTTAAAAAAATTTATTTGGCAATGTTTCTAGCAGTAAATTGTTTAGTTGTTTTATTAAACAAAAAAACAAAAAAAGCGAAGAAAATGTTGGCGAAGCCATGGATTAAAAATAGAGAGCATAGTGGAGCTATAAATAATTTGGTAAGTGAATTACGATTAGGTGATGAAAGTGTGTGCAAAAATTTTCCAAGAGTATCTCATCAAGACTTTGATGAACTTCTACGTCTGGTTACTCCGAGCTTAAAAAAACAATCACGGTTGCAATTTGTTAAACAGCTGTTCACACATCGCAGTTTTTATGGTTGCAAAAAGCGCCAGCAACTAAGCTGCAAGTGCAGTTTTAAATACTTCAAAGCAATTCGCACGTTGCTACTCTTGACCTTCGCAGTTTTTTTGTTTGCACAACAAGAAAAGTAGCGATGTGTGAACGTACCTTAAATAAATACAAAAATACTTTGTTTGTATACAACATGCAGAAAATCTTTTATAAGAAAATTTCATTGTTATTATTTTATTAATGAATGAGATACACTGTTCGGTATACAACACTGTACGAGTATATACCTGTACATACACTAAACATCAAATTTAAGTATTATTAATGAACGAAACAATTTATAATGTTTGAACTGCGTTTATGTATATTTATAATGTATGTAGAATAAAATTAGATATTTTTAGTGAATCACTTGGGAATTAAAATCACATTATTCAACTTGATTCATTTGATTACTGTAATTAACTATAAGCAATTCATTATTGAACAGAAAATTTTAGTAGATATATAGCAGTAGTACAGAGATACAAAGGTGAATAAATGAGAATATTCGCACTATACAACAACACACCTTGAGCACTTGAACACTTGAGTATGGTATAAAACTAATCAATGCAAATGTGGTGTTTGAGTGTTTTAGGAAAATGTGGAAAAAGTTATGTAGTTTTTGTGAAATTCGTATAGATTTATTGAAAAAGTTTTTATTAACACTAACAGTGATACTTATATATAGTCACAATAAGATTTGTATATAGTTGCTAAATTGAAATTGTAGTGTTGTGGTTCTGGTGACTCTAAAATTTCTGTAATTCTGTCATTTCTGTTTTATTTAGTCAGTGATGAAAATCGTTTAGATTATTGTCAACAAGGTTAATTTTAAAAATCAATCATTCATTTAGCTTTCATCTTTATCCTTTTACATTAACAAGTTTTGTACTTGTCGCGTGAACATGAACTAGATATATGGAATTATATTTTCGTCGTTGATTTATGCGACAAAGTACCTATCAGTACACACTGAAGAAAACTATGTAAAGGTACAGACAACAACTTTTATTTAAAACTGATATCAAGAAAATTTTGGTTAATAGCGAAAGTATACTAAAAACCAAATCTACTTACTACACGTCGAAATGAAAACAATACAAAAACAGATTAAATTAAAATTATGGCTGAGTTCTAAAATGCATCGATGCGGTTTAAATGCAAAGTAACTAGTTTCTAAATGTTTAAAATAAAAACGGTTACACTGTCATAAGTTTTAAAAATGCATTGTTAATGTATTTTTTACTCATCATTTAAGCAAACATTGCATTTTTTTATACAACCACCACAATCACTTCCTAACTTCGTTTCAAAATGTCAAATTTAAAATTACATATACGTTTTTGATACAATAGGTGTTTTCGATTTGGCAATTTCAAGTACTTGCGACTACTAAAATGTGTCTAAGATAAATTGTTAAAACGAACGACACAAAAATTATTTGCAACTACTTGCATCTACTTCCAGCTACTTGAAAAATTTTTCATGAGTAGCTGCGAGTAGATATAGTTTAGCACAGACATTTACCTTTTCTACTCCCAACTACTTGAAACTGCCAAATCGCAAACACCTAATGTAATAATGATACGCATTATATTTGCATCACTACGGTAATACTACCGCATCGATGGTTATTTTTTACATTTTAGAACTCAGCCTATTATTTGCAATTTTCCAAAATAGAATTTCTCTGCTTCGAAAATTTCGAATTTTTATTACAGTATAGCTTCGGTAGGTAGGTGTGTAAATGTTTGACATGTAATTCAATTCCCAATTTACATCTACCTTGCATTGTTTTGTGAAAATAATAATAAATAAAATATCGAAATACACCTCATGGTTATTTATTACAAAATATACATGAGCACCACTTAACCTAATAACATAAGCTGTTGATTGTATATGTGTGGGTTGTAATTTCATTGCATAAATTCATGACGACGTAGAGTAGAGTGTAATATGCTCGTAAATATTTATATTCGTACATAAAAATCTTCCATAATATAAATTAGTTCATCTCTCATTTTGGATGCTTGATAAAATTCAAAATGAATTCCACTATGTATGTACTACATTACAAATACGAATACATTACATTATTTATTTATTTAATAACAATAAAAAAAAAATTTAAAACTAACTTAGATTTTTTTTTTTTGATGAACAATAATTGAAAGTTTATAGGCTGGAAATTTGACATCAATTTGTAGTTTTATTAATGAAAAAAATTTTCTTATTTTATTTTTTATTTTTCAATTCTTTATGCACAGACTTTATATATAAATTCCATTGCTTTTTTTGTAAAAATATTTTCAATTTTATTATATTTTATTTTGAAATAATATTTCCAATAAACTAAAATACTATAACACGTTAAATATAAGCAGTATAATAAAAATATGTATATAATCGAAAACAATATAGTTTATCAAGAATTAATATTCTCGTCTACATAGGAAAATAGTGAATATAAAAAATATTCAATATTATATATTATATATAGATATTTTAATAATAATTTCTACACACATATGAATATTATATTTACAGTGCTGCGCAAAACAAACGCATTCATTCGGAATTTTTAGAAATGAACATTCAAGATTTGTAAAATTTTAGCATCTTCGCAATGCATAAAATCTATAAATTTTGGTAATAGTGCAGCTTTGAATATTTCTCTATTGCCTTTTAGTGTCCCAAACATTAACGATTCTAAAATACTTTCTAATTTTTCCGACCGATTAATCGTTTGCTCAAAAACTAGTCCGCATCAACACATACTCCATGTTTTTGCTGTCAAATAAAGTTACCAAAGTTCTTGTACTACGGTATTTTCAATTTAAATGATTTTCAGCGAAATTTAATTTATAATCAACTAACTAGCTAATCTCCAGTGCTCGAGCTATTTCCCCAACTCGAGATATTTACACGGAAAATATTTTCAATTTCGTTTTAGACTATAGACACACCGAGATATTTAACTAAACCGTTTAGTTTGTAACTAATTCGAAACCAATTTCATGACACACTGCTTTTTAGTTTAGTTATCTTTGACATTTGAAGTTGAAATTTTTTTGTTTATGTGTTGTCAATTGTATTATTTGTACATTTAGTGACTGAATTAAGAGGTTTCTAAAAACTATGTTTTTTATATGTGTCATTTTAATTTAGTCACTAACTGTATATATTATACAATAACCACAATCTCAATATAAACAATGATATGTTTGACACGAAGTTCGATGGATCGACCCGTGTTCGTCATACTATTTGATGGTTTGACGTTAGTTAACTCGTGAATCACAGTGTTTTTGAGTGGTTACTAACTAAAGTAAATGTACTGCTAACCACTCGATTTATCTTGGTTATCTCAGTTAATCAACTCACGAGTTGGTTACCAATTTGGTGTGTCTAGGACCTTATATTAGGAAGGATTCCAAATGTGGTAGTGGTTCAACATAAAACTATCGGTTAAGAATGAAACGAAATTTTATGCATGAGTTTTCGAAATCTCATATCGATTTTACCCTCTTGAGGAATATTTTTGTTAAAACGCTGGAACAGACTCAACATTTTTGTTTATTAGACAAAAAATAAAATGTGGATTTCTATATTTGCTATTACCTGAGAGATTACATCTTTCTTAAGCAAACTTACAATTCCCATTTCGACCATGTGAGAGCTTATTATTTTTTTAAGAGAAAATACAGCCTATATTATGTCCTTTCTCAAGATTCAATCCTATCTCCTCACCAAATTGCATTGGAATCTACTTGGGAGTTTGGGCGTGATATACAAACACTATTTCGTATTCATTATATCAGTACGGATTGTTGATAATGTTTAGAAGCAAGATCACAATTTTATATGAGTATCAGTATAGTGGTATGCGATACCTTTGAGTGGCTGCTTTGCTAGTATTTTCCACAACACTGTACCTGTACATGCGATTATAAATTATATATCTTTTAAATAAAAATATTATTTTATGTTAACATTTTTTATTTTTTTTTTTTTTGTATTTTTAAAAGAAAAAAAGAAATTATTTATAAAAGCGTACACATAAAATAATAAAAAATAAAAAAAATGTTTATTTTCAATATTATGAACCGGATTGTTGGTTGGTTGGTTGTTCGGTTCGTTTGTTGCTTGTTTTGTAGATTCATTTATAAACGAATATCTATACGCTACTAGATTAAATTCAAATATTTTTGCTCGAGGGTATTATATATACTTCACATATATGATATGATATGATGCATGTACTTATATGTGCTCATAAATATGCTCACAGCAAAGCAAAAAAAAAAAAAAAAAATTAAAATAAAATAAAAACAAACACCATACCAATATTTTCTATATTCATTTTTTTTTTGTTTTTGTTTTCCTTGTTCCCAAACATATTTAAAAAAAAATAAAATACGACAAAAAAAAAACAAAAAATAAACAAACTATACAATAAACAAAAAAGAAAATTGAAAATAAATTCAACGAAGACACAGGAAAAAAAGGAATAAAATCCATAAAAAATATGGAATTTAAATTATCGAAGAAATAAAAAATACACAAACACATACACGCAATAACAACAACAACAATACAAAATTTTATTCGAATATTATGTGTAGTATATACGAGAGACGGATATACAAATACATTCATGTACGTGTACGACGATATAATATAGTAGTACACTCGGATACGTTAGTATGTATTTGACGTTCATATGAAAATTAAAAAATTTCGATAAAAACAAAAACATGAAACGGAACAACAACAAAAAATGAAAATATAAAAATCCTAACAAAAAAAAAAGAAGAAGAAGAAAAAAACAAATAAAAAACAAACTGAACTACTGAAAATTTATTATTTTCAACAGGAATTCTTTTTGAATATGAATTAGATAAGAACATATAAATACTAGCAGCTAACAGTTATATTATGAAAGAAATTAGTATAATATACATATTTTCATTTTTGTTGTTGTTGTTGTTGTTGCTGTTTTTTTTCATTTTTCATTTTATCTGGATTTTAATTAAAATGTATACATATACTTAAATGAAAATTTCATTCATTAAATAATTACGTTTTTGATCCTCTAAGGATTTTAAGGATATTGTTTAAATTTTATTTTTCTTGTTATTTCTTTGCTCTTATTCGTTATTATACTTGTATTTTTGTATTTTTGTTGTTTTTTTTTTTTTTTTCGTTTTCCTTCCCAAATTAAAATAATGTGCGATGTTTTCTTTGTCCTCTAATAAAATTCAAGTGGTATACAAGATATGATATTCTCGTATAAAATAATTTTTCATCTGAAATAATTAATTTGTGATATCAGAAAAAAAAAAAACACAAAATCAAAAATTCAAAAATCCAAAAGGAAAGAAAATTAATGGAAAAATTAATAATACAGAGCAGATTGAATTGAAATACATTCACAAATAATATCCTTTTATTAATTAATTTCGTTTCAATGTGCGTGTATGTGTATATATGCAATCGTATGCATGTTTATAAGGAAAAAACATTTAAAATGAATTAAAGCACAGATAAGGATCAGATGTTTCTCTGCATATATTCAAATATGTAAGCACAGTACGTCCATATGAATTTGATTTTGTTACACTTAACCATTACTTAACTTAACATACAGTGTCTATATGATATACAGTGGTTCATCTGTATCCTTATCTGTTGTAATATAGAAATAAAAATTTCAAGTTCAATATTTTGGGTTCAATTTTTTGTTCAATATGATCCCCAAATCTCTGTCCAAAATAATTTCATTTGGTCAAGCAGAAAACAAAACAAAAAGAAAAGAAAATGACAAATTATAGTCGTATGTATATTCTCGTACGCAGGAAGAATTGAAATTGATTTCAGTGCATGTATCTAATATGAAGATTGGCATTTCATTTGATATAATTCTTTGGACTTAAAAAAACTACTGAAAAAATTGACAAACCGATAATAAATTAATATAATGCTTCCAATTTTTATAAACCAGAACAAATGAAAAATATAAAAATACAAAAGGAAAACAATAAAACCAACAAAGGAATAGAATAATCTATCCTAGAAAATCAAATTGTAAAAAAATAAAAGATAAATGAGATTTTTAGTCGTATAATGCGAACGTATCTCCACAATTTGTGTTTTTAAAAAAAAATGATCCTTAATGTTGAAAATTTATCTTCTTTTACTAACGAGTATGTGTGCCTTTAAAATATTCTATTTTTTACACTATGATGCGGATGGACTATAAGGATATTGTGTGAGAGGAACTATAGTAAGAATATTTATGCACATTACATTATTAGATTCTATCATTAAATTTTGTATTGAAATGTATTTGCATTGTTTATCATTTCACTCCATAATGTCCTTTTTCTATACTTTTTCATATACTGTTACGCTTACATAAATTCTAAGCAAAATTTTATTGAACAAAATATTTTTTTAAAGTTCAGATTTCAATAAATCTTAAAATTGCAATACGAGAACAAGAAAATAAAAGCAAAAACTAAAAAACAAAATCTAAAAACTATCCTATTACAAAGTTAATATCGAAAATTTGTTCATGATAAGAAAAAGAAAAAAACATTTTTTTGCATAGAAATAAGTTCAAATGTTCATTTCATACCCTGAATTCGTGTGCATATCCATGAAAACTTGCAAATTCAAAAGTTTATTTCTACAAAAAAAAAAAAAAAAAATCTTCTGTATTTACGACTGGATGACAGTCCTTGAAAGTTTGGTTCTCTTTTATTTCTGTCTCCAGTAGCTCTTTATCGTTGCTTATATATATTAAAGGTAGTTTCTAGTTTCTTACAGCATATCATAATCTCCTTGCATTCAAACTACTCCTTTGCCTAGATTGAACCCAGCTGATCTTGCAATATTTTTTTTTATTTTTTTACAGTATGCCACCTCTGTCGTTTCTATCCTGTGCACATGAACTAAATCTCACATTTTTTTTTGAATTTTTTATCTGTGATAACGTTCTCATTGTCATGTATATTGGGTATAAATCGTATTACCGCCATCGCACAATTGGGGTGACAGCGACAGCGTATACAGTAATTAAATGGGACTTTTTACGCTGAACTTTACGCTGTCGCTGTCGCCCAAATAGATTCTATACTATTTTTCAGCGACAACGAGCCATCCAGATCTGGATTTTGCAGTGGTAGTAATCTGCTTATTCGCAAAAAGAAGAAATGTAAAATTCATATATATTATAAGCTGCAGTTGCGCCCGAATTTTGCGAACTTTCGGCGATACGCTGTCGCTGTCGCCTGAATTGTGTAACGGCGGTTAGGATTGTTTATCTCCATGCAAAAAATTCATATCCTCTTTAAGGTGAAGTCACGATAAGCTTGTTCCGTCCCGTCCCGTTCCGTTCCGACACGTTTCAAAACATACCTGATATAACAAAACGGAACGGTATTTAGTAAATTTGAAAGCTAATACTGAAAATTTATATGGAAACAGGTTATGTTATCCGTAAAAAGTTGAAATTTGTTCAACTTCAACGTTTCGTACCGTTCCGTTCCGTCAATCGTAACAGCTTTTCCGTCAATCCATATAAATAACATGGAAATGTCAAATATCCAACTTTTTTCTTTTTACGGAACGGAACACACATTAAACTTGCACTACACATCAAAAGAAACAAGAAACAAGAAGAAATAGTAAACAGGTGGAGCAATAAGGTTATTGACCCCTATAGTACGATATACGCTATGTTTTATAGTATCTTGCATACCAAATAATCATGTTCTCTTATTCATTATGAAATCCATTTCATCCCTCCTTTTAATTGCACAAAAATTTTACACGGAACACCTTCTTCTATGATTGTTTCAAAACATTTCACTAACACATAAATGTCCCTACCTGGTAATATTTTCTACACACCTGCACTCATATATTCTACTACAATATATACTCGTAAACGTAGGTACATAGGCTATATGTATACTATATGCTCAGTGTGAATTCGGATAAAAATCTGTCATTAAGTATAAATAGTACCTTCGTAACAATGATTGATATAACTTACTACATAGTCAGAATCAGTCTTTTTGTGAAAAAAGATGAGAAAAATTTTCTAAAAACTTTTTTGTTTGTAAAAAATAAAGAAAAAAAAAATAAATAAAAAATATAAAATAAAATTATAGAAAAATCTTTATACACATGTAAATTTAAATCTGTCTATCATCTGCCAGCCCCCAAGAAGAGAAAAATGTATGCTAAACTTTTTGTATATATTTTGCATAATATTTTTTAGTTAAAAGTTTTACATTCTAAGGAAGTAGTATATACGCTTATAGGGTACATGTACGTTACGATGCATGGTCTTATGTCTAATCATAATCTTATCTTTACTTCAATTTTCTTACTAAAAAATTTTAGCAGGAAGTTTTATACTTACATATTATTTTGCATTTTGTTTTTATTTTCTTTTCAAACGATTTACATAAATTCATCATCACTCATACTGACTCACAATATATTTACGTGTGTGTACATTACAAATACAATAAAATTTTGAATTCTATAACCGATAATATTTTACTACATTAAATCGTTGAGTAAATTAGATTATAGATAAAAATTTTCAAATATGAAAAAGGAATACAGACAAAAAATGTTTCTCCTATTTTATTTTTATTATTTGGAAACAAAAAAATTACTTCTTTTGTTTTTGTGGGAAATAGAAAAAATTTAAAAACGTAATTTATGTTTTACGAATACACAAACATGATCCTCTATATATTTCGAATCGAAAAAAAGAAAATAAATAAATAAATATAATTTCTGCTTTTATCATTTATGTACAAAATTGATCCCATATACATACCAAATTTATGAATTCAGATGGAGTATTAAAAATGTGGAACATTAATTGAAAATAATTTATGATTCAGATTCATAATATTTTCCATATCTTGTTAGAGTTAAGATTACAAATGTTCTCCACATTCACAATATTGGTGCCCAAAAAATGCTTTTAATTAGACTAATGGCCGATTTCTTCATACTTCTGATTGGCTGGGTGCTGGGTGCCACCTAAGTTTAGGTAACACCTAGTAAGGAGTTTGGTTTTCTTCACACAATCTTCTCACTAACTATAGCCACAAAGCTAAAATCGAAAGTTTTAAATCGATACTCGAAATTTTCAATGTAAAATTTCGTGAAAAGCTTAATTATTTGAATGTATTCCAATTAGACAACTTTATCTTCTCACTGAAGTTAGGTGGCAGATAAGTACTATGTACTATTCAGAGGAGAAGAAATGCAAATCTCTTTGCTATCTTGTTGCCGCTATAGTTAGCAAGAAGATAATTGGATTGGAAGTGAAGTAATCGGTCATAACCTTCTTTGGAGAGCCACATTTAAAATTAATTTGAAAATTTTTCGACTCCTATACTTATGCAAAACTCTAAACAACGCATAGTGTTAATATAATATTTTTTTTTATCCTAATTTGAAAAGTCGAAATTATCAAATCAATTATCTTCACATAAACTATTGTAGAAGAGAAACGAACAATATTGAACAATAATAAATTTATAAACTGACAAACTATTGTATGAAACGAATATCCTTTCAAATTTGATGTGCTTCTTTTTTTCTTCATTTCATTCAAACATTTCAATCAGTGTCTATTGAACAGCACTAAACATGACTTTTAACGTGTTCATTTTCTGTATAAAGGATTTAGGAAATAAATTATTATCAATTTGAAACAAATCTTAAAGATTATAAATGACAATCACACAGACTATTGCACGTACGTATACGTATACATATGTAATGCAGAGAAAAATTATTTTTTATGGTTGAAAATTCCAAAAATTCTTCACATAATCCACATATTTTGTATATTTTGTTATTTGCTTCCATATTTTCAATTTTACTACGTCTGTATATACTTATGTCCTTACGAGCAAAAATATATTCACAAAAATATCTGATTTCATATATGGAAATAATACAATTTTAAAGCTATTTTATTTATATATGATTTGTTTATGTATAAGTGTACATGTAATGTGATATACGTATCTATGTATGTACCCGTATAACTCTATATGGATATTATATATTATGTATATATTTTTCATTCATCTTTTTTTTTCTTTCACTTTGAAAATTGCAAAGCAAATGCTTGAAAAAATATTTTATTGTACAAACAATTTCATTTCTTGTTATGTTTTACCATTTTCATTTTTAACTTTGTCTTTAAACAAAAAAAAAAGAAAGAAAATAAAAGAAAAGAATAAAATAATAATAAAGGAGAAAACAAAAATAAACCTTTTCTATATAGAATTTTCATTTTGGTATATATAGAATGAAAGATTTATTTAAAAGTGCTCGAATAGGTTAAAACTGTCAGAAAATGAATGTACATATTACATACCTATTACCAATCAATATATTGTATAGAAATGCTAAAAAATATTCACGTAGATGTATAGATGTACATATGCAACGTGTATAGCTATAATTTGAGAAAAAGAATTTTTTGATTTTACTGATTCATACAAGGATATACAAATACACATACTGGTATATGGTGGTATGTAAGTAATATACGAGTATAAATATTAAATTTTTGCACTTCAACAGTCCCGAAAAAGTTAGAAAATAGTTTTCTAAACGAAATTCTATACCGATATTCTTGTATACGAACATAAGTCCATATAAAATTGTACATTTTTTTTAATGTTTAGAAGAGAAAGAAAACAAAAATATAAATGAAAATATATTCATCATACCTATGTATAACCAACGTATTAGATTTAGACGTACATACATACATACTATCCGTATATATTTGTAGGTAGAAATTATATATGTATATACATAATGTACCGATGCTCTTATATTATAAGGAAATTTCCTATTTTCTATATAACACTTTACAAAAGAGATTTTTTGAATAAAATTGAATGAGATATTTTCAATAGTAAAACATTTTTTATCAAAAAAAAAATTTAAAAATAAAATATATATAAATACATACACATATACTTACTCATATTCATGTACATACATACATATTATGTGTATGCATATATACAAATAAATTTTTATTAAAAAGAAAAATTGGTCGAAATATGGAACAAAAGATACTATATATACGTTTTAGAAAAATGAATTTAAAAACAAAAGAACACAAAATCGAAATATTTTTATAAAAATACATATACATACTCGTATATGTATGTAAGTACATGAGTACTCCATTGTACATAATGATTTAGTGTAACGTACATACATACATATATATGTTCTTTTTATTGGTGTACTATTGTGTTGTGTATAAATGCAGAAATCAAATTGGAAAAACACAAAACTATAAACAGGATATCAATATAAATTCCCTTCAATATACTTTGTATACATATAGTATTATGTGAGTTGTTTGTGATCATCATCATTTCCTGATTTGATGAAAATGTTATAGAAATGAAAATAAAGAAAGGTTTTTGAATCAAATGAAAAATGAATGAACAATATAACAAAATAAAAAATAATACAGCAACTACAACAACAACAACAAAAATAACAATAATAATCAAAAAAACGAGTAACAATGAAAAAAAAAAAAACATATGATATACTGCAATACGTATTAAAAATTGTGTTTGGTATCATATTAAAAGGATATCCGGAATATGAATTTTTTATGTGTTACATATCAATAATTCTAATAATATGATACATCTAACTCTCTTTTGTATTGAAAAGTTGTATACGTATACAAATAACATAAGAGAGACTTTTGGATTTCTATTTCATGTAGTAACTATATTTTATTTATTTTTAGTTTTGAAAAAAAAAAATAAAATTGATAAAATAACAATTTTCCTAATTGAATTTTACAAAATATATGAAGTGAAGAAAAATTTATTGGTCGTAAATTCAATTGAATTTGTATCTCTTACTTCATTTCTACATATATAACTCTGCTTCTATCTGTATCCATATGCCATGTATTTGTATTTTCATTCAAGAGAAAAATTTAGTTTCTCTTTATACTTGCTCTGCTTTACACAAGTTTAATTGGTGTAATACACAACACATTCGCACGCCATGAGAAGTACGAATACGAAAAACAGGAAGAAATAGTAAATAGGCGGTGTAATATGCTTATTGACCACTAAGTAGTATACTTTGCATATCTTGTAATCGTATTTTCTTTTTATAATTTCTTCGCACTGCAAACCAAACATGTACATATACCAGAAACAGAAAGAGATAATAAAAACAAGAAGGCGGAGCAACAAGGTGTGTGTTATTGACCACTAACTATAGTACTACTTAGTACTTACGCTAGTAGTACTTGTATCTGGTCTGGAGAAACATCAATTTTCTTTTCATACTAGCTTCGCACTGCACACCAGAAGAAGCATATAAGAATCAGGAAGAGACAGTTTTTTTTAATTTTTTTAATTTTTATTTTAGAGGAAATACAGGTTAAAACCTGTATCCTCCTAGCCCACCTTTACAACATTGGTTACAATTTATTAAACTAAACATAACTTATGAACTAAGGTAATACTACTTAAACTAGTAACGGTTTTTTATTCTGCATAAGGAGGGGTTATATTTAACGCTGAGTATCGTCGGGTTGATTACACGGTAGGCCCGTACTGTCTCTGATCCACTCTTCAGGAAAGACTTCAGCCTATCATTCCTCAGGTGGACCATCGTCAAATGAAATATGGCATGTGGGCTTGGAGGCATGAGAGCGTGAGATTCCTCGATACTGCTAACGGCTGATTTAGCAGTACGATCCTCGAACTCGTTGCCAGCAATGCCAACATGTCCTGGGACCCAGCAAAGGCGCATATCATACGAATCTAGGAAGAGAAAGTGAATAGTATAGCAATGAGATAAACTAATCTACATAATATGTACAATACTAGTAGATTCTATACCTGTTTGTCGTCAATAAGTGTACATACATACTCGTACTTGACAATAAATTTATTTTCCTGCTGCTCTGATAGTATAATCATCTCAACAATATGTATCTAATCACCAACAAGATGGTTGCAAGCTTTAATCAATCGCTTTCATTATATGCAGTATTGTTATTAAATTTGTGAATGCAACTGTGTGTGGTGTTGGTCAGCCTTCTTTCGTATTTTTTTTTTTTTTTTTATAAAATCAAAAACTAAATCAGAATCACAATGAAGAAAAATTTATTTTAAATTAATCAGGACATAATACACGATAGAGAAATATACATTGTCGTCAATTATAGGAATGTATCCTCGTATGTGATTGAATCAGCATTTGAAAATGGAAACCTTTTATTAATAAAAAAAAAAAAAATTATTTGTATTCATATAAAAATAAATAAAATTTTTGTTTTTTTACAAACACTTATACATACACAGACAAAATTTCAGATATAAATATTTATACGAATATGAATATGACTACGTACAAATCGGTATAACTGAATGAAAATGCAAAATTTTAAAATTGAATTTTTGCGCTTACAATCAGATTCATTTCATTTCATCACTACTATGCACGTACTATACACATGAAATTAATTACATTTTTGTACAATTTATAAACGATTAAATTCGAATTTTAATATCATTTTGGCACACGTATAACACATTTCAACGACAAATAGAACGAACACCTTCCATCTGGTATATTAGAGGGATATCCAAGTACTAATATCCCAGTTGTGTATGGAAGTAGTTCTGGAACCGATTCGGGCATCAATGCAAAAGATACGCAACTACTTCCACTTTCGCTTCCCAATATACAGTAAACCCCCATTACCTTTAACATGTTGATTCATACGAGGTAACCAATCGCCAACCTACTACATTCAAAGTGTATATATATACCAAGTGGAAAATCTCAATATAAAATATTTTTTAATTTTCAATTACCTCGAAATTTTTTACACAAATGCACTAACAGCTACGAAAATATAGACAGAAAATCAAATAAAGACTAAAGAAGTAGTTGAAACAAGAAAGAAATAATTAAGAAGCCACCCCTTTTTATAAAATTGAGTACGTAAAAAACAACACAATCAAAAATTCACTCTAAAAAACAACTCAAACAACAACAACAACATCAAGTACGTGTACATTGTATTTACCATCAAATTATCACGGAGGCTATTATCATACATATGTTAAAAGAACAACGAATAAAAAAGTTGAAGCGAAATAGACTTCGTATGTGAATCAAATAAGATTGCTTTCAACTACCACTATAGTGCATATCACGGAGGCTATTAAAAACTAATGTAAAAAAAATGTAAACAGAGAGAATTTTGCATTATTGTGATGTCGGTGATATAGAAAATGAGAAGTTTGATAGTGTGTGTACTTTTTATCTTATTTTTTCATGTACACATTTTTACATTATAAATATATACTATTTTCAGAAATTGAAGTCAGTACAGGCAAGATAGGCATGCTTTTCTATATTCTTTCACATTGCGTTTGTATAAATCTGTCTCGTGTGTGGGGTGATCAGATCTCAATTTCAATCAAGACAGAGATATATTATTCAGAATTTCCTACAAAATATTATATGTGAAGTTATCAGAAACTCATCGGGTAACTTTTTCCATAAGCACAATACTGACTTCGATTTCTGAAAATAGTATAGTAATTTGGGAATTGTCAGGTAAAGTGCTTTTCAGACTTTAAGAAAATTGTTGTTGCTGTGAGAATTGCTGACAATATTTGATAAACATGTATATTTGAACTACTTTTTTCTCGGATCTCCTTTTTCTATTTATCAAAACAGCTGAAATTTGTTACTTGGTCACCTATATTTACTTTAACTACATTACTAATAACCGATTGAATCATTGATTACAAAGAAGTAGTGAGAGAAATGAATTGGTTTGAAGCAGTTAGAGAACTAATGAAAGAGCAAAAGAGAAGAAGTAGTTCTTTCAGCACTTTTTTCGTGATAACTTCTAGAATTTGTTTTTAAAAAGGGGTTACAGAAATTCTTTGTATAATTGAGCTGGAGTTAAAATAAAGAAAAATGAAATACTTGTCATAAATTTCATACTTATTTGTTTAAAAGCAAAGAAAAAAATCATAAAAAAGAGTATTGAAATTAGAAAAACTTAAATTATTGCATTATTATTATTATTATATACACTTTTTTATTTTGAAAACAAATTTTCTAAAAAACTATTAGCTTTGAAATATCATGCCGCATGAATATTTTCGTTTACTTCATCGTCGAGTTCTCCTCAAAATTTTAATTTTAATCGTTAATTAGTTTTTTTATATTAAAATATATAATTATTTAGAAATTAAATAATATTTTAAGACTTTAACACACTTTAACACTTTGAAAACTTTAAAACTAAAAATTAATATATAACAAATTCGTCTAATCTTTAAAATGCTAATTATTTGGAAAAATGTTCCATTATCCTTATAAATATAACATGTTCACGTTTCCCAGTTTCTGAAAACTGGCATTGCACATATGTTATCGATTTACGTCATTCATTAATTCATAGTTAAAGACGCGACGCAATTTACTTTGGTCAAAAATATTGGAAGTATTTGGTTACCTACTGCATTCTCTTTTTACGAAATTGTAATGCAGAAGAGAAATAGTTTACGTTTTTAACGTAACAGCCGCATTACTTTGTCGAAAACTGGAATGCATTACGGAATCACTTTTCTGGAATTTAAGAAAACTATTGTATGAAACGCGTGCAGATGAAATGAGAACTAATTCTAGAATCGATTCCATAAAGAAGTGCTTCTCATTTACGCTGCTGGGATATAAAACCATAACGTTTCATCAATACAAACATACACATAAAACGTATGCCGGTATGTAATAATATAAAAATACATTAAATATATTCACGTCAATAATTATATAATGGACAAAAAAATTTCATTCAAAACTTTTTCGTAACGAAAAATAAAAAAATATAACAGCAACAAATCGTAAACGTATAGTATACATCATTTATAATAAATACGAGTACTACTTGGTACTACATTTATATAACATGCTTAAACGGATATTTTATTTGATATGTTATTTGTCGTTGTGATGTAATATCATGACATTATGTATGTATGTATGTATGTATATTTTTTGTTTCCTTTATTTTATTGTTGTACATATACCTTTTTTATATATTTTTTTTCCTATTTTTTTTTATATATACATGCCAATTATTTTATGTTTTAATACGAATTGATGGATCATGAATGATGAAAATCAGAGATCACAGAAAAATAATACGAAAAAAAAATAGATAAAAATTACGTCAAAAATAGATTAAAATTCAAATTGAAAATGAAGTATGAGATGTGTGAAAGCAAAAAAAAATATATACATATATGTATATATATTTTATACTAATGAACATACATAGATAATAAAGTATAGGTACAAAAGTGTATATAATAATATGTAGTCATGTAGTGTAGATAAATGATTCCTGTATAACTACGTTTATTATTTTATTATGTATTTGTGAATATCTACTGTATTTTGAAAAAAAAGGTTAAAATATTTTCAATGCATAGATTTTTATTATTAAAAAAGGAAAAGAAAAAAAAAAAACAAAATACATGCATACACATAAAAACAAATTTTCCTTTTTTTGTTATTTGGAAAGGAAATGAAATAATTTATATAAATTTTTTTTTATTATAATATGAAAACGACTGTACATTATACCTATACAGTACTTATTAATGTACATAAATGATCCTTTTTATACCTTATGTATATATGTAGATTTGCTGAAATATTTTCGTTCGTAAAAAAAGGGATAATTCAATTTTTCAATATGTACGAGTATATAATTTTTACAATTCATTTTATAATAAAAATTGGTACATATACATATACATATTGATGATACACACATGAATATTTGTACTGTTCTGCTACTACATATAATTACGAACAATATCCCAGCATCGTAAATGAGAAGCACTCCTTTATGGAATCGATTCTAGAATTAGTTCTCATTTCATCTGCACGCGTTCCATACAATAGTTTTCTTAAATTCCAGAAAAGTGATTCCGTAATGCATTCCAGTTTTCGACAAAGTAATGCGGCTGTTACGTTAAAAACGTAAACTATTTCTCTTCTGCATTACAATTTCGTAAAAAGAATGCAGTAGGTAACCAAATACTTCCTATATTTTTGTTCAAATTAAATTGCGTCGCGTTGTTAATTATGAATCAATGAATGACGTAAATCGATAACATATATGGAATGCCAGTTTTCAGAAACTGGGAAACGTGAACATGTTATATTTATAAGGATAATGGAACATTTTTTCGAAAAATTAGCATTTTAAAGATTAGACGCATTTGTTATATACTAATTTTCAGTTTTAAAGTTTTCAAAGTGTTGAAGATTTCTTAAAATATTGTTCAAATTATAAAATATTATATATTATATATTAATATAAAAAAAACTAATTCACGACAAAATTTTTAATAAACTTTAATTTTTTCTTTGTTTTTAAACAAATAAGTATGAAATTTATGACAAGTATTTCATTTTTCTTTATTTTAACTCCAGCTCAATTATACAAAGAATTTCTGTAATCCCTTTTTAAAAACAAATTCTAGAAGTTATTACGAAAAAAGTGCTGAAAGAACTACTTCTTCTCTTTTGCTCTTTCATTAGTTCTCTAACTGCTTCAAACCAATTCATTTCTCTCACTACTTCTTTGTAATCAATGATTCAATCAGTTATTAGTAATGCATGAGATAGGCGATTGATTACCTCCTATGACAACGCCATGTTAATGGTAATGGGGGATTCCTGTGTATTGGGAAGCGAATGTGGAAGTAGTTGCGGATCTTTTGCATTGATTCCCGAATCGGTTCTAGAACTACTTCCATACACTATTGGGATATATTATTATATATGTATACAGTACGTATTGTGTGTTGTCATCATATCATTTTGAACTTAATGATCAATTTTTTTCTTTTTAGAAAAACGAAGCTAAAAATTTTATTTTATTATTGTCGATTATTTTGCTGGAATAAAAGAAAAAAAAAATTAAATAAAATAAAATACAAAAAAAAAATCGATCAAAAAAATACATTGTAGGTATAATAAAATTAAATAATATTTAATATGTGTACGTGCCTAATGTATGTACATACTCGTATATGAGAGGAAAGTAATATGAACATAACTTAAAAAGTCATTATTATTTGTAAGAAAAAGTGCAAATATGTACAAAATTCTATTATATGTATACTCGTATACTCGTATATTAATAATTTCATTTAAAAATTAACCTAATTATGTCATTATTTCTTATATATTTTTAACTTTCATATAATTATACGAAAAACATATCATATAATACACGTGTGGACATACCCGATTCCCTTTATAAGTTGAAATGGTTCATTAAAACCGGGCATCAATCTCAGGGGCACAAATAAGGACAGAATGAAATGAAATTCACATATCAGTTTTTACAAAAATAATTTTACAAATCACAGTAAAGAAAAATATTTTCTGTGAAAAATTTCTCTTTAAAAATTGTTCAAGAAGTAAATGACCATGTTTGTTTACACATGAAAATGTAGGTCAAAATATTTATCGGTTTTTTTTTTGTTTGCATGAATCTTTTTTTAATCCTTCATTTGTCTTCGTACACGTCCACTGCAGTTTAGTGCATAATTTAAACAAGAAAAGGAGAGGAGAAATTACTATTTACGCATCTTTCTAATTTTCTTTCTACTTCTCCTTCTCTTTCTTTTCTTCTCGTTTTCTTGTGTAGATTATTGTACTACACTCTAGTGCGTGTGTACGAAGAAGAATTACAAATCGAAACTATCCCCCCGATTCTGAAGTTATGACTAGTCATAGATCACAGTTGCTTGTGACTATTTTTATGATATTTAAGTTGTGACTTTTATTATAACTAATCAGCTGTTTCGTATTCTGATATCAAAGTCACAAGCATAGTCACAAATTTTCTCCAAACTCTGTGTAGACTTGTTAACTGCTATGAAAATATTAAACATCAAACAATTTGCATTCTGATAGTTGAAAAAAATAATATATTAATAAATATAAAAAAAAAGTGAGTACGATGGAAAATTTTGAAAGTAAATATAGCTACCATTATATATAAAAAAAATAACAAAAAAAAATTACAATCGAGTACAATGTAAACAATGCAATAAACTACAATTACTTTTTTTATTTTTCTTCTAAAAGAAGACATAATAATAACAAAACTTCTTCCATAATTTACAAAAAAAATTGTAAACGTAACGTAAACGCTCATTTCGCTTGTTCTGAAACTCACAATTTATAACTATTGTAACCTGCCATTTTGATGATCACAACTTGTGACCCATTCCTTAAATGTCAAAATTGTGACTTTAACTCAAAATACGAAAAGTCACATAAAATGTAAAAAAGTCACAACTTGTGACTCTCCATTATACAATTGTGAGTTGTGACTTTGTCAGTGATTATTTTCAGAATAGGGGGGTATATCTGTATAAAAAACAAACCAATAAATGTTTTGACCTATATTTTCGTGTGTAAACAAACATGGTTATTGTACTCTTGAGTATTTAAGATGTAGGAGGGGAAGTAAAAGAAAAAGTAGAAAGAAAAAAGAAAATATGATGGAATAATAGTCTTCTTATTTTCTTCTGTATATCATATACTTCCCTGTAATGAGCTAGTAGGAAGAAGAATTTCAGATTGAAACTAGATTATATTGTATACAAGAAAAAATGATAAATGTTTTGTCACCTAAATTTTATTTTAAATTGAACTCTTGAGTATATGAGAAGTAGAAAAAGAGAAATGGAATAAGAAAAATACACAAATAGTATTTTCTCTTTTGTTTTTCTTGTGTAAATTATATACTCTACTAAACTAATCAAAACATAGAAATTTAAATTTTGTGCTGTTAGAATAAAAAAAAAATCAAATCAACGTTTAAATTAGTAAATTTTCAACCTTGAGAGGGCGAAAAGTTTAAAAGTGCACCGGTAGCCCAAGAGGTTAAAACCGGCGCTGTGTGTGTATTATATACACATGTACTCGTATATGCATATATACACAATCATATTAGTATACATCATATGTGTTTTCTTATTTTCAATTATATACATATCTAGTTCTGTTCTCATTTATTAAATAATTGAAATTGAAAATATTCTATTAGCTATACCCTATACTATACTGTACTACACGTCCATTCCATTCCATATATGAAAATCAAAAAAAAAAAAAAAAAAGAAAAACTGAATGAGTGTGGGAGCAAAACAAAAACAAAACAAAAAAATGAAATAAATAATAAAATACAAAAATACAAATAAAACAACTTTTCACTTAGTTTATAAAAGTTTTTTATTTTATTATATAGATACGATACGATTTTATTTATTTATTGTAAAGCGTATAAACAAAACAACCCATCTTATAACCACATATTCATTTTTTGTATTTGTATGTATAATGCATGACGGCGGTATGTGTATATAGTATCTACGTACACGGTACGATACGACCAGAGTATTTGTAAATAGTACTATGACTGACTAAAATAATTAATAAAAAATTTATTTTTATTTTTATATTCTTTTGTTATTTTGTTTTATTTTTTTTTTGTATAGATTTTGTTGTTGTTTTTGTTATTGTTGTTACACAATATACAATTTTTTCAACTTTCTTCTCTGTATGATGTACACATTAGGTTCAGAGTATCTCTATCTACTTCAATAATTAAGTTTACAAAAGTTTTCTTCGTCTTCTTTTTCTTCTATATAAAAAAACTAACTTATTTAAATGAAAATAAATAATAAATAAATTCGTTTTTATAATGCAATACATGAGCATGAGTATACGTATAGATTCATTCTATGTGTGGTTTTCTTTTATATGAGATCATTACATGTACATTTATATATTGTACTAATTACACCTACAGCAGTTCTAAAGTAGTAGATATATACCTACTGTAAATTATAATGCAATATATTTTATTCTTATTTAATTTAATTTTTTTTCGTTCTTTCTTCTCTTTCTTCTTTTAGATAAAAGTAAAAACAAAATGGATGCATTATCAAAAAATCAATTCGTACAAGAGGATAGATCATCACGGAATAGTGGTAAGTAAAAGTTCATTATTACATTACTCAATTACTTTTTGTATAATAATTGTAAGTCTATGTATATGTAGTTGTACTTACTGTACTACAACACAACATTACATAATATAGGTAATGAAATTAAATAAACTTTTGATAGGTGTGGTAATTTAAAGTTTTTTCTTTATAAATTTACTTGTTTTTTTGCATATAACTTTAAAATTTTTAATTAATCATTAACGATAATACTGACTTACTTAATGAATAGATAGATGATAGTAAGCAAGCATATACAGTACAAGGATCTATGTTAGTTTGAATTATATGTACTTATGTATTGGCAGATAATAATTAATTTATTGTAGTGATATTATGAAGGTACGAAGTATATCTCAAAAGTATATGACCTGCATTTTCATATCTCTTCGGACTGGTGTTATTTTTGGCTCATCCTTCACTGATAGTATGGCATTCTTCAAAGTATAGTCGCTCTGTTATTGAACAATACGCAATATTATTGATCCTGGGATTCAATTTTCGAAATTGTCTTTGGAGCATTCATTGTATTAGTATTAGTATCATATTCCTCTTCCGAGTTTAATGCCTCATTTAAACCCAACGCAGATTTCATACCACAGTAGATGTAGTGTAATAATTATACCGATTGTAAGAATTGATACACAAGCTTTCAATATAATTTCCCCATGACCAAAGCTTCAGATCAGAAAATACAACCGAATCTAACTCTGACTCTGATGAAATCTAAACATTGACCAGAAAATGAATAGCAAGACAGATCAAGACAGATTGGAATCAGTTACTTTTGGGACAGAACTCGTATTTACATATGTCTGAATGTTTTATTTTTATAGAATATACTCGTATGTGTATACTATATATGCATATAATAATATTGATTTATTATAATTGGAAATTAAATGTTATACAAATACAAACACACACCAAAATATACAATATAATATGTATATTATCTCTTCTTCATTAATCCGAATATTAACGAAAAATTTATTTGTACAGTGGAACTTGTTTCATTCGAACTCGACCGGACAGGAGAAAAAATTCGAATTCAAATAATTTTTTTTGGTATGTGAAAAAATCATCCACGAGTATCTCCCTTCCCATTTTAACAGACTTAGGACTATCCACTGTATAAGAGTGTAAGACAGTACATAATTGTGTAGGGATGATTTTTTAAATAAAGGAGATTAAAATGACCTGAAGATTTTGATCTATTTTCGATATGAATAGATCTCAATAAAAAAGAAAAGAAAACCGGTGATAAAAAATATTAAATTTCTATCTGCGAGGGCACGCATTATTCATAAGAGATAATAAGAGATACTCGCCTACTGTTTATTGAGTAATCTTCGGTAATAATTTTTTTTTTCTCAGAGATTATTTTTTTCATATTGAGTTGTTGGTCATAAAGTTCGAATTATTCAAAAAAAAAATTCGAATTATTAGAGAAATTCTAACATTGTTTATAGTATACATATTTCAAGAGACCATGACGAATGTTCGAATTATAGACGTTCGAATTAAACAAGTTCCACTGTATATCTAAATTGAAATTTTGAATCTTGTACAGTTTCAGATAAAATATATTTTAAATATAAAAAAAAAATATTTACTGTACATTATTCCATACATGTACATAAATATTCGAAAAGTAATTTCTAATTTCCACAGATAATCAAAAATGAAAAATATATTTTACATATACAACTATAGGTACTTTATACATTATACAGGTATACTAAATAATACTAATAAAGTTTTTACGATAAGTTTACTATGAAAAAAAAAATAAAATTAAATGTTCAAGTATTTTTCAATTTCACAAAGTAAAAAGTTTCAATTTTCATTTCGAAAAAAAAAAAAATTTATACTCGTATATAAGTTGTACAAATATATTATTTGGCATATTTTTGAAAATAATTCCCAAAAAAAGTAATACAAAAAGGATTGGCTTATATACCAAACCAAGAAATATATAGGTATAATCTTCATTTTCTAAAATATCCCTTTTTTTGGTTTGTATTTCTTGTACTTTATACATCATTTTTCAGAATATAAAATAACCTAAATTTAATATCCTTTTTTTTTTCTAAGCATTCCTTGCATTTATAAAAAAAAATTGTTTTTTCAACTTATATTTTTTCCCTGTATGCCTAATGTTTCGTAATTAAGAATTTCTTTTTACATGAAAATTTGCCCATTTCACTATTGTGTGTTTTCAATTTTTATGTTTTTTGTTTTATTTCTTTTCACATTTAGATACTTTTTTTGTTACTTTTTATTTATTTTTATTCAAAAGTTCTACCATTCTACTTTACCTATAATATTTAGACTGAATGGTATCAGATGATTCATAAAAAAAAAAGTTGAGAAAAAATTAAAAAAAATTTTTACTTTTGTGTTATTTTAGATCCTTTTTCAATGAAAAAAAAAAAAAAAAAACGATTTCATTAACTTTTTATTATTGTTGCTGTTGTTGTTGTCATATTGTTCGTTTCAATATTATGACATATAATACACTTTAAATCCTTTTTTAATTTGCCTTCCCTTTTTGCTCACAATGGACACGTAACTATCTACATAGATACTCCAAAATTGAATCAAAAAATTAGTATCAATTAAGTACATTCTAAATCTAAATCTTTGAAATATTTCTAAATAATTTCTTGATACCTTTTAGATGTTATATGTACGAGTAAGAGGGTGAGTTTCAAAACGCCTCAAAAATGTGTTGTGATACGACATCGAAACAGTCATGATGCAAAGTTTTAAAACGGCATCAATGTTTCGCATCGATATTGCAGTTCTATACAACTTTGACGTTTTGAAACGAATTTGTTGCTTTGTTTTTACAACAAGAAAAATGATTCACCTCCTGCAGTACATAATTTTAAAATTTAATTAATTATTCATTTTCTACACTAAATCAAAAAAGCTGAAACAATTTTTTAATAAAATTAAACAATATCAGGTAGGACATATTTTATAGCCATTTTCGAATGACCAAAAAGACCTTCAGTGTAAGTACTCGTGTAATATAATACTCTTCATTTTTTTGGAATTTTTCATTAATATTGTGCAATCACTACACATTAAAAATTCAATTTATCATCATAAAAGTACAAAATTTTTGTTTAAAACAGACTAACCTTTGGTTTCATATAACAAAATTCGTACAAAACTAAATCATTGAAATGATATTGAGAAAAAAAAATCTATTCAAATCTATTTTGCATCATAAAAATTCTAGATGCGTAGATTGCTTGGCAGATGCGTATCAGATGCATTCACAATGAGTTTTGAAACTGTAGACATTGTTATCGATTTAAGTGTTATCGTTTTGAAACTGCTGATTATGCATCGAGGTGGTATTTAAACGTTTTGAAACTCACCCAGAGTATATATATGCAAATGTATTGAAATAATCTCTCTTTGACAATTTATTAAGTAACAACTTTAGTAGGTTATCACGTACGTATCGATATATGTACATGTCAACGCAGAAACAGAAAGAATGAAGAAAAATTATATTGAATTTGTTTGAAATCACAAGCACACACGATTACTCGCTGCACATGCAGATGAAGCTTTTAAAAAATGTTTATTGTTTCAATTTCAATTTGAAATTCAATAAAATTTATCCTATGGCAGTGTTTGTTGTTAATATTCGTCAAATAATATATTGTTTGAAAGATCATCAAAGGGATTTGCACAATTTGCTTATACATATTTTCTTTCTTCGAAAAAAAAAAATAAATAAAACAAATTACGTACACACAGTAATATTCGATGAGTGCATATAACAAAGATAAAGAAATGAAATTAATTGCATGCCAAAGTGTTGACATTGTCGTTGAAATGAACTCATAGAGCGTATATATATAAAAGAGTACATTTTCAATAAAACGACAAACAAAAAGGCAACAACTTTAACCTGTGCCATAAAACTTTGTATATAGTTTTGTACACACTCGTGCAAAGTTATAATATAGTTGAGTACACGAAGTGTAATATCAGGATCAGGACAACATACATACATACGAACATGAAATGAAAAAACAAAATGAATTCACAATCATTTTATACTGCCATTATTATTGTTTTTCTGTTGAATTTTTATTTTTACTTTTTTATTTTTGTTTTAATTTTTGTTTTTAATTATTTTTCCCTATCCTTTTTGTTTTGTTTTATGCTTAACAAAATTTAGTTGAAAAATATATAGAAACATAAACAACAAAATGATTTCAATTTTTTTTCTAATTTGATCTCGTGTTTTTTTTTCTCGTTTTTTTTTTTTATGAAATTGTGTATTTAATTGACAGGAAAAGAATTTAATGAACAAAAAAAGAACTAGCAAAAAAAGCGAGTAAATTGAAATGAGAAAAATAAATTCAAATTTTTCATAATAGTACATGTACAATAAATTATACCATAGATTGGTACATGAAATTTATGAAATGTACTCGTGTATATGTGAGTATATCTATAGTTGATGTAAGTAACAATTTCCTGTTTTAAATGGATGAAAAAGAAATTTTATGCTTCGAATTAATTTCGATTTTCGTTTTATATAATATTTTCTTATTGTTATATTGTTATCATCATCATTATTATTATTATTATTGTTATTATTTATTCATCTAAAACTGAATCATAGGAAATAATGAAAAGAAAATGATGAATAAAATCGATTTATATATGAGTAAGGGGTGACTAAGTTACTACTACAGGCTAAAGTTTTTTTAGATAAAATAGCTACCAAAGTTTATTTTTCAGATTCACCACGAAATTGACATACACACGAGTGTTTTTGTGTTCAGTATTACTTCTCAGATCGCCATATGGAAAGAACTTGAGTCAAGTGACCATTTGTTGGATAGAAAAATATTGTCTTTTTTTTTGAAATATTATTGAATTTCATTATTTCATGGAAAAATCTTTCATCTTAATATTTTGTTACATGGTCACCGTAGTACCCTTTCTCTATACATTTTATTTCGGTCTAATGGTAGTGGAATGATATGAAAAATATGAAATTGATTTTTTTTATGCCTTTTCGAGTTTCAAATTATCGAGTTCATTGAGCTTTACTACCGGTATAATTACATTCTTATCTAGAGTACATACAAAAAAAAAAAATATTAAATTACGAAAAAAAAAATAATAATTCATAAAGAAAATATTAAGTATATAGAAAAATTAACAATGAATAATTATTTAAATGGAAATAATAAAATTCTGAACAAAAAAAGTAAGATAATCTGAAGATTAATTATAAAAACTGAGAATTATATAAAAATTTTTTTTGTTAGTCGATTTTTTTTTTTTGCCAATTAATATCTTTATTGGTTTATATATAAGTGCATATTCATGAAAATCAGAGACGGATTTTCTGACAAAAAGGGCCTCTAGCTATCACTCGAAGTTACATAATGAAAATTAAAAAATGAATACACAAATGATGCATAAAATAGCATAACATGGCAAAGCATTTACTATAGCTACCGTACTAAGTCAGTGATCTCTGCTGCTGCAGAGTATGTACAAAGGGGATGAGCATATTATATAAAATGCTCTTGGTTGATTTTCCGTGAATTGTTTTGTGCAATATTCGGATTCTACTAAAAGAGAGAAATCAACTTTTTTGAAAAAAGAAAACAAAAATCACGAGTACACATGATGTGAAAAGGGGAGGAGCAAGTTTAAAATGTTGTTTGTTTATTTTTCGTGTTTCATTTTGTATAATATTCTCGTTGTATTAAAAGAGAGAAATCAACTTTTTCACAAAAAGGAAAATAGAAAATATAAAATAGTAGAAGTGCACATAATGTGTAAAATACAACTCGTACTAGCATATCGTATATGCTCATATAACATTTTCAATTTAAATTCAACTTTTTCCAATTTAAATTAAACTTTGTCCATTTTATGTTTTTTCGATTAGATTGAGCATTGCAGAATATGGTGGCAAGTACTCCAACCGAACTCTCAATGAAATTAACTCTATATTTTCATGTGTTTCATGGATTTTGGCATTATCCATAATAATCCATGTATCACTCACATTTTCAATCTTTTTCAAGCGTAATTAAAAATTGACAAAGTTTAGTTTAACTTGGAAAAAGTTTAATTTAAGTTGGAAAAAGTTGAATTTAAATTGAAAATGCTATATTATTGCTTTAAAAATATCTATTATAAAGATGACAATCATATATGAGGCAGTTTAGATTAACATCTGCGACAATAGGTGCTTTCGATTTGGCAATTTCAAGTACATGCAAGTAGAAAAGGTAAATGTCTGCTCTATACCATCTACTCGCAGCTACTCATGAAAAAATGGTTCAAGTGCTGGAAGTAGATGCAAGTAGTTACGAATAATTTTTGTGTCGTTCGTTTTAACAATTTATCCTAGACACATTTTTGTACTCGCAAGTACTTGAAATTGCCAAATCGAAAACACCTAACGTGTACTGTATATTTATAGTTGACAAATTGTTGTGCTTTAACTAGTGTTACAGTCGTACAATTTTTCATTTGTTACTTAATTTTAATACATGCGATAATAAATATAATTTCAGTTAATTAACTATAATTTTCAACAATGAACTCCTAAGAACAATCATAAACTTCAAATACTTAAAACTGACAATAGAAAATATATTCCATGCCATTTTGCATTCCTTGATGACACTACGCTTAAATTACCTTTCTTTTTATTTTCATGGATTTAATTTTACATAATACTCGCATACACTCTATTGAATTCAATTTATTCTCAATATAATTGTGAAGGTTTCATTACCAATACTTTTGATTATTTTATCATCCATATAACTGCTACGTGCACTTGAAAATACCTTCAATTCAAAATTTGTATTCTTATTGTGAGTGGTATTGAAAAAATACATGAAATATACATTCCATTCCCTGTTCCACATTATTCAGATATAAGTACATAATCGTTTTGTAAAGCTAAGAATGGTAAGACATTTCTTTAGTAAATCAAACACTAAGTCAAACCCATAACTATTCAACAATATTGTTTATTTACTATATATTTTCTTTTTACAAAAACACCTTTTCTATTTATTCAGAAATTAAAGAAAAGAAAATCGAAAAAAAAGGATTCAACTACATATAATACAAATATTCGTCTCGTAAATGTTCGTATGCAAATGTATAAGTTTATGAAAAATGCATACAGCTTTACAAAATCAAGTTAACCGTATATAATTTACGTGAAATTTTTCACCTGTATGTATTTTTTATTGAAAATTTTTCGTACGAAATATAACGGAATTTATCCAGTCAAGAAAAATATTTGTACAATTGCTCACAAAAGTATTGGGATATGTGTACTACGCACAGTGAAATATGTTGGAGTTTTCATTGTGGTTTAGGACTAAATGCAGAGAAATCAAATCAAACTGAAAATTACATTCTCAAATAAAATAAAAATCCTTGACTACATCAGACCACAATAGTCTAAAAAGACTGTAGCTACTGCATAACACCCCAAAACAATTGGATACTATACTTCTCATTTGAACCCAATAAAATGGCTCCGGTTCTTAAAACTGTTAGAGAACACCTTAAATTATATCCCAACCTCAAGAAGTCTTGCAATAGGAAAAATGATGTAATATGGGAATGGAGTCATCTAACAGCTATTCGAAATGAAGAAACTTTATTAAAATTTTAATGATCTAAAAATGATGAAATTTACAAAAAGTTTCCCATGATTGGGGGGGCGGTTGTAACAACACTTTTGTGAAATGAATTTACAATTAATCAGCAATTTTTTTAAAAAATTTTTTAAACTGATTATTGTTTCCTGTTTTCCTATTAATTTTTTCTAATAATAGAGAATTAATAAAAAAAGAAATAAAATTAACAAAATTTTTATTCCGCCCAAACGAAATTTAAAGAAATCTATAGTTAAAGGAATATTGATGAGGATGGATCCAATACTTTGATGATCCACTTTATTTAATGCTCAAAATACGTACGTATACTCGTATTATATGTATACTTATGGCACTATTATTTTGTATACATGAATGAATCTACGAAAATTCCTTTGGAAATAAAAATTACATACAAATAATAAATATCAACAGCATCAGAATCAGGAGCATAAATAAAAGCAAATTAAGTATAACAACAACACCACAAATACGCATACATTTACATATGTACATACCTATACACTTGCCTACTCTGAAAATGAGTGTGCATATACAGCTACCTACAACTATTACAAACACTACTGCAAAATGAAAATATAAATAAAAAAGGAAATTTCATATATATGTATATATTTTTTTTTAAAGTGCATTTGTTTAAAAACACTTTCATGTATAATATATGTATTTACGTATATATTATGCATATTTCAATGAATTCATCTTTTAACTACATCAAAATGTGGAGGGTATATACAGTATGTGTATGTGTGCTATGCTGTATCCTGTATGTACGAATATTTTATGTAAAATGTACATGCAATAATATAATGTGTTCGGTATGTAGTATTTTATGATGTAATGAGTATATGTATAAATAATAAATATGTTTATGTGGATATGTAGGATGTATGTATGTATGTTTACCCATAAGTACTCGTATATATGTTGTCACTATTATTTTACTGTGTAGAAGGTTAAACGAAAATAAAATGAAAACGATATTATAGAATTTTGAAGGATTCCTTGATATGATGCACTATATAAATAAATACTGATGTATGTACATATGTTCGTGCTTGTTATATACACGAGTAGGTACATACATTTTATTGTACGTGTGTACAAGGTACAAATGCAACGATTTAATCAAGCGAAAATAGCGAAAACAAGAATTTTTCGTTTATTATTTCGTTTTTATTTTATATTTCACTATTTTTTTTTTCATGTTTTTTCTTTTGCATTTTATATTTTAGAGTTCAACACGTCTGTTGTAAAAAAAAAATCCTTTTGATTCTTTGCTATGGAATAATACTATTTTCTTATACTTACAAAAAAATCACTGTGTACATTTATAATATTTTTATGCAAACTTATACATACGTACGTTTATACGAAGTGTACATATTTAGGTAAATAAAAATTCACTACATTTATATACTCGTACATACCTATTATATACCTAAATACATTCATGCATGAGATCGTGTGAATCATAAGTTTCAATCGTTTTCTGACTTTTCTGTAATTATACTACAACGAATATAATACAGCAACACAACAACATAACACTACTATTGTTACTTCAACTTGACCTAAATCAAGCATAAAAATGAATAAAATGAAACGTGAAGGGATTTAAATTTTATTTATTTTTTTATTAAATTTTTATTTTTACATTTTGTTAAATTTGTTTTGTTGTTGTTGTTGATTTTTTCCTGTTATTATTTTTGTGTTGTTTTTTTTTTTGCAATTCTTTTATCGTAGGAATACTTTTAATTATAAAACAAAAAACTTTTTAAGGTTTAATATTAATTAAAATCATTATTTGTATTCTTCTCGTTTACACACAATAAGTACTATACATACATACAAGACGTAAGTGCATTCAATTACATTACATAGATTTTTATGTGTAAAATGAAATGAATACTTAAACAAAATAAAATATGAAAATTTCGTATAATAATTTACAACGTTCACTTGAATGCTCTACGACAAAAAAAAAAATAATAATAATAATAAAACAAAACAAATTTTATAATAAATAGAATAAAAGTAAAAAATATTTTCCAAAAAACAAAAAAAAATAATAAAACAAAAGAAAAACACAATAAAACAAAAAGAAACAAATAATAAACAATAAAAAAAAACATATTTCCGCTTGAAAAGCTGTTTATAAACGTTTTTATATTTTTTCATTTCACCTTTTTCTTTTTTTTTTTGTTTTAGAGTATATTCAAAAGATACAATATATTCAATGTTCTGTAAAAAAAAAAAAATAACTATAAATTGACATTGACAACTAAACTACATATTTAGATTTTTTGTTTTGTTTTGTTTTGTTTTATTTTTCTGCTGAATATATTTGTGTCAAAATCTCTTTGTTTCATTACCTAAAGGATCCAAATTAAATATTAATTTTATTTATTATCATTATTTTTTCGAATTTAGAAGAATTCCTTTTAAAAAAATATTGATTCCAGCCAATTTGATTTGAAGTAGCTATAACATGAAAATTTAATATAAAAGACAAACATACATAATGTGTATGTGTGTTTTTGGATTTTTGAAATAAATTATAAGATAAAAATACAAAAACATTTAGAAAATTTTGTTTACAGAAAATATAGTCGATCCGCATACATAATATCATAAACTTATGGGCATAATGCGTACACATCTGGATCAAATTGAATGTAAACATCAATCTTTATGTGATGAAGGTTTCATTTTTTAACGTATATATACGCCCACAAAATTTTGAATATTTTAAATGACATTAGATATACATATGTACATATATACTGACAGCATTGTGATTTCAATTGGCTGACTAAATGGCTCTGAATGGCTCTGAATTGTATCTTTAATTACATTGCAGGGTCAAAATTTCACTTCTATTTTTCATCCTTTTTTCTTTTGGAAAACAATTTTTTTTGTACAAAATTTTAAATTAGCAGATTGCGATGTGATAGATAAAATAATTTAAAAACAAAACAAAAGAAAAAATATTATATAAAACATCATAATCATCGTCATATAATACTCGTATTGTATGTATGTGTGTGTGTGTGTGTGTGTGCGATCATAATCTTAGGGTAAATATCCTTTTTAAGCTCATTTAAAATGATAGAAAGGAAAGCAAAAAAAAAAATAAAAAATAATTATAATTCAATTCTAAATGCAAACTTTATTTTATTTCTCATCGAAAATATTTCATCCAGAATAATCTAAAGAAAAATATGCTAAGTGTATGTACGACTATATTTATTTTGTACGAATTATATTTTTAAATTTAAATGACTCAATTAAAATTTTCATAAAAAAATAAAAAACAAAAAAATATGGGGAAAAAATTTAAAAAATAAAAAAAAGGAAATAAAGAAAAAATAATAATAATAAAGATTATGATACTAAATTAGTTATGCGTGTGTGTCTGTGTGTGTGTGTGTGTTTAAGAGATTATAGGAAACAAAATAAAAATGAAAAACCAAAAAGGATTTAACTAAAATGTGAAAATTAAAAAGTTGCAAAAAAAAAACAAAACAAAAGAATAAAAGTACAAAAAAGATTTATTCAAAAATTGGAAAATGAATTTTCTCGGTCTAGTCACTGAAAAAATTTCTATAATTTCGTCTTTATATTTTTGTGTAAGCATAAGTAAATAAGTACAAAAAATATATACATGTGTGTATATACTCGTATATATATGAACGCGTACGTAACTCTTCTTTTTTACTATACATACAATAATTTTCTTTTAGTCCTTTTTCTTTTTCAGTTAACTTTTGTGCTTTTTATTTGTCTTTGTTTAATTAAAATAAAAAAAAAATATATATTTTTCTTTTGTTTTTCTTTTTCTTTGTTTTTTTTTTTTGTTTTTCATTCATTTCATGAATTTGAATTGTGATGACTGGTCGCCATATTCTGATAAAAATAATAATTGTTGTTGTTGTTGTTAATCTGTTATTATGCGATGAGAATAAAAATGAATTGTAGTATTTTTGAAACAAAAATATTTAACGAAATATGTATGTATATAAAAAAGAAAAAAAAAAGACAACAAAAAAAAAGTATAAAAATGAAAAGGAAGAATAAAATTCATAAACAATATATTATAGTGTACAAGATATTTGAAAAGTTAAGTTAATAAATACATATACGTATATAGTACACGAAAAAACTTACTCTTTTTTTTTTTTGTTTATTTTTTATTTTAAGATTTGTTTTTTTTTTATTTTTTGTATATTTGTCCTTCATTTTTAGTTTTCGCATATTATATTTTTTGTCCAAGAGAAAAAATAAAGCCAACATTATATAACCAGCTCTCTATGCTCTATTTTTATTTATAAACTTTGTCTTTTGATGTAAGACCAAATATGTAGTAGCATTTTTTTTATATTTCAAATAACAAGAAAAATGTAAAAACAATAATAAAGTTCGAAAAATATTTACGAATATGTACTAAAAATGTATGTGTGTATGTGTGCGTACATTACATTTAAGAATTGACTTTTTATATTTGTTTTTCTTTATATTTATTATCATTATAGTTGAGATACATACATGTTATATTCAATACAAGACGAATCAGTTAGCGTGTATATGTATAAGCACACAAAAATAAATCAAATATACTTACTACATACGTATAATGGGTATGAGTATGTATTACGAATATATGGGGTGAGGTGTATTTTCGCAATTAAATCAACTGGGAAATGACAGAAAAATATTTTTTTCATTCAAATAAACATGTGTACGATATTCTTTCGAACATCAATAATTTTGTATTTGTATGCCATCAGCTATTATGTATGTATAGTAGTGTACGGTGTACGGATAAAGTAGATACACATCGACCTTCAATCAACTTAATAACCAGAAGTCACAAAAATGAATGAAAGAACAAAAATATATTTTTCAATTCGAATGTATGTACCATATAATGTACTGTATGAATGTAAAAGTTAAATTATAATGTACATAGAGGATATGTATTTATTTTTATTTTTTTAACTTTCAACAAAAAATTTCTTCTTATCTTTATTTTTATTATTTTTATGTTAAAACTTTTATTAAAATTATTATTTGTTTTGTTTATTTTTTAAATACGAAAAATAAAAAAAATATAATTTGTAAACTGGTAAAACTGTAATAACATGTTTTTTTTTGCTGCTGTTGTTTGTTTTTGTTGCAAATTTATTTCTGTTTTTATATTTTTTTGTATAAATATTATCATATGTACTTACATTATATTATTTTCTTCAGTACATATTATACACATTACATGTAACTATGTATATGTATTATGTATGGATGTGTGGGTGTGCATATTATTCAATGTGTTTGAATATGAGTATAGTATAAAGACTCCTATAAATATGCAATATGTCTGACGGACGACTGGTTAACAGAAAAGTTGAAATAAGTTCTCTACAGACATTAAGCCGATTCTACATTCAATACAGTGATTTCAACGTCGCCTTTGATTTAATACAGTAGACTTAACAACTAGGCCGTTTTCACTTTTGCATGGTTTTATGCGTTTGGTTGCGTGCAAGTAAGCAACCATGCATGCAAACGTCAAAATAAGCAACCAATTAATTACGACAAAAATCCACTTGCGCATGTGAAAAAACTTGCATATTTGAACATAATCCGACATCAAACACAAAGAAAAAACAATTCAATTTAAGTAAACACAAACTGACAGCTGATGGCAATGGCAAGGGCAACATAAAGAGTGTATCTTATTCTTATTCAGAAAAGCAATCAACTTGAAATACTTGCATAGGTTGCGTTAATTTTAAAATAAATTTTATTAAATGAACACATGACGTTTGGATGGTTGAAAAAGTGAACATATGACTTTTACACGATTGCTAAACTGAACACACTGTAAATGCAAGTTTTTATGAAACCATGCAAAAGTGAAAACGGCCCTATTTTTACATGTTAAGCATGCTGTGAAGTCGAAAGCCGAAGTCCAAGTTGAAGTCACTGCGTTGAATGTAGAAGCGGCATTAAAAATAAAAATTAACATTTCGATTTCACCACAGAATTCATTCCGATTCTGAAGAATATTTTTTGGAGTTCACGTCGTTGAAGTTAATCACATATATTTTCCAGAATTTTTTTCTCTTTGCTACGCTTTTCCTTTATAAAATAGTCCGTACAACTTGATAACTTGACATCTTGACTACACACAGCCAATTTAGTTGTCGAACTTGAAGCCACGCCCCGAAAAATCAAAACTTTTTGATTTTGCTACCTACGACCACAGGCATGAACCACCATTTGTTCGACTTGCAAATTGTCTGTCAAGTGTCAAACATAGTCTGACGACTTATTATCTACAAACAGAAACAATACAAAACATTCATCCGACTTTAACTCGTCTGTCTATACCAGACGTCGCAGATAATATCGTATGTTTATGGGGACCTTAAAACGTGTATACTTTACATGAAAATTACATAAAAATTTGTATTCAGTTTTTTACTGTTTATTATTATTATTACTGAAATGATAAAGTCTAAATCAAGATCATATGTAATGTATGAGAAAAGTATGCAAGTACATTATATTTACATCCTTGTATATGTAATCGGAAAATAAAATATGTAATAAAGGAAAAATTGATAACGAAAATGAAGAAAAAAAAATATACATGAAAATTACATTTCACACAAAAAAAAATATATATATAAGTATATAAGCAAATTATCATAAATCTTGTATCTTATTAAAAAATATAAAAATGAATATGTAAATAAAAGCCACACATTTTCATTCGTATACATTCGTGAACCATGTATTCATATGGTAGTCAAGCGTATGTAGAATTGCTCTTTATATATGAATGTTTCCACTCAAATGGTAAGTATTTTACTTATTATGGCAATCACATTTTATTTTATGCTTTAGTAAATTTTCCAAAAGGTTTTGCTTTAAAATAACTTTTAAATTATTTGGTTTTCTGTTTCTACTTTAAAGTACTCTAACTTTCAAAAATACTGTATCTGTAAAAAATGAGAATCAATTCAAGTCCATTATTCCATTAATTTTTAACGAAAAATTTATGAATTCATTATGGAAATTATTTTCATTTCCATCACGCGAATACGTTTGTACTTTTACTGGAGAATAAAGAATTTTTAACGCTAAGTGTAGAAAACGTCAAGATAAACTGTAATTTTATGAACATGCAGAAGAAGAATCTTTGATTCCCTATTTTCCCATAAGGCAAGATACCAAACATTTGGCAGTCATTTTCTCAATACGATCTCAGAGATAATTAAATGTGTGCAATTTTTTGTTATAACACATTATCCATGCATTATCCTTAATTCTGTTGGATTTCTTGATTTCGACTTTAATTAGATGCGATTTTAATTTTTCATTGCGTACGTAATAATCATATTAACCCAGAAAAATATCCCATCAACTCAAAAAAAATAAAATTATTCCGAAAAAAATATTTTTTTTTTTTAAAATTCTTTCTTCATCCATTGTAATACCACTCCTATACTGTAAATGAAAAACGGATATTATTAATTCAATTGCATGCGTATTACTCGTATGGATACTAAGAGTGTATAATTTCATGCCAATATACATTGAATGTCCATTAATATAAATATTCTCGTCTATATAGAATAAGGGAATTTTTCAAACAATCAGAATACAGTAAATTAAAAATGAGTTATTGAATCAGAATGCTACTATACTGTTTCTCGTAGAAAATTCCCTTTAATTCTTACTGCAAAAAGTATCCAAGCAAACATAGCACAAACATATTGAACAAATTCGAAATGAATTTATTGAACATTTAAGTATGTGTAATACAGAGAATTTATATGAAAAACACCATATCACCATTTCATAATAAAAAAAATTTTTTTTATTATCATTATTTTTTCTTCAAATCATAAATACACGTTCAAAATAAATGTGTACTCACATACGAGTATATAGTGTGTGTATAAATCATTTTTTGTTGTTAAACTACAAATCCCATTATACTTTTGTTCGCTCGAACGAATTATATTCTTCATCGTTTATTGATTTTTATGATGCTAGTCTAGTTCTCTATAACATGGATTTTATTCTTTTGTATAATTCTCTCTATAGCGAATAACAATAATAAGGAATAACATAACATATGAATAGTAAAAGGCGATAATGATTTAAAAAAAATTTTTCGTTTTCATTCAAACTGCCTCCTAATACATGCTAACATTTATATAATCATGTATTCGTTTGAATACATTTGTTTGTAATCACACGTCAACATTATAATGTATATGTAACATATGAATATTTTGTATACATTTACATAACATTTCATTGTCATCCTCGTTCCATATTTTAACAAAATCATAAATATATAAAGAGAGAGAAAATAAGATTGAACAACGAAAAACACAACAAAGAAAACATAAAAACGAATTAAATAACAAAAAAAAAAAATAAGAATAAATAAATTTCAAACACACTTCCACACATATGCAAATATCCATATGTATCTCGATTGTACACGAGTATGTACGTATATATATGGGAATTCATGTTTTATACATGGACACAAGAAGTATAGATTTATTATATGTACAAAATCAAAAATCCAAGATTATCATAAATTTTCTTCGAAAGCAAAACAATCAAAAAAAAAATAACAGAGAAATAGTACAAAATTGAAATAGATAAGAAAAAAAATGAAAATGAATGAGGAGAACTTTTTGAAGAAATTATGGGAACAAAAACAAAAATAATAACAATAATACTGCAAAATCATTGTTTTCGTATAATTATTTGTAAGAAAAGTACACGCATATTATGATGTATGTATGGATATAACAATAGTACAGACGACAGTACCAGATAAAATTCATGGATCATGGATTTTCTTGAAGAATCACTTTTCCTTTTATTTTATTTTTTTTTTTTTTGATTTTCATTTTCATTTTTAAAATTTTTCTGTTCTATTCCTATATTCCTAGATAGTGAGTACATCGCTACTTCCATCTTCGACGTTTCTTCTGACTTTCTCTTTTGTTATTTTTTTTTTTACATTTTCCTTCATTTTTTTTTTAATCTACAAAATTGATTGTAACATGAAAAAAACATTTTTATTTTACTTTAATTTATTTAAGAAAACTATAGAATGAAAAATGGCATGTCTAAGCAAAAAAAAAAAAAACGAAAATCAACAAAGAAAAACAAATGGGAGACTATGTAGCAACAACTATGTATATACTTACTTGACGATAATAAAAGACAACACTAAAAACACAGAAAGAAAACAAAAACAAATAGTCAAAAAAAATACACACACACAAATCTATAAAAGACAATAATTGAAGACTGTACATGAATTTTACAAAAAAAATTTATTTTCAATTTTAGCATCAGCACTGAAGAAATAGCTACGTACATATATTCGCATAATAAAGAAGAAGAAGAAGAAGTTAAAACAAGAGAATGATGAGAAGAAGAAAACTTTAAATTATTGTAAAACGTAAAACAAAAGAATTTTCTTAAAGAATGGAAAATTTATTGTCAAATCACTTAATTGAAAATGAATTTTTGAATGAAAAAAATAAGAAAAATTTTTTTTTGGGCGTTTCAATTATACAATTACAGAATTACGATTTATCAGCCAAAAATTTATGTTATATACGAGTGTGTACATATGTATGTACGTTTATATAAATTATCAAGGAACTAATTGTGAGTTTACATAATCAGTGTAATACAGTATATTGTAAAAGTTGACGAACAACTGGTATGTGTGCTTTCGAAATTACTTGGTATTATTTTGCTCTAATGACAGGCTAAAGATGATGGGGGAATAGAAGTCAGAAAAAATTTTTGTATACTTTCTCTTGGAATAATTACTTCCATTTCACTTTTGAGCATGATTTTATAATTCATTATCACTTTTTTCTTACAATTCCAACATTTCTAATACTTCCAAAATTTATAATTGACGATATTGAGCCAAACACTTATTAGGAAAATGGAAATTGGGTAGAATATTTCCGTCTGAATCTACTCTCAGCAATACACTTTACTTTCTTTCCACGATTAAATTGGACACTTACACTACAACCATCAAAATTTATTTTTCCTGAACACTTTATGTCTTTACATTTTTGATCCTGAAAATTTCTCTCCAAATCTTTTTAACTATTTACTTTGATTTTTTTTTTACAGAACATATCTTATTCTCCTTACATTTCCTTTTCATAATTGTATCTTCTATTTCGTTTTGTTTCGTCCATCATCATTACCCATCATAGCTTTTGGTTCGTGATCTTCTTAGGACACCAGATTTTGAAAATTCATTTTTCGAACACTTATTCATAAATGACTGCAGTAACCGTTTTTGTTGTGCAGGTTTAAATAGTTGGTTTGTTGTTGTTGTTTGTTAGGAGGGAGGTATGAAACCAGAGCACTCAGACATAACCCTGTCCATTGTACTCGAAGCTCCCGTCTAGTCAAACTTCTTCGCTGCTCTTAGATAACGAAGGAGTTCCACTCAACTTTCAGGCCCAATTTGTTCGGGTCTAGTGACATCAGTGCCGAAAATGCACATCCTAATAGAGGAGAAGGCCAGGCACTCACACAAGAAGTGTTCCGTGGTATCCTCCTCCTCTCCGCAAGAAGCACAAAATGCATCACTGATGTTTCCAATGGTAGCGAGATGCTTTCCACAGGAATTATGCCCTGGAAGAGCGTTGACTATAGCTCCGCAGTCTTTCCTTCCCTGTTTAAGTAGAAAAGCCGCTAGAACCCGTTTTGGCTTTTTTATAAAGCGCTTGGTTTGCCTATACTTTGAGAAATTTTGCCATAGACTCTCATGCAGATTATCTGTGAGTGCATCGACAGCATTTCTCACCACCGTCGTAGGTACACCAATTACTGGTTCAGGGCCTATGAAACGCATTTCAGCGCCTTCTTTAGCGATGTTATCGGCTGTCTCATTGCTTTCAAAGCCCCGATGTCCTGGTATCCAAATGAGATCCACGGAATTATATCTTGCAACATAATTCAACCTAGATCTGCATTCGAAAACAATTTTGGAGGAGACGATCGGGCTGTTCAATGCTTTCAGCGCATCTTGACTGTCGCTGTAAATAGAAATGAATCTGCCCTTCCATCCTCTTTCAATTGTCCAATGAGCTACTTCAAGAATAGCATATATCTCCGCCTGAAAGACAGATAGGTATGCGATCGAATTGGATACGCATGTCTAGAATCAGAAGATTCCAGGCCTAAATAGTAATCAGAAAATTGTTAAGCTGTACATTAACTTTTTTAACGCACTGTATGTATGTACATCACACATAATTGGTATAGGTTATCTATATATTATGTATGTACATAGGATATATTTTGTAAAAATTTGTATGTGCAAAGTACAAAATGAATTCAATTGAAATATTGTCATCGTCATCGTAAATTGTATATATTGTCTTAAATGGGAAAACCTGTAGAAATTGAAATAATTATTGTTATTAGACAAATGCCTACATAGTACATAGTACACATATACTTGTATAAATGTTATATATCTTTGATATTACATAGAAAATTAATAAGATAAAATTTTTTTAGATAAATTATACTTACTTACATACGCCTGCTTTTACGTTTTATTAAATAAGTACATGCGGATGCGATGAAAATTCATTATTACTTATATAGAAATTTTCGAAATTAAATTTTTCATTCATTTTCATTTTAAAATCACAATTATTCATTTTCTATGTTTTTTTTTCCTTTTTCTTTTTTCTTTGTTTTTTGTTCATCATTATCTCCTCATGTACCTATATTGTTTTTGTCTTTGCCTTCATTTTTATTTTCTATATATGTATGTAAGTATGTACTCCTTCCTTACAAATTTTTTTTATTTTTCGAGATTATTTTTACATGAATTCGTACTCAAGAAGTATTTTCTTGTTACGAAATTCTATTCTTATTAATGAATACACGTATTATTGTCATTCCTTTCAATTAATTTTATCTACAATATCTAAGTGTCCTATCCTATAATATTAGTACATAAATACTTACTCTATAAATGAAGAATTTTAACGTATACACACATAAACATATAAAGACAATAAGTAATAAGTAATAGTAGAATACGTTAAATTTGTATTGCATTATTATTTTTACGTTAAATTTTATTTTTTATTTTAATCCTTGATTTTTCTGTTGACACAATTTCATATCCATTATAATGTCTACCATCTTATTTTTTTTTGGCTTATAAAGTTAATTTTCACCTGTGACATAAATTTTGTATTTTCATTTCTTTGTTTTTTTTTTATTTTGTTTTTTTTTTTTGTTTTGTTAATTTAAGGAAATATTATTATGAAACAGTTACACAACATACACATTTATGATAATATGAATTTATGAATGTATGTGACATATGTATGTACTGCTATACTGAAAAATACAATGGAATTACATCATATGCTCATCATCATAATTATGGTATTCGAAAGTATCATTTTTGGTTTTGTCTGTTTATTTTCCCATAATGTTATGTCATCATCATACTATGATGGTGAATTTTGTGTTGGTGTTTGTTTGGGGGTTTTTTTTTTTTTTTGTGAATTATAAGAATTTTTGTATATAAAGGAATCATATGTGTGTATTTGTGTGTGTATGTCTTTGTTCGTATATATACATATATCTTGTTGGAATTAAAGGAAAAAGATTTTCATTCTTTCACATATTTTTTTTTTTTTTTTTTTTGTGTTCATGACATGAAAATGTTTAGTAAAAATTGTATATGTATATGTGTATTGTATACGATGACGACAACGACGAAATGGAAAAGAAATTTTTCACTTTTAGATGTGTTAAGTGTGTTTTTGATTAATTTTTCTTTTTATTCATTTATGTTTTTTATTTATCAATTTTTTTTTCGTTTCGCAAAGTTTCGTAAAATTTTTTTCTCTTCCTTTTCTTTCAATTTTTTTATTTTTTTTTTTGTCAGAATATGAAAATATAAATTTTTATGATTGGAAAAATTGAATCTATCCCAAAGATATACGTGTATATGTATATACAATACTTCCGGAATATTGAAAGAATAATATATCCAAGAATACCTACTAACGTTATATGCATTATTAAAATGATTATTATTAAGAACGTTTATGTGCGTGTACAGAAAATATACTTTTACATGTATGTATACATAAGTTAGTATAAATGTTTTAAGAAGAACTTTGTGTTAGATATTAAATATGAAGCAGATAAATTTTTTTCCATTCTCGGAATAAATGATTTCTCTTGAAAATGTATATTTATCACATTCAGAAAATTATTAATATGAAATCATCCTAAAAAAAGAAAAAATATATACCATATATGTATATTAAGTAGATTCTTGAGAAAATTTTCGTATACACGCATCTTGTTGTTGTTGTTGTTGTTGTTGTTGTTTCTGCTGTTGTTGTTCATCATTCCTAACGTTTTCTAAATAGTTTGAAAAATTGCACTAGATTTATGATAAAATGATAAAATCCCAATACAAAGAATTATTAAGTGTCTGCTTCAACCTAGATACCATTTTATCTATATATGGTATATAATATTTTTTTCATTTAAACTTTTCTCTTACGTGGGGTGTACAATAAGTTTCGGTTTTTTGCATTTTACAATATTTTTATTCAAAAAATTATTAAACATAAAAAATTCTAAATACATTTATAGTTTTTCAAAGTAACATCCTTTCTCTGCAATACATTTTTTCAAACGTTCAAACCATTGACTAAAATATGCCCTCATATCATCAGGCGTAAACTTTTTTAGTTCCACATCTAAAGCATTCAGAAGCTCTTCACGACTTCCAAAATGTCGTCCCTTCAATTTTTTTTTTCATTTTTGGATAAAGAAAGAAATCACAAGGCTCTAAATCCGGTGAATAAGGAGCATGTGGCAGGATTTGTAAATTTGTTGATTGAAGAAAGTTTTGTGTAAGTTGTGCTCGGTGAGCTGGAGCGTTGTCGTGGTGGAGGAAGATGTTGCGATCACGCGCTCGTGGCCTTTCTTTTGATAAATTTTCTAACACCTTGGGTAAGCAAATATTAGAATACCAATTAGCTGTGACTGTAGACCCTTTTTCAAGTTCCACAGGTGGCTAAATTCCATTCCGCGACCATCACTTTTCCAATACTTTTTTCTTTTGAAATTTTAACTGGTAAATCTTCGAATTCAGCCACCCATTGACGCTTTGTTCTTTCATTTCTGGATTGTAGAAGTATATCCACGTTTCATCACCAGTTAAAATATTCCCCACCAATTCTGAGCGTCCCTCGTCGAATTTCTGCAACATATACCAGCAAAACTCAATCCTGGCTGCTTTTTCGTTTTCTTTCAATAGGTGCGGCATCCATCTGGCACAAACTTTTTTTAAATGAAGTTCTTGCTTCAAAATGGTTTCAACTGTCCCATGCGAGATGCCAGTTAATCGCACTAATTCACGAACAGTGACTCTCCTATCTTCGTCCAGATGGCGCTTCACCAAATCAACATTTTTTTCAATATTTGAACTGTGAGGCCTGCCCTCACGCGGATCGTCCTCAAAGCTAGTGTGTCCTGTTTGAAAACGAACGTACCACTCCCTAATTGTTGTTAAAGATGGTGCTTGCTCACCAAGTGCACGTTGTAATTTTTCCGAACACTCCTGTGCTGAATCACCAAGTCGAAATTGAACAAAAATTGCTACTCTTTTATCTCGTCGTGTAAACTCAAGAACTACGTCAGGACTATCTGTCTCTCTTTGCCGTTTGCGGGTCTCCATTATAACTTTTTGAAAAAACTAAAACACAAATTTCTTACTTAGATATTAACTCTAGGATAGCTGGAATGCAACTGAATATGAATAAGAAATAATGTTGAAAAAAGGAAACTTATTGTACAGCCTACGTATTTAATAGTTATTTTCCTCGTATTACTCAATTTAAATGTAAACGATCCTTTCATATTAAAAAATAGAAATAGTGGATAAGCTGGACAATCACTATGATGATACTTTTAACTTGTTGAAAGCATTTGTAATCTACTTTTCTCATTTGTTAGCCTAGAGTAAGCTCTTTATCAAAGATCAAGTAGTATCCTTGAGAAGGTATACTTTCCGAAGAAGTTATAGACATCTCAAGGATACTACTTGATCTTTGATAAAGAGATTCCTCTATAACTTCTTCGAAAAGTATAATAGGCACATGATTTGCCTGATTTAGAAGGCAAAGCACAACATTTTGTTTGATTTTTGTCTATTCTGTTGAAATGGTACCTCAGAATATTCAATTTTTTATAAGGACTGGCAGCCTAAGGGTAATTATTTTTTTGAGTGAATTATAAATCATTTCTCTTACTTTTCTTACTGTTTCCCATTTTTCAAATTAAATCAGTGGTCTTTGGGTAATTCATAGAATGGTTTGGGTCCTATATAAGTTTCGTTTCTGCTCCTTTCCTCTACTACCAAGCCTTTCTACTACTTCCTTGCATAAATTATTATCATATCACAACTGAACAACATCCACACTAATTACGATCGCTTACCAATATTTTTTTTTTCTCTGTTATATTTCGAATAAAAAAACTTTTTTAAAGGACACATCTATTAAAAAAACGACTCATTCATTGTTAATTTATATGGTCAGCAAAAAAAGAAAAAAAAAGATTGTCATATTGACTTGTCTCAATTAATTCATTAGCTTTTATAGCCAAATTTAAAGCCTTCAAACATGAAAGAAATTAAAATTTCAAACAAAAAAAGGATCTTAAATAATTTCCGCTAAAATAAATTTCATTTTAAGAAAATACTTTTAATTAACGTGTTATTTTTCTGGTGTATCCTTTCAGCTCTTCTGTTTGAAATTTTCCTTCATTCTTTTCATTTTTTTTTACAGTTGTATTTGTATGCGTATTTAGTACAACTTTCCTAATGAAGACCGATTCCTATAACGAATCTAAGTTCAAAGTTTTTCAATATTATAATTATAAATCTAAAGTGAAGAACAAAAGAGAGAAAAAAATACCATAAGTGAGTAACAGCCTGATAACTTGATATATTAAAACTTTAAAATACTCTTTGGCATATTTTTTTTTTTTTTTGCGTATATACACTATACACAAAAAGATATCTTCTAAAAAACATTCAAAGTGCACACCAGCCATAAATTAAAATCAAATTAATTGAAAATTTTGTACTAATTAGACGATGAACATTTTTATGCTGCCTGTAGTCCCAGAACAAGAAACAAACGAAAAAAAAAAATTGTTTCTCTTAAACTAATTTCAACTTTTGACAACAAATCGTTATTCATAATTCCAAAAACAAAAAAACAAAAAAAAATTATACGAGTATTTTATTGTGTATACGAGGCCACCATATGTACATTAGTCCCATACACACTCGTACAAAAGATAAAAATGTGTAATGTGTAAAAATTTCTACAAAAATTTCACCCATGAAATTAAATCATAAAAATAAGATTTTAAAATAATCATCAAGGATAAAAAATTAAGAGTAAAAAATATAACAAAAAAAAAAAAGGAAGAAAGTATAAAATATAAAACAAAATTTTTTTTTTTTTGTAAATTCAACAATCAAACAAATTAAAAACTTCTCATCAAATTACATTTTACTCTAGTGAATTTAGCATTTTTGTTTCTTTTTTTTTATTGTGAATTTTTTATTTTTAGTCCCATCATCAAGAAAATTCTGTTCAGATAGAAACTTTTCTAATAATAATTTTTTATATGCTAAATATTGTCCCTTTTTTGTAACAAATTTTATTCGGTGTTATATGAAAATAAAAATGGAAATGTATATAGAGAAAAAAAAAACATAATAAAATTCACACACATAAAATAAATTAAATTGCAAAATTGTAATAATAAAAACATATACTCGTATAGCACATGCATATGTGTTTTAGCGTGTAAGTATATGAATGTACTCATGTGCGTTCATTTATAAATTTCTTCATAAGATATTATCATCGAGTGTTTGAATGAGCTGTTCGGCCGCAGGCCGCAGTAGCTCTATTCAGTTGAAAGCGAATGTTATCGAAATTATGTATAGACTTCGATTCCAGGCAACAAAAATACATAGTATGTTATCGTGAAGCGAATATATAATGGGTAACAGAACAGTACCAGTCCCAATTACATTAATATACAAATCTCATTTTTGAGAAAATATGAGCTAATAATTTCACAAGCTCATAAACAACATACAAATCTTTGTTTTTGTTTGAATGTAATGCAAGCTTTTGAATCGCTTTTGTACGTTGTTCTTCTGACAAATACAAAAGTTTTGACTGTTGACAGAAATATGACTAATCGCTGAATAACATTTTCGTGAAAAAAAAAAAAAAAAAAAAAAAAAAACTTGGTTCTTGTTCAAACTTTTACATAAACACATTTTCCTCCTAATTTTCATAACACACACAACTAAATGATTTGTAGAAGAAAGATGAATAAAGCTAAATCATGTTTAAATGCTAAATCATGCTAAATCATGGCTAAATGTTTCTATGATTAAATGTCAAACAACACTGAACAAAAATACCATGACATGCATGACAGTTTAAAACAACTCCCAATTACGGCTGATCTGTCATAAATTCCCTATACTGAAAACAATTACATACGTCAAAATGAATTATCGGATACATAAACACACACACACACACACACACATGCAAGTGCTAGCATCCATAATGTAATTTAAAAATTTTGTAAATTTTGAAAGTTTATATAAATTTTTTTCAATTAAATTTTTTAACCTCCGCAGTAAAAAACAAAAATTCTTCTCATTACCTTTACATTTTATTTTAATATAGAAAAGGCAAAAAAAAAACAAAAATAAACTGCCAAAAAAATATGTTAGATATGTAATTTTATAAAAAAAAAAAAGAAAGTAAAAACAAAGGATGTCATACAGATCTGAAAAATGTTTTCTTTTAAATAGAAAAAAAAACTAACAAATTTGTACACAACAAATTCACATCTTGCAATTTTATTTTCTTTCAAAAACTAATGTTGTTAACATTTTTCATTATACACTCAATATGTGATTGTGTGTGCGTGGATATTGTGTACTATACGTACTACTTATTATCGTAATACAATAGAACAACACACATAAAAATATCTATTATCCTTGTATTTTTAAACGTACACCATTGTTTTTATTTTATTTATTTTATTTTTATTTTTTCATTCATAAAACACGCCAAGCGTAATAAATTAACAACATCATCATGGCTTAAATTTTTACACAAAAAACAAAACAAAACAGAAAAGAAAGAAAGTAAAAGGATATATAAGGAGAACCAACAACAACCGCACAATGTAATTTTGAAATTAAAAATGTGGAACACAAATGAACCCACATAAACACCATGTAATGTACGTGTATACGAATGTATGGAAACTTATGTTCTTTCATTTTATTTTCAATTTTATTTTCAATTTTATTTTTTATTTTTTACTTAACAAAATGTCTGAATAAAATTTGTCCTTGTTTTTTCTACATTAAACTATCGCCTTTTTACGGTTAATTGCTAAAGAAAATGATACATGACATTTTTTGTTACGTTCATTCAACCGTAACAATGATTCGTGATAGTTTGCTGGGATATAGAACTTTTGCTCAGATAGTGTTGTATATGTACATATGTACTATAAGCAGTAATATGGTAGCGGTAGTAGTATATATAGTGAGTTGATTTTACTTATCTCGTACCATGCAAAATATTTAAAATGGAAATTTTGTTTTCTTTTCGTTGTTTCTTTTTTGTTTTTTGTTTTTTTGTGATTTTCTTTTCAATCTTTTATTTTTGTTTTTTTATATTCATTTTCTATTTTCAATACACCTCTATCTATTCATCCTATCTATGTATATGTGTATAGTATATTCGGTATTATTTCCTGATCGTTTAACAATTTTTGTGTTTTTATTGATAACAAAAATAAAATAAGCGAAATGAATTAAAGGTTAAAAACGAAACATAGTTCTCTACTTTATTCGCATATTACATAGTTTTTTTTTTTGTATGCATATGAACGAGTATATGTATAAGAAAAGGTAAAATAAAATGAGTATGGTTTCATATTTATAAAGGGTCTTCCAACAGGAATGTTAGAACTTTAAAATTTTGCAACGGCAACACTGGTTGAAAGATCAAAATCATACTTTGACAATTGTGCTCAGTAGAGTCAGGCAAGTCATCATGAAAAGATATACGGTTCAAAAACGCGTAGAAATTATTCGAATTAACTATCAAAATTCGTGTTCAGTTTGACAGACGTTTCGTCCGTAACACGATATTCATATGGTCCACATAATCGACCAAGCGAACGCTCTATTTATTGTCTCGTTGAAAAATATGAACGAACATGATCAGATAAGAATCCTCAAGTGATTCAAGATTTGCCTCTTTATCCTCAGAAAATCAATGTTTGGTGCGGTCTTTGGGCTCGAAGCGTTATCGTCCCATATTTTTTTGAAGACAAACAAGGAAATCATGTTACTGTTAATGCCAACGCTACAGGAATATGATAACTGAATATTTCTAGCATAAACTGGAAGATATTGACATAAATAATGTTTTCTTCCAACAAGATGACGCAACTTGTCACATATCTCAACAAACTGATTAACTGATAATTGATAATTGATTCAATTTAATATTAAAATACACTGTACTCAAATCCTCTCTCACCAAAATTAATTGAGTTTTAAAATGAATGCGCATTTAACATTGGCTCTAAGCCACTAAATGTGTATAAACAATTTCATTTTTAATTATAATAATATTTTATATAGAATAATACTTATGTCTTCGGCACTCAGAGGTTGAAATTAAGTAGATTTCATTTTAATTTCGAGTAGAAATTACGAAGGTGACACACAGCGATTTTGACAGTTTGTCGAATTTATTTAATTTATCTGAACACGGCCTACTTCTTTTATTAAATTTAACTGTCAATTATATTCAATTATTTCTTAATAAAAATTTAAAAAAAAACATTTTTTTGGTTTACAATTTGTTGGTAGATGTCTCTGTTCTGCGTAAAAAGCGAAACATGAGTAGATTTCGAGCGATAATTACGTATTTTTTATGTAATTTCGCTGACTAGATTTCGGCCCAAATCCGTCGTTTTTTCCGGATTTCGAGGCTGAAATTAGCAAAATACTTAATTTCAACCTCTGTATGTCTACAATATTATGTAAAAACAATAAAATGAAATAAATAAATAAATAAAATTTACTGATTTACTAATAATTGAAACAAGAAAAGTTTCTTGAGCGAGTTATTTCCAGAAATGATAATGTCAACTGGCCACCAAGATGATGCGATCTGACACCCTTAGACTTTTTCTTATGGCGTTAAGTGAAATCTCTGATCTACGAGAATAAGCCATAAGCAATTAGTGATCTTAAATGCAACATCCAATATTCTTTCATTGAAAATTTGCCACGCGATATGTGTGAAATGTAGTTAAAAATTGGATCAAAAGAATACATTCAAACAAACAAAGCCAAGGTGGACATTTAAATGATATTATTATTAAAACATAATGTAATCCATTGTTCTTTAAAGTGAACTAGAGATGATTTGATTTTCATTGCCAGTTATCACTGTGTTCTCTTTTCTGACGTTCAAGTTGGAAAACCCTTTATATGTAAATTATTATACGAAAGAAAGCACGAAGAATAAAAAGGATATTCTCATATAAATATTTGCTTGGTAGAAATTTTCAATCAAACGATTGATTTTTTATTGAAACTAACTACATATATGCATATGTATGCTAAATGCAAGGAGCAGTGTATGTAAATTCAAAGTTTTAAAGTAAAAAAAACTCTTGTTAACAGTGAATATACAATGCATGTGGAAATGTGGGTATGTGTGTAAGATAAATGATAAGATTTTGTTGTTGAAAACTAAAAAAAGAAGGAACGAATTTGTAATTTCAAAGAAATTTTAAGCTCATGAATATAAATTTGACATTTAACAATAAATTTTTATAGTTTTACATAAAATTCATCACAACAACAACGATAAGAAGAAAATGGAAAAAAAATATATTACTCTTTTAAGATTTTTCAACTGTGCATTTATTGTTAGATTACGCAGCAAATTGTACTTAATGTCTGTATGTATAGCTCTTTTATTTTAAGCATTAAAATGTCTCAATAGAAAAATATCATTATTTTTTGAAACATTTATAGTAGAGACAGACTTAAAATAAAATAAAGGACATAAACAAATGTTAGACACATCAACCTAATTTTTGTTCAATTTCAGTTAATTCAACGAAAACTAATGAACGTCTACGTCAAATTACTGTCAAATTTTGACATTTACTTAATGATGGTAGATAGTGTAGGTGCACATGAAATATTTCATTTCATTTTCATATATTATACAACGTATGTCTGTGTCTCTGCTATTGGACTACCACCACTTCTCTCTCTCTCTCTCTCTCTCTCTCTCTCTCTCTCTCTCTCTCTCTCTCTCTCTCTTTCTCTTACATCTGTATAATTGAAATTTTGATTCTAACTTTCTAAAACTTTTTTAATCATCAAAGTGTTTAACATAAACGATCCGACAAAAAAAAGAAAAAAGGATAATCAGTCAATTGCAAATTTTATTTGTATACCGTATAATGTACACTATGAATTATATAAATTTTTGTTATGTCGTCAATTTTCTACATATGATTATTAGAACACAATATAATCAAATTTCCAACTGTCATAAAAATTAATCCACCCATTCTATGTCCTTTTTCTTTTGTATAATAATAAAAATATATAAAGATACTTGAAATAAAAACTAAGTAGTTTCTCGAAACATGACGACCTTTCGGATAATAACTGTAAGAAAAATATGTAATACAGGACACAATATAATAATTCAGAAACCATAAAAGTAATGAAAATAATATTTTATTATTATAAAGTTTAATAAAATGTACATATACTCGTATATTCTGCAATACATCTACTATAGTACCTATATACTTGTTAAATTTCCGACAATATACAAAAATAAATTACTCATATTTAATCGTTGAATCCTTATCTACAAATCCTCAAGATTTCCTCAATCCTCAATTATGTATATTATCTAATAAATTTCATGATTTAAATATGTACGATTACGATTATATATAATTTGTTATAGTATATAAATTAACTGTGTACATACATAAGCATGTATGTATATGTGTGCGGTATTTATATGTTATCATATTAAACAACCATACAGCATACACACTCCTAGTATAAATGTATGTACATATATCAAACTTAACATTTAAAATTCATTCATCATTTTCACATCATAAATCTATATGCATCATGATCCTACAATATACATACTCATCATAAATATATATTTTCGTGAATACATATACACGATGATTTGTATACATATATACGATAATAATAATTTTTATCTAATGAACCTAATAATAAATGAAAATGACATTAAGTTGATTAATGAATTAAATTGTTTTATAATTGAAGATAATTAATCATATTGTTTTGTATAGGAAAACGAAACAAAAATATGAAAAAGAAAAAAAAAAATGTCACAGCATAGGCAAGATGAGTGAAAAAAAAATTAAAAATCGATTAAAAAATAATTACAAAATAGAAAAAATTTAAAACAAAAAAGTTAGCAACGAAAACTGTCTAAAGTTGTTTGATAAAGTCATTAAATTATATACTCGTACAACATTAGATATACTTTTGAAAATCTTATAATACGAGTAGGAGTACTATACAGATACAGTGACTTATGTAGTATTACTTCCACTTCCACCGCAATATATAAAATTGAAATTATTTTTTTAATTAATTTGAAAACAAAAAAATAATCTACAAGAAATCTATTGGTAGGTATATTTAATGTTCAAAAAATAATCACATGCAGAGAGCACAGATGGTTTCGTTTCGATTGATAGCCCATGTGTATGTATATAGCTCATGAATAAAATATATGTATTATAGAGCCATCTAACGATGGCAAAAACTCGCGCAGATGGGAGATATTTTCAAAATTTCCTTTAATTTCCCCTTCAGTACGAAAAATCGCAAAAAGAAACAAAGATTAAGTCTTCCACTCAGTGGTTATAGTGACTGTCGGTTATCAATCGCACATCAAAGCAAATCCTCTTTTTTGCCTAAAAAAATTAACAACATAAAAATATATAATGTTCACTGTACGACGATTGCCATGCCATACAACTGAAGAAACATTTGAATAAAAGTAAAATAGGATAAAGAAAAAAGTCAAAGGAAATAAGAATTAAATTATCCACTCAGTGAACACAGCGACATATCCTCTTTTTTAGCTTAAAAAATAGCAGCAACTTTCTAATCATGGTGATTATAATATGACGAATGCCATGCTACTCTACTAAACTAAAGAAAAATTTGGAATTTAGATAAAGCAAAATGAATAAAATACAGAATAACAATAAGAATATGTGCGAACGAACAGTGATGGTAACTGCAATTTTAAAATTTACAAAAATATTTCCTTATCGAATTTTTATATTAAATACATCTGTTTATTGATTTACTGATCAAATTATTATAAATTTGGATGATGATGCGACTACAGAAGATGATAGTTTTTGTAGTGATGAAGAATGTTAAAGTATGTACAACTTTTTATATATATTAATTTTTACTTAAATTTTATTGTTTTTTTTTATTTCTTAATTTTAATTATATTTTTAAAATAAATACACTGTAAAAGTGTATTTATTTAAAAAATACACTGTGAAGTAGTGTAAATAATAATTTCCCACTTGAATTGAGAATTTCCCTTTTAAGAAGAATTTTTGAAAAATTGTATGCTCACATCTCACATCACTGATTCAAATTTCAGTGGAAAGGGTAAGTAGGTTCCACTGGGCATGCTTCTCCTTCGCCAGTCTTCAGTGGCTCTACTATACATATATACCCCTCAAAAGTGGATTAATGTAAAATGTAATATACTTAAAATCAATAAAAAGAAAAATAAAAAAACAAAACTTTTTCATGTTATAAGAAATATATCTATTATGTTAAAAATAAATTAAAAAATATCCAATTAAAAGAAAAATTCCTGTTAATAATTATACGCTTCCTTATATTTATGATATTTATATTATCGATATTTTTGATGTCATCAAAGAATTTATCTATAGATTTTCATTTTATGTAGTAAATTTTCACAAATGAATTCGCTACGTACTCATATACGAGTACATCAATTGAGTACTAGGTACTAGGTAAGATTGTAAGTATAAAGATCAATTAATTAAAAGTAGAAAATGAAGTTTAGATACGAGTGTTAAAATATTTCTTGTTAATTTGAAGCACTCGTATAAGAATTTGTAATAAAATTTCCTTTGATGTTTCAGTTTCATTATACTTATGTAAAATCAAAGTTAATATCGGTGGGTATACATACCTACAAATATTCATCATCTGTTAAACCATGTTAAACTTTTCAAGGAACAAATTAATAATTTCAAATAAAGTAAGTACTTACATGAACAAGAACATGTACATGAATCAATGATTACACATAATTATTTATATACATAAGTATTTATATGGTAAATTCTAATAAAATGTCAACCTATATATGCCATTTTTTAGATTTCATTTTTTTCCGAATCTAAGAAAAGAAAACAGATATTTCAAAATATTTATTTTTATTATAAAATAATATTCATCGTTTCATTTTTTGGCGTTCTTTATTTGCAACTTTTATTGAAAAATTTTTAAAAAGTCGAAAGTTCGTAATAAAAATCTAAGTACTATCACGTACTATATTGATTATGAAGGATGTACATACATACTCGTATGTCGCCAACAGTTTTGTAAATTCAATTTAAAATCTGTAAAATTACAATTTTTCTAAACTAGTGAATGAAATGTAAATTTATTACTTATGGAACTGATTAATAAAAATCATTTGAATTTACGGCTTGAAATTTCGAAGAAATTTAGAATTTTTATCAAGATGTCAATTTTGTCTAATTTCTTCGAGTATATATCACCGACGAACTTTATTCGTTTCATATCTTTTTTAATTAATGCCACTATTCTAAAAAAAGTCTACGATAGGACATAAGTCATAATTTAGTCACAAGAGCGTGGTAAATGACAAGTTGTGATTTTTTGTATTCCGCGGTAAAAAGTCACAACATATGCCAGAGTCACAAAATTGTGATGTGCTATTTCAGTCGTCACAAGAAAAATTTTAAGGTTATATGAAAAATATAAAATACAACATTTTTCTTGAACAAATTTGACATTTCAAATTCACCACTAAGAGGTGAAATTTTTGTGATTTTTTTTGTGTTTACTTATTCAGAATACAAATCAGCGGATTAATCACAAGAAAACCAGCCACAATTTCGTTGTGACTTGTGATGAGTCACAATGCTAGAATAAGGGCAAAAAGTACTTTTGATTCAAGACTTTTCATAATTATTCACAAGGACTTCTACTTTGAAATTGTCAAAAAAATTTGAATAATTGAAAGGATGCTTGTGAGTTATAAATCGTTATTTATCTTCAAACTGTATGTCGCCAATATTAGAATTAGCCGTATAAGTATATTTATAGAAACACATAAAATTTGATTATAAATAGATAAGGAAGCATTAAATATAAGCAAACACTCACTATATTTACCACTAAAATTTAATTTAATTTAATACACAACATTATTTAATGTTTAATTCATTTATTTTTCTCTACAAATGTATTTTCTTTACCTACTCTCTCATACTTTAAATTTTTTAATTTAATCGAAATATGTTTATATCTACATTTATATATTTGCATATGTATAACACATATGCACATCCTCGTCGTATGTACATATACACAACATAAAGAACCATACAAATATCACCACAGGAATCTTTTATAATTAATAATTATGTGCATACTACATGTTGCATTTAAATTGCATAATTTCAAATTTAAACATTTACTTACAAAATTTTATTAACTTAGGCATTCTAGTATGCACAAAAATGTAGTATGTATCCTTGAAAGGGAAAGTCTTTTTTTTTCTTATGTATTGTAATTTCATTCTATATTATACGGCAGAGCTGGATTTAGAATGCGAATAATGTACAAAACAAAACTCGGAAAAGTAAACTATAACAACATTTTAAACATTTTAAACTTGCTACTCCCCTCTATAGTATACGCTACGATAGTATAGAGTAGTATTTCGCAAAACACATGTGTACTTGTATATTCTATTTTCCTTCTTCAAAAGTTGATTTCTCTCTTTTAGTAGAATGCAAATAGTGCACAAAATAACACAAGGAAAATCCAATAAACAAGATTTTAAACTTGTTCTTCGTTTTACACATCTTTTGTACTCGTATTTTCTATTTTCCTTCTTGAAAAAAGTGCATTTCTCTCTTTTAGTAGAACGCGAATATTATACACAAAACAAAACACAAAAAATCAACAAATATCATATAAATATATAAAATTTAACCAGAGAAGAAAACACGGAAACAGGAAGAATAACATTTACAGGAATATTCATTAATTTTCGACAATAAACGATAAGATTTATACAAGCAAATGAATGAATTTTAATTCATTAAAATCTCCAATAAATTGGCGCCCACCCACATCCTAGATCCTACATATGAGTGCGTATAATTTTTATGTATTCTTATGATCAATTTTTCAAGTATTCAAATTTACTTAGTCTGATTTTAGTTGAATATATGTTTTGTTTACCATGCCATGCCGACTTTTAAATAATAATTATTGAAATAACAAAAATACAAATTTATGCACTAAAAACTCCATCAAAATACATATTTATACTACTAGCAGTACATTTATACGAACCTCTGGCTCTGGGTAATCAAATTTACAAAGGAAAACGTGTAGTAAATGAGATTTTAATAATTTATAGCACTACAAATAATTTATTGAAAATATATTTTGAATTTTCACACCACCAAAACAAAATATGATATGCAAATATTTTAGTAACTAATAGAAGTGTATGTAGGTAAGAGTATGTAAAAATAATTTAGAAAAATGTTGAGTATATAAATTATAAATAATTCAAAGTCAATTCAGACATCTTGAAATGAACATAATAATAAACATAATCTTGATTTTGGTTTTACATTTAATTTTCTTTTATATATGTATTGGTAAATCGATTTTAATATATTAAACAAACATCTTACACAAATATCCTTTAGAAATTCATTAATATATATGATTTTAATGAAATCCTTTTATGCATTATCCTTTTTAATTTTTTTTTTGTTTCAATTTTTGTTTTGTTTTTTTTTTTTATTTTTTTTTTGTAAATTTTCTATGGTATCTTTTCGCTCCAATAAATTTTTGTTTTAGCCTTTAACATGCATATGTGTATGAAGGTGTATTTTTGTTTGTTTTATGATGCTTTCATTTTATTGATAAACGTATACAATGCACACATACACACATTCATTCGCATTCTCTTGTTAACATTTACGTAAATATATAGATATGTAAGTAAGTATGTAGGTATATACACAAAAAAATACTTAATTCAAGTCTAAAAATAATATTTATGTATAGCTACTTATTTATGCTTAAATAATAATCACGATAAAATTATTATATACTTCAAACTAATTTTTGCACAAACATATACATACGTATACATAATATATGTATGTATAAAAACCCGCAATTAACAACCAAACAAACCATCCTTTTTTTTTGTTTCAGTTAACTTGATAGCAAAATATTTAGACTTTAATAGCAATATTTTTAAATACTTACACATACATACTACATACATACCGATGCATCCCAGCTAGGTTCACAACTAGGCTCACAGTGAATTCATAGTGAATGCCAAAAATCTTCACGAACTGAATAATTTTTCTCTTATTCATTTTGAAAACACGAAATGAAAAATAAGTGAATTATTCAAAAATGGGTAAATTATGAATACACCAAGTGATTGAAATATGAATTATATTCATATAAAATTCATTTGATGAATGACGATTTATGTAAAATTATTTTAATTTTATGATTAGGCGAATTCATTCGTTTTATCTTTGTAAAATGGTTGCGATTCACAAAGCCTAACACTATGGAATCACTTAGTGAACGTATAGTGAAATTTTATATTCCTTTTTCATGTACTAATTTGTAAACTGAAGCGATATAAAATGTAGTTATTTGAGTCTAAGAATAATGAATAAGCAAGTGTTTTAAATTCTGTGTAATATTGGTTTATTAAAAATAAAAAGTAAAATAAATAAATAATAACGAAGTGATTAATATTATTAAGTGATTAAAAAGTTTTTGTTTAAATTATTCAGAAAAATCAAAACGAAAAGTAGGAATATAATAATTAGAGCAGGGATTCATTGATTACTCACATTGTGAATGGTATTTCACGTTCACAAACTGCATTCAATATGAACTCATTTCGTGTTTTCATTAAATGTTCAGTTAAGTGATTTCAAAATGGGTTCAATAAGTGAATTTCCTATGACCAGCTATGAACGTTCACGTGAAGAATCACTTGGATGAAATGAATTCAGACGGAATTCAATATGAGTTCACTTGGTCAGCTGGAATATTATGTGTTTTCTTTATATGTATCCATCTAAGCATAATATACATACGTAAATTTATTCACACAAATTATAAACCTATCCTATACCCTACAATATATGCGTGTAGTCTCTAAAAAGAATCTAAATATATACGCGAGTATCATGTAAAAATAATTTTCATTATATAGAGGATATAAAATTTATTGTTGAAACGCTTATATAAGGAATATAAAAAACAAGCAAAAATATATATATAAAAAAAAAAAAAATTAAATAATAACAACAAAATATGCCTCTAATAGATACGAAGAATTATACATACATACATATGTATATGTATATGTATATGTATGTATATGTATATGTATAGCGCATAAAATCTAAGAAGAAGTGAAGTAAAACAAAAAGTTAGCTTAAAATTATAAAATAATGTAAAAGCAACCGAAATAAAATTGTTTTATTTATGGGATCACTATAGTCACGAAATATCAATTAAAATAAAAAAAAAAAAAAAAAACAAAAAATATACTCGTATACCATCCTTTTAATACTATATACGTTCGTTTGTGTGAAAGACTCTCTAGAGAAAACATATAGATATGATATGAAATTCATATCCTTATAGTCCTTCTTAAAAGAAGTCATGTATATACATACCTACTCGTATTCAAGTATACACGTATACTACTATACTCTTACACATACATTCTATATCTATACCATACCCTTCTTCTAATGTTTGCTTGGTTATTTGAAACTAACAAACCAACATTTCAACACATACTCACTATCTGTAGTACATTGTTGTATTTATAAATAATACTATTATCTCTATTATGTTGGGAAAAAAAAAAAAAGAAAACAGAAAATTCTATGTTCCAAAAATAATCCTGTATATAATTTTGGTAAAGATAGAAAAAAGTAGAAAAGAAAAAAAAATTAATTAAAATACAGTATTAAGATGATGAAAATTGTATATAAAGGAGGCAAAGTGGATGTAAAATAATAAACAAAGACTGTTAAGGATATTACATTCTTAAAGAGGTGAAAACATCTTTGTATACATCATTTAAAAATTAAATTTATTGTCGGCTACGCGTCTACATATACATACAAATCGCAAGACCAATACAAGGATACTGGCATAGCAACACTAAATGAAAGTGAGATATGAAACAATTCACAAAATTAGCAAAATTACAGAAAAAAAAAAAACAAATAATCTCCAAACAAATTCATAATATTACTCTAGTGTAAATATGTATCTTTCTGCACATAAATATACACTAACAATATTTTATCATTTATTATAGTCCTATTTTATTTGTCCTTTTTATTTGAAATTTTTTGTTTTGTAATAAAAATAAAAGATTCTTGTTGTCAGTTGAATGGCTGTCATCTCAATTTGAATCATCAATTTTTTTCACTTTGTCAGTTTTCTAAATTGAAAGATAAATGATAAACGAAAATACCAATGAAGGTACAGGCGAAATGTTTCTATGTGTATATATAGTAGAAATGTGAATAAATCAGAGCAAAAAAAAAATTTATTTTTCCCTTTTAAAGCTAATGTGTTATGCATAGACACTTCGAACACCGAAATAAGATGTTACAAATTATCAAATGAATCCGCATGAAAATAATGTCAATTTCAAATCGTGCATTCTTCATATACATACATATATTATGCGCATTTTTACCTTAAATTGGAAATTTAATCAACTGTATTTTAAAACACATAAAATACATAATAATCAATCTCAGTGATGACATGTTGGTATGTTTTGTACGTGTATACATATACAAAATGAAAAACGGAAGAATAAAAAAAAAACAACAATACAAAGATTGAATTTGACAATATGGCATACATAGGTATATAATCAAACAATAAAATAAGTATTTATGTATTTGAAAAAAAAAAAAAGAAAAAAGGAAATTCATTGTTAGTAAACAAAAGGAAAGAAAATCTTTGTGAAAGAAAGATTTTTCTTCTCTATGCCTGCATATTACTTATGTACTCTTGCTATCGAAAAAACAAAATATTAAAGGAATTTCTTTTTCAAAATTTTCATATTCGTATGCGTGTCTGAAAAAAGGTCAGCAAATTTTTTGCGAAAATGTAAACAGATTGCGGCGGATAATATATAGAAATTTTACAAAAAAAAAAAAAATGCTTCTCAACTCTTTTTCAAGAATCTATATAAAACATATTTTTTATTTTTTTTATTTATTAGATACTTTGTTGTCATCAGTTTTATTTTTATCATTTCACTATATATAATGGGAAATTTATCAAATAATGTACACATTATTTATCAGAAGAATTTATATTTGTGTATGAATGGAATCTATACCTATATATGTACACATTTTATAGATACCAGAGAGTATTGATTACGGCTTTAAAAATTCTGTCATCAGTCATTATCAATCTGTTAACATTTAAAAATCCTTTTATATTTAAAATAAACCGCTCAAATTCTCTATTTAATCGCACTAATATATCAAACTGAAATAATCTACACGTACATGTATGTATTCGTACTCGTAAAATATATACATTATACGTACTCGTAGATAAATATATTGTTATCATTTTATATATATTTTTATTACCTTGATGATTTTTCTCTATGTCTGTACATATGTTTATACATCAGTATGTGTGTATTTTTTTTTTTTTTTTTGCAGGTTCAATATCCGGTGATAGAATGAAAATGTTAGATATAACACGAGATAAACCAATAAAAGTTGCTGTTAAAGTTGCTGTACCTGTTCGTGATCACCCAAAGGTAAAATATATTTTTCATTTTCGACATTTATTTTATCTTTGTGTATATGCTATCAATAATTGTACGATAAATTTTCATATTTTATTTTTTCTTTAATTTTTCTATTTTATTTTTTCTTTCATTTTTTTTCTTAAATTCATGTGAACAAAGTGTAATACGAGTATTTTGAAACAAATTCGAAAGAATTCATACTATTCTACTTATATGTACAACTTAATCTTTGTATCTTTGTATAAAATATATTTTCTTGTCTTTATTTTATATTTTATTTATTTCATTTCATTTCATTTTTTCTTTTTTCTTTAGTTCAATTTTGTAGGAAAATTATTAGGACCAAAAGGAAATTCTATGAAAAGATTACAAGAAGATACAATGTGTAAAATGGCTGTATTGGGGCGTGGTTCAATGAGAGATCGAAAAAAAGAAGAAGAATTGAGAGCTAGCGGTGAACCAAGATATGCACATTTATCAGAAGATTTACATGTGGAAATTTCAACATTTGCAGCACCGGCAGAAGCACATGCACGAATAGCATATGCTTTAGCTGAAGTTAGAAGATTTTTAGTACCGGTAAGTATGCATTATTATTCGCTATGTGTACAATAATGCAACCATTTTCGAACCTAAATGCATGTCACAATAAACGTTCACACATTCCTACATTTCACAATAAATATTTACATGTGGCTACACTGCCGTCGTTATAGGTAGAAGGTCGTATCTGACATTTAAGTAATTTTGAGTTATTGAGGTTTTTTTAGAAATGTGTGATTTGTGTGATTTGACACATTCGACCTTTTATCACATTTGTAAAAGTCAAATATCTGTATTAAGAGCATGTATAGTATCAAGGCAGAAAGTCGTAAGTACAACCTCAGATATGACCTTTTACATTAGGATAAGCCAGATTTGGCCAGATATGCCTTTTTGACATGAAAAATGTAAGATTTTCTATCAGATACGATATTTGAAGTGGCGAAAAAAGTGTATTAATGTTCATTTACTGCTTTCTAACTTAGAAAATAGATGCATTATTGGTCTAAGATAAAGATTTTACATTAAACTCATTTGCCAAAATTTTTTAGATACGACCTTCTGCCTAACGACGCAGTACACCTGTTCTGACAGACAATAGATGTCGCCCAATTTTATGAGGAAAGTTTGTGTTCGAAAGTGACCTATATTACACTTGATTTTCGAAGTTATTTGACAAATGTCGCAACTACACTTGAAATTTCATAGCGAACCAAGTGCCTACTGATAGTGATAGTTAAGCACTAGACAGACATCTAGTATAAACATGGTATCGATACCATGGTATTGGCTATACTACATGTATGTCACCCTATACTAGCTTTATACCAGAAAAAGAAGCTGGTATAAACGTGGTATTGAAACCAGTATGATTTGTCTATAGTATGAATCTAGTATTCACAAAATTTACTGAACGTAGCGCCATTTTAATGCTGCGGAAATTATAGGAATTAGTTTTTATATTAGTTTTAACATCAAGTTGAAAGTAATTAGTAGACATAGTAGGCATTAAGTTGCAAGTAATATAATGCAAATATAAATTTTCTATATGACACCACAACAAAATTCACAAAATATGTCAAATGATACTAGGTTTATACTAGATTACATGTCTGTCACCATACTAGTATTGTTCATACCATGGTATCGATACTAGATGTCTGTCAGTAGCATTACTTGTTATTGAACTCGCATAGGTACACCAAATATTATTCGAATATTTTCAGACAAATTTAAATTTGCAACTTCAAAACTAAAGTTTAATGCGAAGTACCTTAAAAAAAAGTAAAAGAAAACGATTACAGTACAACGTATAACCACCTAACCTGCGTTTATCATTTTTATAAAAAAGAAACAGGAATATTTCGTGTAATTAGTAGTTAATAGCAAAAGTAGTAATAAGTAATAGGAGTGTTGTTGTTAAAATTTAAAAACTTTTAATTTGTTAAAAATTGTTCGATTGCATAAAATTCACATTAAAAGATTTAAATGCAATTCATATTGTGTGAAATCGTCATTTTTATCGTTTTTAATTATTTCGTATATAGTATAGAAACGAAACGAAGAAATCATATGCATAGCCATACAGAAAAAATGCATAAAAATTCAAAACAGTAAAAAAAAAAAAAAAAATTACCCAAAAATTTACATAAAATTGTAATTCAAATGTAAACAAAAGAACAAAAACCCATAGAATCTTTCTGAACTGTTCGTACAGGGAGTATTGCTATAAAGATGAAAAATAATACAGAAAAAAAAAATAAAATAAAACGAATAACTATGGTAAAAAATGTTGGCTTCGTTTTATGTCTTTTATTCGAAAAAAAAAATCTTCTTAATAGTTGAAAAACATTGAAACTTTTAAAACAAAAATTAACTTTAGAGGTAGTATACATAAGAAAAATGTAAAATACGAATACGTAGAGATGTGTATCTATGTGTATGCATATATTAGTGTATAACAATTTAATAAGATACATATGAATATGAACGTATCTATGTACAAGCATATACACGTATCTATAGGTATCTACTTTTTTTTAAAAAAAAAAAAGGAAAAAAAACAATAATACGAGTGTTCATGTAATAAACATTCAAATATACTAAAAATATGTACGAACATAAATCAAAAGCTAAATGCAATGCTTAAAAATAATGTACGTACATAATATTATATGAGTGTTGGATGTGTGTGTGTATGTGTGTATGTAAAAACATAAAAACTCATAAATTAAAGGCTTTCATATACAATTCACAAACGCATGTATAATGTCACTAAATAATATACAAAAATGTCTCTAAGGAATAAAATGAATGGTAAAGGATCTAAGTACATTATAAATGTGTATGGATGTAGTACAAAAAATTTTAAGATTCTATATCATGTACATTACACCCAAAAGAATAATATACGTACATACATATATCTACTACATATTATTTTAATGTCTGTATTATACAATAAACTAAATTGTGTGTATAAATATGTATATTCAGAATATAAATATATATACATACATTTACATATACTACATATACAATATTCTTATATGCGAATATTACATTATGTGAATAGAAGAGAGAAGGCGACAAAATAAATTTTTATTTTGAATTGAATATGTGTAATATATGAGATTATGTATATTTATATGGAGTGTAACTCGTATATGTGGATATGAAATATAAAAATAAACAATAAAGAAAAAATATTACATAATAATAAAAAACAAAAACAAATAAACAAAAAAACAAAAGTATTAAATATGAAAAAAAAAATTTTTTTTTTTTTGAAAAAAATAAAATTTCAGATTTTTTTGGAAATGAACAGAATAACAATTGAGAAGAAGAAAAAAAAATGTTTTTTTTTTTTATACATAGGATGAATACGAGTATAAAGTATTTATGATAATTCAATCATCTACAGTTGTACATACAATAAAAATGTGTACATACGAGTATACTTATACAAATATGTATGTAGATATCTCATATAACATTTGTACGAAAATAAATTTCACATTTTTTTTTTTTTTCATTCAATAATATTATGAATATGTATTACATGCGTACATATGTGTAAGGATTACAGAAAAATGATGAAATTTATTAAATCACTGATCCAATATACACATACACTATATACTCGTATAGTATGTAAAATCAGCAGTCAGTAACGAGTACAGTAAAACATCATTTACTATGGTTTATACTTGCTGTTAAATCGCTATAACACAAACCAGTTCGAATATCGTCCTATTTAAAAGCGATATTTAATTGTGTTTATACTAATGACAATATATCGATTTAAGATAAAACGCTTTATAAAACAGGTTTGACTAACAAAAGAAAGATATTAATATTGTTGCTTAAAGATACTTATTTTTCATATCGAAATAAAGCGTTAAAGCGCTTCATTTATCGACATTTGTAAAAGCGATTCGAAAGCTTTAAATCGATATGAAAATTGTTTATACTATCGCTCTATATCATATCGATTTGTGTTATAGCGATTTAACAGAAAGTATAAACATAGTAATTGACTATTAGAGTGCATTATAAATTGTGCGCTACAATATTACGAGTCATCGCCGGATCTACCATAGAGGTGGAATAGGCGGCAGCCTATAGGCCTCCACCAAATTGTTCGTCATTGGTGTACAAATATGACTTTAAATATATTTTCGAAGTCAAATCTGCAGCAACTGAGGCGCTATATGAGCATAAAATGGATAATTTTAGGTTTCGAGTAGTCCAAAGTCTTTGATTTATCAGAATTAAAGTGTTGCACATTTTAAAAACAAAACTTTGGAAAAAGACCATTTAGCAGGTCTCCACCATCATTATGCCTACCAGCCTCCACAAACGTTAATCCGACCCTGTTACGAGTAATATTTCACACATCACATGATAGTACTACGAGTATAGTATTCTACATACATCATGTGCACTACAAAACAACCAGCAACATTTAATACTTACATACTTCTCCCCTTTTCACATCATGTGTGCTCATATTTTCTATTTTCCTTCTTGAAAAAAGTTGATTTCTCTCTTTTAGTAGAATCACAACATTTTAAACTTGTTCCTCCCTGCTATATACGCTACGATAGTACATAGATACTACGAGTAGTATTTCACATATCACATTTGTACTCATATTTTCTGTTTTCCTTCCTCATAAAAGTTGTTTTCTCTCTTTGAGTGGAATACGAATGATATTATGTACTAAACAAAACACAGAAAAACAACCATCAACATTTAATACTTGCACCTCCTCTCTATACTCACGAACAAATTTTTGTGTGATAAATGTGAGTTCGGTACAAAGAGGTTTTACTGTGTATATTACATGTAGTTACTCGGGTAGCCATAAAACAAAATAAACCTCAAAAAATTGAATTGATAAAACAGAGTACATTATATAAAGAAAAAGTGTTGCTTAAATTTACAGAAAATATCGGAATAAAAATATTAAACACAGACGAGAAAATAAAAATTTAAGATACAAACATGTTCAGTTACCGGATATGTACTTTAAGGAAATTTTAAATATAAATGTACAAAAAGAATGGAGGAAAATGAAACGTTTGAACACGTTCAATAATTCATATATGATACTTACATGATACGTATGCTATTCGCGAAAAGACATAAATTTCAATATTTTCCAACTTTTATAGGGGAGGAAAAACAAATGTTATTGCTTTTGATCGAATGATGATATGCTCCATATCTATAAATATCAAAATTAATTTTGTAAAAATTTTTTGTCATGATTTTATCCTCTTTTCTATACCATACATCCTACAATATGAGTATTGAAATAAAATCCCAATTTTTAGTCTCAGATTTATTGATAATTTAATTGACATTTTCCAACATTTCAAATCAAAGTACTATACAATGCTACTATGTGGTATAGGTGCATTAATGAATTTCGCAATTTTTGAAAGTCATGAAATCATTTCAAAGTACAATTTTTTAATAGAAGTACGTGGGTATATCAAAAAATAACTGCGGGACTGATTAAATAAAATTGATATTGATTTGTGAAATTTTACTTTTCACCTTTTCAATACAAGAGCTTTCTACATCAAAAAACTTTTACACCCGATGTTGCTATTTTGTCCCAGCCATTCCATGTATAAAGCAGCATATTATTTCGGATAAAAATTATCTTAGAATATATGTACATTCATTGCTTGCGACCATTGCAGAAAGAGTGAAACATGCATTTCGATTATGTTTTGTTTTACCTGCGTTTTAGGATACATACATTCGTTTGTGCATACATACATATGTATAGGCCCAAATTTAATCCACTTGTATGTCCATGATTTTATGCGTATTTTATCCGATATACGCTTTTCTATTTGAATTCTATACTTTTTCAAATTGAAATCGGTCACCCAATTTTTTTTTTTAGTTATTTAGTCTTTTTTTTTTGTTGTTGATTATTCATGTGTTCAAGGATATATTTTTCAGTTGAATTTTGTGCACTGAATACAAACTGAATATAATTGATGATAGATACATGCCTATGCCGTATACCATTGTATATGCGATGGGCAAAAAAAAAAAAGTTTTGTTTTCTAAAAGTTTGTCATATTGATTTTTGTAAAGTCCAACAATTATGAATATTCATTCTGTACACGCATACAGCGCAGAGGAAACTATAAAAACTATATACAACAAACTATACAAAAATTTTCAAAATTGTTTCTAATGAATATCGACCAAAATCAAAATCAAAAAAAAAAATGCTTTGTTTTTTGCATAAAAGCTAGTTTTAGAGACAAATAATTAATAAGAATAATGTGAGTACATACTACTTGGATATTTGCTCTCATCAATTCGAAACAACAATAAATTTTAAAAGTGCATACCACATACCCTCTTATCAATTCGTGTATGAAATTTTATAAAATTTGTCATTTTGTGAAAATACTTAATAATTTATTGATAAATTCAACAAAAGAACGAACAAATTTTCAAAAATACAAAATTATCCCATGACCAAAATTTACAGAATATATTCCACTCCATATAATCATACAAATGCATGTGTGTACTGCGTATACTTGTATACAAATTGAAATTTTATTTCAGAAAACAAATTTCTATGCTCTTTTTAATTGGCATACATTTTGCCGCATACATACATACATATACGAGTACATATATTAGAAAATTATAATAAGAAAATTACAAAGAACTATGTAGTTCATCATTTCACATTTCATGGGCATATTTGATTTTGTATTTTTTGTCCTAATTTGTATGTTCTATAGCTCACATACATTTACATATTATGCCTACAGAATATACGCATATATAAAACTATAAATGTATAATGTGCATAATTTGTGTAATTTGTGTATATCATAAAATGAAAATTGTTCATTTCTAAAAGAAAAATGATTGAGCATTTTTTTTTTGTTTTGTAACAAAAAGCCTACAAGCTGTGTTTTCTTGATGACATTTTTATCTCAGCATTCATATATGTACATACGAGAATGTGTATACGTATACGCATGTATGTATGTATATTTATGTACATTCAAATATATGTATAGTAATTTGAAACAAATTATAGTAAAACTTTATGAAATTAACTTCCAAAACATTTGAAATTTCAATTTGAATTTGTTTTTTTTTTGCAAAATACATACATATGTACATAAATGTGAATACCTTTATTTACCTGTTTTATATATATGATTATGTATATATGTATATGTATACATGCGTGTGTAGTATGTATTTCATAAAATTTATGCACATAAATTTACCATATACTCATTACATTTTTGCATATAAACAAATTAAGTAGTTTTGTTTGGTACCCAAATTATTTTATTTTCATATTTTAAATAAATATAAAGGCTTATAAAATTCATAAATGTACCAAAATAAATGTATATTGCATATATATACAAAGGTATTCATTTATCCATATGTATCTGTAGATTGTACATTTGTTATAGGACATACTACATTATCTACTCTACTGTATCTCTGGTATAATTATTGTAATACTGGTATACTATACATATTTGTACGATATGCACGAAGTGAACGATATACAAATATGATGATGTTGAATTTAAATTGAAAGGAAACAATGTAAATGGCAAAATTAACATATATGGATGAGATATATACATAATATACTATAATATGTTTATATGACCCAAAGGAAAATATTGTTAACAAAATAATGATTTCAATTTAACTGCAACATGTAGAGGTATACAGTCTAAATGATTTTTTGTATAAAAAAAAAATAAAAATAAAATATAAATAAAAAAAACTAAAAATACTGTAGATAAATTCAAAAATATTCATTCATAGAGAAATTCACATATGCCTATTTGTCTAATTATAAATGGGTTATGTAATTTGCACGCACATTAAACAAAGTGCAAATCTGTTTAAATGAGGGCACATTACATATAGACATGTACATGCATGTAAGTACTATCGTGTACATATAAATATACTTTTTTACGTATATGCACATACATATATATGTATGTATGTATAGACCTTATAATGCTACACAAATATTTAAATAATTTACACATGCCTCTATACACACAAATATATTCATATATTATGTAAGATACAACAATCAAATAAATTTGTGATAATTTGACAAATATTACGTACGAGTATCTACATGCAACATAGATATAATATGAATGTGTATATTACATATACATTTATAAGTATAGAAATACATACGTAGCATCCCAGCCAGTCTTTTGAAAAATCTTCTTGAAAGAATATAAAGCGAATGTTCTACTAGAAGAAGAAAATACGAACACTTTCAATTTGATTGCACTTTCAATGGTATACAAAGCGAATGTTTTATACGAAAATAATGTAAACCCACTAATCAAACACTTGTAGAAGGTAGAAAGTAAGAACTCGCCTGAGATCACTAATCAAATGATTAGTCTGCGAAATTCCTCTAAGAAATGGAATATGAATGCATAAATGCGACAAGTTCGTGTATGTCATGGCGCTTGTCGGCTTTCCCGTTATTTAACATGCAGTTGTTGAATATATTCAAGTCAAATTTTTCATTTCAGAAGTAATTTTTGTAGGAGTTATATATTGCGTGAAAAATGATAATTCCTTGTGTTATAAAGAATGTAGAATGTGGAGATTGTTAATTAATTATTTTAAATTAAAAGTTGCTATTAGAATTTTCTAAAAACTATTTTAAACAAATTTTTAATTTATTAATTCTATTCTGTATCTAAACATTTGGAACCTGTCGGTACAAATTAAATTTTTAAATTGAAAATTAGTTCAATGAAGTTTTTTGGAAATTACAATAGCAAACGTTTTATTTTAAAATAATTTCTTCAAAAATTCCACATTACAATGAATCGGACAATATTCCTCATCACAAATTGTAGATTATTCTCCGTAGAGAATCGCCTTATATTTTCCAAGAAGATTCCTAGGCGAATATTTTTTTGACGTTCGTGGCGATGTCAACTAAATCACAAGAAAGGTGGTTCGTCTGAGAAGATAAGTTGAATTTTCCTTAAATGAAAGAAGAATGCAAGAGAATCTAAGAAGAATGTTTGATGAATCTCTGTGTTGGCTGGGAATATGTATGTAGAATAAAGTATAAAAACTCATCATCATGTGTGTTTATGTGCGATATATGCATATACCATACATCATATTATGTATATTCATGTCGCCATTCAATTTTGTGAGAATTATATTTTGATGAAAACAAACACAAAATATATATATTTTTTTTGTTCATTTCAAATTATATGTATATAAGTACATATGTACATTTCTTGTTCTTCTATATTTCTTATTCAATGTATGTGTGTGTTTTTGTTTATGTGTTTATTATTTTTCTTTAAATTTGTTTTTCTATATGTACAATATTAAGTATCTAATATCATGGTGTGGTAAAACACAAAATACTATCAACAAAATTTATGATTTCTAACAAACAACAAAGTTGTAAATTTTTTTGTTGTTGTTGTTGTTTGAAACAAATATATGTAAGTATGTACGTAATATATTTACAAGTAATATATTTATGTATTTTGTATCTATACTAGTATCTATAGTATTGTACAACAAAATATGTACATAAATTCTTCCCGTATAAAATATGTACAAAAAATAAAATATTACAAATTTCGCATATATGTATGTATGAATATTCGTATATGCATATTATGTGTACATATACGCGAACACATATGCGTATATGGAATCTACGAACGTAATACAAGTTTGTATAATAATAGTTCAATTTTATTATTGTTGACATCAGCACCAAAAAAACAATGATAAAGAATTACAAATTGTGTTTACTTGGCATTCATTGAAGTCTATCTATCTGTACCTCGCTCAATATGTACATATATACGAACAGAACGTTATGTAATATACATATATATATAATGTACAATATATACATATTTATAGTTATGTATCCTTCAATCTGTATACAAATTATGTACCTACATACTTTTGTTTGATAAAATTCATATACTTACTCGTACATTTTATATGAAAATATTATGAAAATGTATAGAGAAAAAAAAAATACGATAAAAGAGCAAAAAGAAATGTTTGTACAAAATAAATGATTCGCAATAAAGGATAACAAAATTTGCTTTTGACTTTCGTTATGTGTATGTGTGTATGAATTTATAACATTCATATATGCATGTATGGAATGTATCTATACATACAATCGCATTGAAAAGCAACAGAAAATCACAAAGCATTTATAGAATAAATACTTGTATACGTAATAAAAATCGAAAATATTATTATGTAATGCATATACATATATGTTCTCTGTTTTATATTTTCTGTGTGTACATTATTTCAATTTTGGGCAATATTTTTTTTGAAAACTTTGTAAACATTATATTCGGACATCAAATTGTCATATCCGCAGAGAGTGAAAATTATTATGCAAAATAGAACACTAAATAATTGTATATTAGAATAAAATATAAATTGCGTTTAATTCATTTTTAAAATTCAGTTTCATTTATTTTCATATTTAAAAATGAGGGGGGATGATTGGCTTAGGAGGAGTAGAAGAGTGACCTGGTCTATGTGATCACAGAGTTTCCACTTTGGGTGTATAGATGACGATCTCAAATAGTTTTAAACTTTTGCTAATATCCCTAAAGTTCACTCAGCTTTAAATCAATCTCAACTTGCTGGAAAAAAGAGCTTTTATATAAATACTAATTTGAGTCAACTTTCCAGAAAATCACTCTTATAAAAAAGGTATATAGGTAGTCAATACTTTTTCTTCTTCATCTTCTTCTTCTTATTCCTAAATGTTTTTCCCAATTACTTGGGGATAGTTCGTCTAGTAATTTCTCTCCACACCTTCTCTTCTTGTTCTGCGTTGTAGCGTTCTCTAAACCTAATTATCTTATATCATCATTTTTGATCTCTTCGTCAGCCATGTTGCCTTCGATCTACCACGTTTGGTAGGTAGGTTTAACAGTCTATTAACAGTGTATGTGATTCTCATGTCTTCTTTTAATGTGTCCGTACACCAACAAAGTATATTTTGTAGAATATTTTCCTGAATTTTTGCTACCTTAAATCCTTAAAGCTTACACGAATATTGCCTTTTTTAATTCTACCCAATTGTTTGTATAGGATGATAGGTACGGTACATACATAGGTAGTCAATTATTTTCCAGAAATTTAATTATTCTTGATTATTATCCTACACTCGCTCGCATTACAAAATAATTTAAAGGACAGATTTATTTATTTTTAATTTATCATTCTTTTACCTTATTGTAATTTAAAGTATTTAAAAAAGGTGCAGCATTCATATACAAACGTGCATGATAAGAGTATATACGCCGTTAAAGCATATGTATACCATAAATTTAAGAATAAAAAAATAATCATATATATTTATTTATCACTCTTTATTAGCACATGTTCATATTCAGTACATCAGTACAATATTCACATCCCCCGAAATATTGGCAAAATTAAAATGATATATTGCTCTCGTAATATGATAAATACCAAATACATGTTATATACAGACAAATCATTCATTTAAGTTGTCAATAAAAATAAATGATAATAAAATACCTAAAATAAAATCCCTATAATGACTCTACTCTTACTGTACACTAGAATGTATGTATGTATATATGTATACAGAAAACAAAAACAATAGCAACAACAAACAATTGACAAGCAATATACGAGTATATAATATTTTATCCAATAATAATAATAATAATAATATTTTCCGTTCATACTATATTATATAAATTTGTTGATCAATAAAATGGATTATTTAACAATATTATTATTATGAAAAAGGTAATTACATTATCGATTACATATTATCCTTGTATACTATACGATTTTTATGCTTTGCTTTTGTTTTTTGTATGAAAAACTATATAAAATACATATACGCACACATATATATATACTCGCGTATATACTAACGTAACATCGATAATATATCATTCGTTATTGTGTAAATAAAAACAGGAAAAGAACAAAAATTATTATTATTTATGAACGAATCGAACACTCATTTAAGTATAACACCACTATGGCTTATTATATAAAAAAAAAAGAAAAAAAAATCTGCTACATTATACGCGTTACTCTGCCACATATACCGACATACATAAGTACATATCGTATACATAAAATGGATAATTAATAAAATCATGAAATAAATGTTAAATTGAAATTAAAAGAAAATTATGTAACACACATATTATTTCTTCACTTTGTTAAAGTTAACATTTTTCAAAAAAAAAGAGAGAAAAACAAAGAAAAACAGAGAATAAAATGATTTATAAATTCACTGAATCAAATAAAAAAACATAGAAAAATATTATTTTTAAAGAAAAGTCTTACGTATGTACCTTATAAAAGAAAAAAATTTCCTCTTCAACACAAAACGAAACGAAAAATAATAAAATGTTTTTTTTTTTTTATTTCAAGTGAAAGAAGTAGAAGAGGTAGAAGAAGAAGAAAGGAATGAAATATAGAAAAAAAAGTTTAATTTTTTGCTTATAAATTATTTCCTTCGAACAATTAATGGATTATATACGTATACGTACTTATTTTATATTTTCTTTCTTTTGAAAAACTTTTTAAAACTAATGAAAGAAATATTATGAGAATATTAAAAGTATAAGGATCTGTAATTTTTTTTTTTTTAACTTTATTTTATACATATACGGATATGTAGTATGAACGACGTAGTTTTCAAAATGAAAAAAAAAAAATAAAAACTTTATGCAGGTATGCATGTACATATAGAAATGAATATGAATTGAGAGCACATGAACAATGGATTAAAAAATATATAAAAATATTGTACACTAGTCTTATATAATAATATACGAGGGTAATGTGAAAAATTCTCGGCTCAACTTGAGAAAGTAAAATTTTTTTTTTTGGTGAAATGATATTGCATTGATCAACACAGTATTCTTCCAAAGTGATTTACTTTATCGATATTCAAGTCAACCTCTACCGAATTTGGATTATTTTTCTGCTTAACTTCATCATTTAATGTGAATCTCTTTCTCTGGAAACAGAAGAAGTTACTCGACTTTAACTCTGCCATCGCACAATTCCAGCGGCAGCTACAGCGTATCGCCGAAAGTTCGCACAATTCGGGCACAACCACAGCGTAAAATATGATTGAATTTTAAATTTTTGCTTCTTGCGAATAGATTACTACTACTGCAAAATCCAGGTCGTGAATGGCTCGTTGTCACTGGAAAATAGAATAGAATCTATTTGGGCGACAGCGACAGCGTAAAGATCAACGTTGTAAAAAGTCACATTTAATTGCGTATACGCTGTAGTTGTCGCTGGAATTGTGCGATGGCTGGAAATCTTGTGAATATGTGGAGGATGTGGAAGTAATTCACACTGTAAATGAAGTAATTTTTCCAACGCAACTGTTGATGGTGTAAAGCTTTGTTATTCATTCATTACATCTTTGATTTTTGAGTAAGAGTGCAAAGTGTTCAATTTTATTTAATTAATCGAGAGCTTTTCACTCTACCCTCGTATACATATGAGTACGAGAAAATGTATATTTGTTGTTTTCGAAAAGAATGAAAAATATAGGGTTTAATTGACAATCAATATACCATATACCATATACTCAGCGTATATAAAACTAAACTATTTAATGTGTGGTATTCATAAATTCAAGCATATATGCACATCTTTATACAAACATACTCGTATATAAAACATACATATGTATGGTAAATATACGGTTAGAGTAGGTAATATAAAAATCATCATCATAAAATGTTCTGATGCGAAAGTAATAAAAAATTTTTTTTCTTTTTTTTTTTCAAAAATTAGAATTTTTGCAATTCCATATAAATTTTGTATGGTTCATTTCCTTTTCAATATTAAATGGAATGAAAAATTTTTGAAAGAAAAAAAAAGATAATAATAACAAAAATATCTATATAATCATGTATGGCTTATGATTTTTTGTTATTATACGTAAATACAATGGGGATTGTTTTTTATGTTTATAAAATGGTTTTTCTGTTTTTTTTTTGTGATATTATTTTTATTTTTATTTTTTTTTTTTTTTCAATTTTTCATTAGGACTATCATGATGATATACGACAAGAACAAATGTGGGAAATGCAAGCGCTTACATCATCATCATCATCATCATCTCAAACACAAACTGGTGAACAAAATAGTCCAAATAGTAGTATAACAGGTGCTACAATAACTGAAAATGGTGGTGCTAATGTTGTTGTTTCAGAAAGTATGTCAATAAGTATGGATGTAGCTGAATCGATACCGACATCCGGAACATTACCGACAGCATCTGCAACAACTACGAGTACAACACTTAATTGTAAGTGCGTTGTTATATCAATAATAATTTTATTGTGCATTTTTTCTTTCTTTGCATCATCATCATCATTATTTGATTAGAAAACAAAAAACACACAATATTTTATGTACTTACCAACATATGACAAGTACAATATGTACATACTGTACATGTTCCTATGGTAATAAAATCGTTGATCCATTTCATAATGAATTCTTTCAGCACATACATTGCATCCGTCAATAGCAGCAGCTATCCAACATCAATTAGCAGCGAATGGAATGGGTATTATAAAACCGGCGACAGGTGTAGCTGCTGTCACTGGATTAACACCAACAAATCACACAACAATGGGTATGCCAAGCGAAGCAGAAACAACGACACCAACTTTAGCACTTCTCGAACCACCCAGTGCACTATTACATCCAGCATTAAGAGGCGTTAAAACTGTCAATATTGGTAAGCAATTCATTGTTTAAATAATATAAATTCAAATAACAGACTTTTAGTTCCGGTGAATTATGTTCAAACAGCAAGTGGTTTAGCAAGAAAACGGCCATTATTAGGTGTACCAAGATCTGGTATGAATCCAACAAAACGAACAGTTATGACATTATTGGCACGTGCAAAAAGCTCACAGACTGTACATGCAGCTATCAGAAATTCTACACCAGTAACAACAGCAGCCGCAGCTGCAGCAGTAACTGCTCATATTCCAGAGTAAGTTTTCATTTAAATTTTTATTTTTCTAATGACATCCCTTTGTTTTCTCTATTACATTCTTTATTATTCCTTCTTTGTTATCCTTTATCATTATCCATCATCACATTCAATTTATGTATTTTATTCAAAAATTTTTTAACAATTATACGAAGAAAAAAAAATATTCTAAAAAATTTCTTAAGGCATGGAATCCATATTTATACTCCTAGACCGTTACAAATGATAACATCACCGCTTATTTTACCACAACATGCAATGGATGAAAGTATGATTGTACAACAGAAAGAAAGTCTATCGCAAGGAGTTTAAAAATATAAATTTGAAAAACATTTTTAGATTAAAATTACAAAAGATAAAAAAAAAAGTAAAATAAAAGATAAATCAAATAAATAAATTTATTAAAATATTATATATACAATGAACACACGAAATAACGTATATTTAATGTATTTTATGTAGGTAATTTCAGTATAATTTAGAATAAATGCTACAAAGTATAAAAACAAAAACAAAAACAAAAAAATATTTAAAAAAATGAATAAAAAATTTCAACAAACACAAAAATAATGCACTTATTACGTATTTCCTAAACACACACATTTTCAAAAACAAACAAGAAAAATGAATAAATTACATTAAATATAAAACAATTTGTAGTTGCACTTAGAACACTGAAACTAAAAAAAAAAAATTAAATTAAGTTTAGAAAGCAAAATAAAAACAAAAACGAAAAAAACACAACTAAAAAAATATTTTGCATACACTTTAAGGGAATTCTTTATAGAATAAATCGAAAACAAAACTTTAAATAAAATTACAACAAAAGTAAAAAAAAATAAAACACACAAAATAATAAGTTTTAAAACTTATGTTGCATGCAATAATATCGATAAATTAAATATGCGAATGAAACCAAAAAAAAAAATACCGAAAAAAAAAACAAAAAACGAATATACTTAATTTTAATCAAAATCACTAAGCATTTCTGCGAGAAATATTCGTAGAAAAAAATGAAAATGCAAGAAAGAAAGAAGGAAAGAAAATACATTAAGGATCTGTTTTTCTTTTTTGCGAGAAATTATACTGTGTTGTTATAATATTAGTAATATTCTTTTTATATCAAAAATTGTATAAATGTTGTAAAGTGTATTTACGAGTACAAAAATGGAAAATCTGCCTGCGTATACACTCTTTCAAAAAAATATTGAGACAAGTGAATAATTTTTTTCTGTTTTTTTTTGAAAAATAAATGTTAATAAAAATTCTTGTATGACTCAACACTGTTATGTGATTAAGGGTCAGCTTTATAGAGTTAACACCTAATACTATTGATACTCTGCAGAGATCATGGTCATGGTTATTTCAAACGGTTTATCGATAACCTAGTATGGGTGACACATTTAAATTGAGGTGAACTAGTTTATGGATTCATACCATTTTGACACCTATCGAGTTAAATTCAAACACTAATTCTTTTTCATCTAGTCAGCATATGTTAGCTGAGATTTGGTTTGACAGTTTGTTTAAATATAATATAAATAAAAAAAAAAATAACACAAACGTCAAAGATAACTGAGTTCGAACTTGGTTAACAAGATAACTGACTTCTAGAAACTCGGTTATCTTAACGAGTTCTGAAAGTCGGTTATCACAAAAATAAACCAGAAAACTGAGATAGCAATGGTTTATCTCTGCAGTGTGTCAATAGTATAAGTTACATTGTTGCGCTTTATACCTTGCTTCACTTAAAATCGTTTTTTGAATCGCTATTTGGGAGAAGTTCAATAATCCACATCTACTGAGCACATAAAGTTTACTGTCGAAGCTTTTAGCTTTTGAAAAATAAAAAGAGTATTGAACTAGTATTTCGAATACTCATTGAAAAGATTTAATCTGAAGTTACTCAGCTGCTTCTCCTCAATAATTCCTTTAATCTATGAATGGGATTGAAAGCACAAACAATCAAATTCAATGCAGTCTTCATTCATTTTGAAAAGTTACTCACAGAGCACTCATACGAGTAGACAACTATGGTATAGCTTCCATTGAGATTCCATTCCTTAAAACAAAATTTCATTTGTTTCAACACTATTTTGAGAGAGTGTAAATCTATAATAAAATAAAACTGTGCATACATAAGGGTATATGTATGTATGTATGTAAGGCATAAATAAATTTAAATATTATTATACGAGAATGAAATTATAATTTTTGAAGGTAATTTAAACAAAAAAAAAAATACAAGATATAACAAATTTAATGAAAATCTCATTAAAGAAATAATGAATAAATACTACGTTAGTACGTAAACGGACGTACAAAAAAGGTAATCAAGAAATCAAAAATGTACACACAATTAGCTACTTACTTACTTACTTTATACTTACATGGAATTATTTTCAAAAGATACTTTTAATGTTTCGTTTGAAATCAAAAAAAAAACACAAGACACAAACACAAACCTAAATCAATTTAAAAGCAAAATTAAATATAAAACCGGAGCCAAAATAAAGAATAAACAAAGTTAATTATACACATTTTTTTGAAATAAATTACAGGAAAACCGAAAAATTATTAAAAAGAAGCCAAGCCAAGCCAACAAAAATATAATGAAAATAAAATAAATTTTTCGAATTAGAATACCGCATGTAATTAAATTAAAATGTAGTTGATAAATTTAAAATTGAAAAACATTTAAAAGAAAACAAAACACGTAGAAAGTAAACTGCAATTTAAAAAAAAAATAAAACATAAAATAAAACATAAAATTAAACGTAAAATAGAATTCAATTCTTTAGAAAAATTCTAAAAAAAGAAAATGAAAATAATCAAACATCATTTAATAAAATTCCTGCATATATACTTAGTTAATAATTCAAAAAATAATTCCATTTATAAAAAAAAAATATTGCACACGACTAACTATAAATTTTCGAACAAACAGCAAAAAAAACAAAAAAAAATAAATTAAAAATGAAAAACACAAAAAATTTAAATCGCATATAGAGAAAAATAAAATAAACACTCGTTATTTACAAAAAATTAAAAAAAAAAAAATAAATAAAAAACCAATTATTTGAATGAAATTTACAGAAAAAAGGGGCTAACTCAAATGTCAACATACCTACCTACCAAACCAACCTATCTACCACATACGATATGAGTACTCGTAAAGGAATGAAAACAAAATATTTTTGTATGCGTTTGTGTATAGAGAATGGCGGTAGAATGCTAGTGGTCAAAAATTCCGAATACCATTTTCATCATTAACCATTCATGAACATAAATTTATGTGCAATATTTTTTTTTTCGTTTTGAAAATCCACCCATTTTGAATTCGTATATTTAAATTTTGAATGACCCACCACCCATACATAAATAATACAAAATCGTATTAATCTGCATAGCTATAGCATCATATAACATAACGTTGATGGAGAAACGAAAAATTAATTGAAATTTTGTTGGATTTTCGTTTTTTTTTTTTTTTTGTTGCCGGAAAACGAACATAGAAAAATAATTCAAAAAAAAAACGTACACAAATCACAGTGCAGTGAATAAATCTTGATACAAATGCAAATTTTTCTCGAAATATTCAAAGAAGGACAACATCACTGATAACTTTTTATTTTCAATTACAATTACAAATTAACAATTACAAATTACAACAAGAAGAAGTTATATTTTTGTTTCAATTGTGTCTAAAACCTGTTATTCTGCTGATAATCATGAAACACCCGTAAAGGTACTCGTCCACGATGCAAGTTTTCTTGCGCGAAATTTGTCTTGCGTGCAAGAAAACTTGCAATGCTTCGTATACACGACGCAATATTTCATGAAAAATATGCAATATTTCTATCACGCAAGAAAAAAAATATCTTTGCAAGAAATTTTTATTGCACGAGAACTTACACGAAATTCTTATTTTCTTGCATATACATTATATGTCAAATACATACTATATTTCATATTTTTGTCAATATTAATATTAACTAGCTATGTTGTTCATTTTCTAGCAGCATTATCAAGTTTTTCACTTCTTCTTTTGTCCACATTTTTTATCAAATATGTATATACGAGTATTTCTATAAAATCAAAGAATATTAATTTAAATTATTTCACCTGAATGTGAAACAAAAAATTTGCCAAAGAATAGAAAATACATACCAAATTAATTTTCAAGTTTCGCAAGAACAAATCACAACACAACACAACCTCAACCAACACAGCAACACATTACATTTAACAATCACTCAGCTGATTTTATTGCTTATGCAAGGGAAATATTTATTGAATGAGTTGAATAAATTTTTCTTGCGCGAAATATTGCATATCTTTCTGCGTACACTATGCAATAAAAAAAAAATTGCTTGCAATAAGAAATATTGCGTACACTTCGAAATAAATATTCCGTGCAATTTTATCTGTCAAAATCGTCTTGCATGCAAGAAAAATTGTATCGTGGACGTGTACCTTAAGAAGTAACGAGACAAATTTAAAACGAGTGATAGAAATTATATCGTTTAATTCATAGTGGAAAATATACAAAACTTTTATTAGGCTGGAATACTAATATATGAGAATAAATTGGGGACAATTAAAAGTGAAATGTAAATAGAACTACCAAATAAGTTTGAATGAAAAACAATAAGAAGAGTCTTTGGTCTCTTGGGAGACGAAAACCTATCGGGAATAACGAATATCCATGCCATGAGTTAATATGTATGTCAAGTTCATCATAAAGCTCTGTAGTAGACTCCGGTTTCGACAACATGTTGGCAATTCTTGTATGTGCCAATGAACGTCATCATCATCATTACCTCAATAGTGCGAGGTAGACCCTTGGCTTGCAACAAGCTCAGTTACCATTCTACTCTATCTTGTGCAGCTACTTCCCAGTTCCTTATATTTATTACTTTAAAGTAAGATCATAGTTCACATTATCAAGTCAGCGTAATTGAGGTCTTCCTTGCATTCTATCTCCTCAAAACGTGCAGAATGAAACATCAGCCATTGAATGTATGCACTGTATTGATTTGACCCCATAATTTATTCACAACACTGTACCTACACATGTATGATTTATTTAATTAGTACGTATTTTGGTAAAATGAAAATGAATTTTGTATTTGTTTCTCCCTACTTTATGATGATGATGATGATCTTTTAATTTTTCCTATATGTTGGGTACACAGTTATGTATGTATATTGCCCATTATAATACTATTCCTTTCTTTTTTTTGTGGTAAAAATAATTTGATAAATACAGCAAAAAAAAAAAAACAATTATTCGTTTTCTCATTCAAATGCAGAAAAAAAAATTCTGCAATGCGTAAAATATAATTCTAACATAGCAGTACATATATGCATACACCTTTCTATATAGGAGTACTATATATCCTCTTAAAATACTATAACATTATAGCAAAGTTAATATTTATTTTTTTTTTTGTCTTTCAGCTACAAAGAAAAATAATATTTTTTTCCATCTCTGATTGAATTCTTTTGAATTTTCGTTTCATTTTTTGTGTTCTTTTTCACCATTTCTCTTCGTTTTTCTTTGCTTCTAAACCATTCATAAAGAAAATATAACTAAGCAAATTTTTTTAGGTATGTATTTATTTTCGATTTCATACAAGAAAAAATGAAAATTTATTCGCTTAGAAAATCATAAGAAAAAATAAGAAAAAATGAATTTATATACTAGATTTTGGTCAAAAGAGAAATCAAAGAAAATGAAAAAGATTTTTATTAGGAAAATCATGAAAATCAATTCAAAGTTCTCTTGTATGTATAATATTTTTTATCATTTTTTTTTTTTTAGTTTATACTACAAAAAGACGAAATAATAATAATTCTCAATCTATCAATCATAGTCTGTTGCTCAATTTATTTCAATTATTTTGTGTACGAGTATACGTACATACGTACGTAGAAAACTTTAATAATGAATGTAAATGGAAATACGTACGTACATATTGCCCTTTGAATGAATATTCCTCTCAAGTGTACCTAACATATACATTCTACGTTTAGTTCACAAAATACCAAAAAGAAAAAGAAGAATAGTGAAGAGTGAAAAGGAAAAAAAGAAAAAATAAGAGCAAAAAAATTTCACTTTACTTTCAAGTTTCAACAATATTATTACACTATTTTTTCTATTTCAAGATTCAAGTATCTAGATACTTTTGAAATCTCTCTGATGAAAATTTATCTTTTACTCTTCTTCTTTCTCTTCTTCTGCATTCATTTATTCGCATTTTATATAATATGAAGATCAATTCAAATTTATTTTATACTTAAATTAGTATTTTCATTTTATTTTTTTTATATATTTATAAGAAAAAAACTCTGTTTTTATCTGTAGATATTTCTTGACCTCTTTTTAATGTTTTCTTTTTTTTTTTTGTTTTTTTTTTGCTCGCCAATGTTCATTTGATTTGATTTTTAATGAAAATTTGATTTTTCAAAGTATAAATATAATCAATGGTTTCGGAATTTGAAATTTTAATTCTCTTTCTATGCACCATTATACAGAGAGATGCCAATTGGTAAATGAAAAGTTTTGTATATAATTTGATAGAAGAAATGAGCAAAATATTCATAGTAGTTAAAAACTATAATTAATTTGATACAAATTTATATCATATGCATACAAAATAATTCAGAATAGGTATATCCTTCATCTATACTTTCACTCAAGTGGTAAGAGTATAAAACTTTGAAATTAATTCCTTCAGGATATGAGGTATACCTATGGTACGTATATAGAGAAGAGATGAATGAAAATGTATAAACAGAAAATAATTAATAGCCAAAGTGTGTAGCTATATACTTGAATGTACATAGATATCTGAACATTCAAAGTTTAAATTAAAATTGTATGTAATTGAAACTTTACAAATAAAATATTTCTTCCTATACAAAATTGCACTGTATACGTAGTAAACTTATTATGGGTGCACCGAAAGGAATGAAAAATAATGAAAATAAAAGCATACAAAAATTCATACAATACACGAACAAAAATAAACTATTTGGGTGGTAAAAGTAATTCAACTATGAAAAGTTTTTGACAAAAATCAAACAAATAAATACACTCCATACTCTATATGTATTCGTTTATTTATTTATTTGATTTTCGAAAACACTGATAATACTTAGTTTAAGAAAGGAAATTTTTTTTTTTTGATTCCCAATCGATAAGAAATATATATACATACAAATTCTAAACATTTGAAAAAAAAATACATAAACACATACAAGGATATACAAATATATAGGATAAGAACAAACAAAACATACTTATATACGTAACAAATCAAAAGTACACGGTTTCAATTAATTTTCTCGAGTAAAAAAAAAAAAATTAATTAACAAAATAAAATATAATTTTGAACCAAAAAAAGAAAAAAAAAACGTTAAAGATGTTGTTGATTGGTTTAAATTTATTTTTAAAACAAATTAATGAAAAAGAATTTAATAAAAAGTTAAAAACTATATAAAAACTTTAGAAGAAAATTTCATATACATAAATAAAATATAATATCCATGGATTTAAAATACACGCATAGAAAAATTTCAAATAATAATAAAAAAAAAAATTAAATGATATCACGAGATAAGATTAACGATAATAATCATATATATAAACAAAAAAAAAAAAAAATACTCATACAAATGTACATAAATAAATTTACAAAAATATTAGAAAAAATTTAATAAAATGTAAAAGAAAATTCTTGTTAGATATTTATCCTTAAATTTCAAAATAAAAAAAATATTATCGTATTCACTTAATGCTGTAAAAAAGGCATGTATTTATTCCATTTAAATGAATACCCCTAATAAAATTTAAAATACAAAAAATCAATCAATGACAATTACGATCGAAAATGAATATTACGACAAACGATAAGTTTTCGTTTACATAATAGATGTGTTCCTTTCACATGAGCAAAGTTTGGTTTAATACTTCACTAAATTTTTATGTGTGAACTATTCAAACAATTTTTCAAAAGTAGTTCACACATACTTTGTAAGTAGTATAACGTTTTTTCTTTCTACCAGATGTCTTTTTAGTTTCACATTATCCAACAGATGGAAATCGACTGTTTAGGTTAGATTTCTTGGTATAAACAAATATCATATGGAGTGTTTTATATAAATTTTTCAAATTTAAAGTAAAATAATTTTAAGGTTATCTTTTGCTCCACTTGTCAAATTTATTTATGTTTCTTTGAATAGTTTGAGTCAATGCTAAAATAATTGCTCAGAAGTACTTCGCTCACGTGAAAGGAACACAGCTAATGTTTCCTTATTATGAAATGCGTGAGAGTTAAACCGCTTCTACATTCAATGCAGTGACTTCAACTTCAACTTTGATTCAATGGATATGTATTAGAACTTCTACATTCAATATTCAATTCAGTAGACTTGATAGCTACTTTTACATGTTCGAAAGTCGAAGTCCAGGTTGAAGTCACTGCATTGAATGCAGAAGCGGCATTATCTAATCTAAGTAACTACACAAAACTCACTCATCATCAATATTACTGCGTTTATTTCAATAAAATTTATATCACTTTGGCATTAAATCGATCTAACAACAACAACCGACGTAACTCAAAACGATTCAGCAGTGTTTATGATTGCGATTGAATCGATCTAAGTTGAGTGCGGAGTTATATCGATTTGAAAAACAGAAATACCAAATTTATAATTTTGTTTTTTTGATGTGATTTTTTTACATTTAACAGATGATGGATTAAACGTCTTTGTAGGGTTCTAAGTATGTTGGCTCACTTATTTTTAATTCATTCCATGTGCTTGTGAATTCAAATTGATTTACAACCGTTTGCAACGCATTATACAATCGCATTGAGTTAGATCGACTTGAAAACTTCAAATCGTTTTAAGAGGTGATAAATAAACGCAGTAAGCAACAACATAAAAGTTACAAAATATCTATTTAGATAAGAATTCTGAAGAATAGATATTCGATTTTATAGAAAAATTGATGTATCTACTTATTGTGTTCTTAGAAGATTCTATAAATTTTATCAATAGTATGAATACAAATCTTAACTATTTCAAAATAAACCAAAAAAAAAAAAAAACCATTCGATCCAAATACAATTTATCATTCATTCTTGTTCATAACTTTAATTAGAGGAATCAAACCAACAATTATTTCAATATATAACCTATATATGCACTATCCGAAAAAGCAATTAACTAAATCTATTTTGGTATGGACATATAAACACATATACTTATTCGTATACTTTTGCATATTTGTATATACATATCTATTTTAGTTCTCAAAAAAATAAAATATTTTTTGCATGAAATCTTCAAGAAAATCGATCACAGATTATTTCAAATTATATCTACATTCAATCCTATATACTTACTTAGTTTTATGTATGTAAATGTATGTAAATATGCTATACGATAACGATTACATTATCCCTTTGTGTATTGTTTCATTGAAATACTAAATCGAACACACATTTTTTAATCATAATAAGTATTGAATATTTTACAGACTTCGTTTCTATGTAACTATGTTAGTATTATGTACTAACAAAGAATGAATACAATCGAAATATTGTAATATCGTAGACAGACGGCAAAGAATCAAGGATAATTTGTTGTGCTTATTAAATGATCATTCGATTTGCTATCTTTCACCTCAAATTAAGTTAAAATGATCATGACATCATCATTCTAAATTCTTTTAAGTGAGTTTGAATGAGATACGAATGATGTTTTAGGAGCTTTATTCGGCGGCGAATGGAGATGGTGAATTAGAAATTTCCACTGTGATGAATTAAAAAATGACAGTAAAAACTACAATAAGTATAATAATTTCAAATTTGATGATAAGAACTAAAATATTATTGAAACATAGTGTCGTGTATCAAGGGAGGTTTTTGAATGATCACTGGAAGAATGATCATTGATTTGGTATGCCCTCTGTCTATGATATAATTATTATAATAGGTGCTTTCGATTTAGCAATTTCAAGTATCATCTACTACAAAATCATATACTCGAAGCTACTCATGAAAAATTTTTCAAGTGCTGGAAGTAGATGCAAGCAGTTACGAATAATTTTTGTGTTGTTCATTTTAACAATTTATCCTAGACACATTTTAGTACTCCCAAGTACTTGAAATTGCCAAATCGAAAGCACCTAATATAAGTTTTATGTATTTATATAACAAAAATATTTTTTTTTTTAATTAAGAAAAATTTTAAAAGCAAAAACAAACGAATAGAATAATAACAAAAATTGTGTAAGTAAAGTAGTACATACATTAAAATTTATGTATTATGATTATTATCAAATACTGTTACTGTGTACATAATCTAATAATAGTTTTTCAAATTAATTACATATGGAACGAAAAAAGAAAATATAAAAAATAAACACAATAAACGATCACAAATCACATTCATATAATCAATGTATACTTTGATGCAATTGATGACTACTCGTATATAATCCCTAAATGAAGTTATAGAAAAAACTATACTAAAAAAAAATATGAAATCATAAATATTTTTTTAATCTCATTTCAATCAAAAAATTTTCATCAAATTTAAATGTTTTCAATTAAGAAAATTGAAATTTCAATTAAATGTCCTTCAATATTATGTAGTACATTTCATACTAAATACTAAATACTACTCGTACATACATGCATTTGTATATTTCACATTTTTGTGTTATGAGGATACTCGTATACACATATATATATATAGTTATAGTTGTAGTGTTATATCAAAATATTTGAATCAATAATTTTAATTGGAAATAATAAAACAAAAATGATTTTATAATTCAAAGAATGTGTTGTTGGTATAAATCAATTTTTTTTTGTTTCCACATAGATTTACTATTGTATTTATGTACTCGTATGTAAATATATATGTTAACATAAAAATGTGCACAAACATACTAATATACATGAACTGTATCATATTCTCTTTTGAAAATTAAAAAAAAAAATTCATATAAAAACAGAGAAATACTGGTACAAACACGTGTATTTTTATACTTTGTTATAGTACATCAGGATCAAATACATACAAATGTATATGTACTAATGTATAAAATGAGAACAAATATTTTAATTTTCTAAATGTTTATTTCTTCTAGAGGCTCTCTTCTACAGTTACAAACAAATAAATGAATAGAAAATTAAATTTTATGGAATTTTAATTCATATCCTATAGCATCCTATTCGTACATAAGTATAAATATACATTATATGTATTAAAATTCATTTCACATTAATTTATATTGCTCTAGCGGTAAGTCGATATAATTATCATTTGCATTTTACTTATTAAAGTGAAGTATCTACTACACTTATGTATATTTTGTACTCGAATATAACAAAAAAAAAATAATTAACATAATGTGTATAACAATTGTGTAGAGATTTCATTTTTATATCTTAACTTTTGTGTTATAAACAACATTAAATGTTTAATAAAATTTTATGCTTTAATATTATTGTTGTTTGCATTTTTCTGAAGTAATGTTTGGTAATGTTTGTATTGCATGCTTAGAAAATGAGAAAAATTTAAAAAGAAAAAACTTGTATATACTTGTATTGTGTAATGTGTGAAGCTGTAGTATAGTATAGTAGTAATCACGGCATACACATTTCTAAGGGAATGTAATCATTGGAGTGACAGTTGGAATTGTAAATCAGGTCGTTAAATGGTAATGTGAATTAAAATTGTGCATTGTTGTTGTGTTGTTTATATTCCGACGACCTGTGTGACGTCAGACATTAAACGTCAGACGTCTTTACATTGCCTTAGAAATGTGTATGTCGTGAGTAGTAATGAGGTTATTGGCAGTTAACTAAGTATTATCCGATATGCGAGTAAGTTAGTAGCACGTAGCACGTAGCACGTAATATACAAAGCACTCGTCGCATTTTCATTCAATATAAAAATTCATTTACCCTTCTTACTTGCTTTGCACTACGCACTACATACCATAAAAAGTATACAAGAAACAAGAAGAGATAGTAAACAGACAAAGCAATAAAGTTATTGTCATCTATCTTAGTACTATTATACTACTCTAGTGAGTAGTACATTGTATAAGAACTTGTAATCGTCTTTTCTTCTTATACTTGTTTCGCACTGCACACCAAAAGAAATAGACAAGAAACAAGAAGAGACAATTAGTAGTATACCAGCAATCAGGTTATACATACGCTAGTAGTATCTTGTCTACCATGCACTCGCGTAATCTGATACATTAAAAAAATCTATTTCCTCTTTATTCTTTCGCACCACAAGAAGTAAACAATGAAACAAGAAGACTTAGTAAGTAACGGAATTGTAAAATAATGAAGTTATTCTTGTATTTTTTTCAAACAGAAACGCACGTTTCAATATTGTTTATCTTTAATCATTTTTAGTTACATTTGAATGTTTCAGTTCATAGAAAAATATTTTAAATTTCATATACATAGACAAAATTGACTTTCATTTTTCCTTTTACAAGTACATATAGATTATATAGTCCTTCTAGTTTTGATTTCAATTGTAAAATGTAATAAATCCAAAAGGGAATTTATTTACTGTATGTATGTTTGGGCATTAGTACGAGGGTTATGTATGTGGGTAAATAGTTATTTATGTCTTATATGAGAAAAACTCAATTAATTCTCTTTAAATATCACTTTACTACAATTACTATACAGAACAATAGAACCTAGTAGAGAACATCATAATAAATTCAACTTACTTAAAAAAAAAAGCATTCGAAATGAAATTTTCAATGTTTCAAATGTTATTATTAAATTGCATTTCTGTCGGTTGTATGTTTTATTCACATCTTTTGTATCTAGGAAAAATATTAACAGGATATTATAGAGAGATATACGAGTAATGTATTTTATACAAGTGCATTTTGCGTGTTCAACATACGTAAAGATTGCATTTTATTGCATCACTCTTTCTGTATTAATTTATGTTATGTTATGTTCATTACGATGTACTGTAAAATAATGAAAATTCATCTACGTAGGAGTATTATACACGCTGATTTATAGATACAAGCATTTAAATTTTAATGTAAAATCTGTATATTTTTGTCCTGTACATATATAGTATAAATGAAATTTTCTCTTTTGAAAATGCATTTGAAAATCTCAAATTTATAATTTACTTTTATTTACTACCAACTGTATGCCATCCAATATATTGATGCAAATTTTCAAAATAAACAAAAATTTTCCAATACATGCTTATATGTATGTTGTGCGAGTGTGTAGATTTGTTTTATAAATTTATATGAAAATAAGGTAATGCATAAACCAACATTTCACTATTACATTCACATCGTACATGTATTGGCTATGCTAGGTATCTGTGCATATTTTAATTAAAAAACCAAAATCTATTTACATTTTAATATCTGATTAGACATTTTTTTTTTTTTGTTAGGTATATTTCTGTCATATAAATTCCCATACACATGTATATGAGTCTGTATACACAATGCAAAATACACAAAAAAATTTTTGTAGTTTTATATTTTATACAAACATTAAAAACAATCAAATTGTATGTAGTAGTACCTACGAGTATATGCAAAAAAAATTTTATATTAAAGTTCAAACAATTTACAATATTGTTCATATATATATAGGTACATATATATGTACTTGTATTGTACTATTTATAGCGGGTATCATAAAGAGCGATTTAAAATTCATTTACATTTAGATATGTTTTGTACATTTCCAAAATATATCCAAAATTAAATGTGTGATGATATTTTTTCTTCTTTCACAAACATTATTCATTTTTTTTTTGCACAATTTTTGCCATTTTTTTTCTTTATGTTTTTATATTTGAATTTCATTTCATTTGAGCGAACGATGAAAAATGACGAAAAATCCACAAAAACAAGAGTAGCATTCTCAAAAAAAAAAAATAAAATGATAATGCATAGCATCATCATTTATGAACAGGTAAAATGGTCACAGAAAACACAGAACAACAAAAAAATTGAATACACATATACTAAAAATTGCATAATACATTAAATTCGGGATATAAAAAAAAAAAGGATACTATATGTTTATATTATGCTCGTATATGCGTATTAGTATGTATTTATATATTTATACTGTATCATATGTGGTGGTTGGTATATTATGTGTGTTTAATAGACGTTCTTTTGAAAATGCAACGGCCTTTTTTTTTTAATTTTTTTCAAATTTATCAACATCATTGTCGCATTCATTCACATTCATCTAAGTGCAATTTACGTTTTGCATTTTAGATTATTATTTTTTTTTTGTGTTTATTTTTCACAAAAGTTGAACAATTTTTAAGTTTATCTATGGGTAAATATAATACTTGTACCTTCTACTATTCACATAATATGTACTTTAATATCTGGAATATATATATATATATACCTATACATAATCCTATATCTGTGGTATGAGTATATACATAAATAAGTATATGAATAGTGTATGGATACACACGTAGATTTAAATTAAATTTAAATTTTACCTATACACAGGATGTTCTCTGGTTGTGGTAATGAAACCATAAACCACCAATAGACATCTCTCGTCAGTTTACTAAATAAGAATAAAATTTAGTAGTGGATAACATGAAATCACATACTTGAAATGAAAGAGAAATTTTACTTTTTCTCTCTAAATAACATACATACATTACATATTTTGTTACGAACAGACCTATACATATGCATATTTTTTTTCTCAATTAAAGTCATTAAAGTCAAAAAATCATGAAAATTTTTTTTGCGCATTAATCGTTTGGTAAAATTGGGAAAAGGAAGTAATCAATAAATTTTTATGTTAACATAATCCATATTTACAACATTTTACATATGTACGAGTATATGTAGATTGTAAGTGAGTTTGTATTTAAGTATACATCAGAATTTTCTATTAGTGGTTTTTTGACTTTGACACCTTATCCAAAACACCCTATTAGTTTAGACAGATTTTTAATTTATGTACAATATAGACCATATTCATACGTACACGTTCATGTATACATACATAAATATTCATCCACCTACATGTACACATTATCCTACACCATTGAATACTAAAATAATAGATGAAGATAAATATATTCATATACAACAAAAGTATATTATATAGACGGTAACAACAGTGACGATGATGATGATGATATTTGAGTTATGTACACATACCATACTGTCATCATCATCATCATTAAAATCGTTTCTCTTCATACCAATCTGCACTCTAGACTCTAGTATTATTACATTATTATATCATATAATGTATAGGCATCTATCTACATATAAAACATGGCTGATGAATTAAATTCCTGAGCATAGATACCACACCACCTTATACAAGTATGTACGTATGTACACATTATATATAGAGATACGATAATGATAAGTATAATGATAATGATAAGGATAATGATGAAGGTTGGTTTATGTGTATACCGTAAACGTATGTATATGTATATTCAAAACTGCGTAAATTTTTCATAATAATTATATGCAAATGATAAATTATATTCATTTCTATGTTCTTTTATTCAGTTTTTGAATAAAATAAAATAAAAAAACAAAGAAAAATTCACACATACTCAAAAATTCTTGTAGCTGCAAACAAAAATTCTTAATTAATAATAACAACAACAGCAACAAAAAATAACACAAAGCTCATAGCTCATAGCTCATATAGTATATAGCTTATATTAAACGAAAGAGAAAAGCATTTTTTTTTTCCAAAATATCATTTAGAAATATTTATATGATTTTACTGTACTTATATGAGGATGATGTTTGAAAAGTATCTAAATGTCTAAACTTTAATATAAAATTTATAGAAAAATTTGAATTTAAATTTGAATATTATTTTGAGCGAATAAATCAAAAAGTGTAAGACTCTAATGGATGTACGAGTACGTATAAAGTGTACAAGAGTGTATAACAATTTATTACAATCAAGGAGATGTTGTTTAAAGCGTTAAAGTTATTCAGAAAAATTTTATTTTATTTCATTTTATGTATAAATTCTCTTGAATTTATTTGTGAATTTTTATAATAAATTTTTAGATAAAATTAATTTAATATCTGGTATACACTGTATGCAGTGTGTATATGATGATGCACATCATCCTGTATATCTGCATATACGAATTTATAAATATTAGATTTATGATAAAAATTTATTTTTTTTTTTTTTGTTTTTTTGATTTTTTATTTAGGCAAACAACAATAAACAATTTTATTTTGAATTTGATTGACGCATTAATTGTTTTACGGTATACGAGTACAACAAATAATTATTATTATTACGAATAAAACTGAATTTTATGTTAAAATTTAATTTAATTTAATTTGATTTGTATTTTTTTTTTTTTTTTTTTTGTTTATGAAAACTTTTAAATTTCCATTTAATGCACATACTCGTATACATATAATGTTCTCAAAATAGTTTTAAAGTTTCTTTACATTATTTTTATATAAATTTTATAAAAACAAAAAATGAAATACAAAAAAGAATGAAAAAACAAAATTCAGATGCATATTTAATTGTAAAGTTTTATAGAAAATTTTTCGTGTTAAAATTTCTTTAATGCTAACAACAACAACAACAACAATAACAACAAAAATACAGAGAAATTTTATGTGTTTTCATTTTCTTCAAACTTCATAAATGATTTTTACTTAAAAGTTATAAATTTATTCTCTGTATTCATAAATTATATCAAATTAAATCGTATATAATAATATGTAAGTGTATGTATAAATATAAACATATTCATATTATTTATATAATTTAATTTATGATCATACATGAAAATGAGAATGAACACATATGACACCATCATAACCGGTTATTTTTTACATTGAAATGGTTCACTAAAACCCAGCGACAATGTCGACGGTGCCTATTAGGACAGAATGAAAGTCATATTTTTTATCTGATTTTAGAAAAATAATTTTACAAATCACAGTAAACAAAAATATTCTCTGTAAAAATTTCCTCTTCAAAGGATACTCAAGAGTTAAATGATGATTGATGTTTGTTTAGAAATGACAATATTGGTCAAAAAATTTATTGGTTTTTCCCGATTACACGGATCTTGTTTCAATTTAAAATTCTTCTTCGTACACGCCTACTATAGTGCAGAACCTATATATACTATATATATACAAAAAAATAAGAAGAGAAATTATTTTATTTGCGTCATTGTGTGCCTTTCTATTTTTCTTTCTACTTCTTCTTTCTTTTTCTATTCTTCTATTTTCATATGTAAACAAACATGGTGGTTGAACTATTGAGTATTTGAGAAGTATAGAAAAAAATGTAGTGGGCGAAATGTGTAGAAGTGTACCCGAGCGCCCAAGAGTTTAAAACCGGCGCTGTATGACAATATATACTATGCTCTTATATAAACATATATTTATACATATATTGTGTATCCTTGATTCAACAATTCAAAACATCTATACATGTATACATATAATGTAAATTTTATATTACGTATGAATGGTTAACAAACTATAAGACACTCACTCGTACATAATATGTAAAGTTACGTATACGCACATGTACAATGGAAGAATATGTATACATAAAAAGTATACTGACATACACATTATGTACATGTACAATATTTTTCCTTTTTTAAGACAAATTTTCTTTATCCGATATCAAGAAAAAAAAGTTTTGTAAAAATGTTCATATTATATATTTTATCAAGATACGAGTACATGCTACAATAAAATTCACGAAATGTATGATTGTTATTATAAATTTTCATGTAACGATAACGTGTATGTACGCCGGCAAGTATATAGATATATACACAAATGGAATACATACTTAAATAGAAATACATATATATATTCCGAAATTACACACAATATCTACATGCTAGTATGTGTGTAAGTATTGTGCGATGCATGTAAACGGTGTTTTAATTAATCTGAAAATATTTTATCGAAATGAAATTAATTAGAATTCGAAATGAATGAGCATACAATTTTCTTAATATATTTGATTAAATCAACACATTCGTATTTATGTACATACGAGGTTTGTTCAAAGAATAACGGGAATACTTGACTTGTTCTTTTTTAAACATATTTATTTAGTCATCAAAATATATTTAGTTCCCTTCAAAGTAATTCAATTATTTCGAAGCATTTCTCTCTGGTACTTATTTTTCGGGCAAGGAGACCCAAACGTCACCCTCTCATTAACCTTTTCTCAGAAATAGAAAGAAACCACAGGGATCTATGTCCGGTGAATACTATGGCTGAAGCATTGTAACAATATTGTTTTGTCCAAAACCTAACGAAAGCATTATCGTAGTTCAATTTTCACAAACCGTTCTGTCATAATTCTGATCCTTCTCGTTCTCTCAAATGACACATAACTTCCAGACTTCAACTCCTTGTTAACCGTATGACCAAATGATAACATACAGGAATTCATTGTTGTGATGGAGCATTCATGACGGTTAACATCTTTGATATTTTCACGTCCCTCTTAGAAACGTTTATCGTTAACGTAAATTGTTATTAACGTGTGTAAATGTACATTCACATCAAAATAATCATAGTAATATATCAAATCTTGTAATTTGTTTTGTTTTTTGTGATTCGAATAATTATCATATGATTATGTATATATTCATATTTTCACATTTATTCATTTCAGAGATGAGAACCCTTGATAACAATAAAATAATTTTATTTTATTTTGTTTTCTTTCTTATTTACGCGATTAATAATCCCAAAAAAATAAAAATCATCATTTTCCCAATTTATTCTTATATACTTAATTTTATTTTATTCTTTGATTGTTTGTTGCCGTTATGAAATTATATGGAATGATTATGATTATAAATGAATATATGCCGATAATTAGATATCAACTCTCATAGAAATAACCTATGTCATTATCAAAAAAAATTAATTCCCCATACACTTGACAAATTATTAAAAAGCCAAAAAATAATCTAGAATAATCATTGTCAAAAGTTTCTTAATTAAAATGAAAAATAACGATATCGCAGTCATAATTGTCAGCTATTTATCTAAGTACGTATAAGTGCATGCTAAATACGATGATGTATACTTAAAATAATTGTTTTCATAACATAAAAAAAATTAAATTCAATTCAATCTTTTGTATATATGTACATGATGATATGAAAGTTCTAAATAGCATTCTAGATAGATTTAATTTAATGTTTTTATATGAATGTATCTAAACAAAAAAAATAGATAAGATACTTCATTTTTTGTGATATATAGATACATAGTATATAGTATGTATATATACCCACGGTCACAAAAGCTGCCACGGTCACATTTTATTAAATATTTGAGGAATAAGTAAAGACAAATTTGTAGGTTTTTGTTCTCCCTCAATCATCATCTATGTAATTCTATGATTCCATTATAATTCTTGCAATATTATCCTTCTACTTAAGAATAATTTTCTAAAATCAGCCTTATTAAAAATCAATCAACATATACTCTGATGTATTTATTTTTAAATTCTGACTCTCATTTACTTTCCACAGTCTTACTTTCTCCATTACATATTCATAAATCGTAAAACTGTGGACTTGTCACGAATCATTTTTGCTACAATTTGCTACTATTTTAGATTTATCAGCTTCATTTTGTTGTGCGAATACTAATTTCACTTGAATATTCTGAGTTCACACTTATCTAGCCCACTTATTTGTGATAACAAAACAACACACAATCTGCTAATTGAGTCTGTTTCAAGAAACTGAAATAGACTGCCACTACATTCAACCAACCAATCAACCGAAATGCGGCTTATATTCATCTCTTACCTTATTTGCGAATTCATTATTCTAATATACTGTCCAACTAAATTGAGTATTTATTTGTGTACTGAAATACTTCGATGAAAAACCAAATACCTATGTACATCTTAACCATTTTTAATTTCATATTTCATGGGCGATGCAATTTTTATGACTACTGGTGTATATTTTTGATGAAGAACAAAATACACAAATCCACAATTTAACCAACGAACATTTTTTTTTATTTATTTATCAATTCCAAAACTTTGAATATTACTTATAATGTCACACATATGAATTTATATATTGATGCCGAATAGGTACATACATACACACATACATATGATTGTTATAAGCACTTTTTTATCGAGAACTATTCTATACACAAATACTCAGATGTGTGTATATTTTTCTACTTATGTACAGATACAGATACAGATAGACGTATATTTATCCACTTAACCAATTATATTATGAAATATTTATGTAGATGATATTATAGTATCTGCCCATACATATGTATACATATTTATGTATGGTAATAATAATATCATTTTGACTATGACAATATTTGATAAAGATATCATCATACCAACCATTCATACCATTTTCTTTTTTTTTTTTTAATTCTGTAAATGTACATACATAATATGGTAAATATACTATAATATTTGAAGTTAAAAGTATACCTAACCTTTATATATACATAGATTCACCTATCTATACATTATGTATATGCACATATTGTACAAATAATATCAAATTATATCGAACATCTTTTAAGATATTATAAGAACTTATTATAGCTTTCTATCTATAAAATAACATCTGCTCTTGAATACTTATGATCCTTTAACCGTATGAAATCAATTTAAAATATATATGCAAGTATATGTATATATTGACGAGCATTGAATACTTTTACAATCTAAAAATATGAAAACATATATATAATATTCAAGTGGATATATGTGCGTACATACATAAACATATATCTGGTTAATGTTTTGGTTATGAAAGGATATTATAAGAAATAGAACCATATATGATAATAATAATAACATATATTTTATAAAAATATGAGTATAGCAACATACATACGTATTATACCTTACCTATCATATATATACATTTTTATATGCATTTGTAATTTGTATGTATGTATATGTTATCTATACAATGCAATAATGTAGATGTATTAGAAGCATATGCGAGTATATGTTAGTATATTTTTGCACGTAAAATAAATACACATAATAATAAAATAATAAAGCAAATAGAAAACAAGAGAAAAATAATACATACGAGTATATACATACAAAAATTCATGTCATCATCATCATCATCATCATCATCATCAAAAGGACATAATCCCAAGAAGCTTATTATTTTCATTTGGTTGTCGTGTATATAAAGTTGAAAGCATCAAAAAATTGAATTTTCAAACACATCACATCACATCACATGACACACACACACAACCAACAGATATCTTTCACTTTATACAATGCGATAGCAGGAAGAAAAAAAAATCTAATATTATAAAAAAAAAAACGAAAAATAAAACATCAAGTCAGTAAGGAAGAGAACAAAAAAAAAGGATTAAGAACATTATATAATTATTAGAAGAAAAAAAAAATTTTCTTGAATTTTCATTCACGAAAATGTACATACGTTTACATATGAGCAAATATGTATTACGAGTATATATGTATATGTAAGGAAAACACTTGAACATCTTCATTGAAAATATGATACATCATATTCTGAGTACTAAGATATAAGGTAGAATGGATTTAAAGACGATTATAATTTTTCTGATTAATCATTTATATGTACGAGTATATTGCTTATATAAAGCGTAAAAGTAATCAAAGTAAAATCAAATAAAAATTTGTACAGAATTATAGATTAAAGATAAAAGTTATGTTAAGTAATGATAAATTAATCTTAAGATTTTTATCTTATCTGTTCAATTTATCAGATTATAATTCAGATTTCAGATAGCTAGCATGTTGAATGACAGGACAGCTTAACATTAGATATAAATAATTTAACTAAATCCCAAATACCTTAGAGATGTTTATATGTAAAGTTAATTCATTCAAAACATTCTTCTTATTTTCTCTCTTCTCTATACTGTCACAAGATACATATAAGTGAATATTTTGGAATATGTATACAAATCTAGAAGACCGAATTTGAAAAATATTCAAATACTTATACAATAAAAATTTTCGATAAAAATCTTCATATCCAATTTAAAGATTAACAATTATTTATTATTTTCTATTTATGTAACAATGAAGAATTTTGAATCACCTTACATAAAGTCCGTCGTATACAGTAAAAAATGCTTATGTGTATAGTGCATATCTATCGTGTTTTTGTATTTTATTATTTTATTATATTATTTTAATATAATATCTCGATAAAAATAATAATAACGTAACGACAGTAACAGTAACAAGCAAGAGTATATAGCAGAATATACAAATAACAGAGCAACGATATCAACAACAACAGTAACGTAAAAAAAGTGAAATTTCAATTAAAATTTATGGATACATCCTTAAACACACACTTTACAGATATGTCTATGTGGATCATATGTTACATACATAAGAAAAATGATAATGTAATGTACTACATATACAATATTGAAATGCCTAGCTGGTATAACATATCCTCCTATATCTCTAATAATATTTACATACAAGAATATTTAAATTTTTTGGAAAATTGAAAATTACAAATTATTTTTTTTTTTTGATACGAGTATTTTATAAAATACATATTATGTACATATACTGATATTTAATGCTTATATACGTTTGGATATAGCTCGATACACGTACACAAATACTCATACATTTATATTCTAATACATATACATATATAAAATTCTACGTACAAAATATTAAATTTAAAAGTGTTTACAGAACAAACAGATACGAGGGGTTTAACAAAAATTATCCGAAAATTATTTTAAAAATAATAGAATAGCTTAATCAAAAATATAAATTATGAAAGTTCATCTTATTATTACTTTTCTACATAATTTTCGTTTATTTCGATACATTTTTTTAGTCTGTAGATCCATCTTTTAAAATAGTGCTCAAAATCCTCCTTTTTTAACAACTGAAGCTGTTCATTCACTGCATCTATCATACCTTCTCTGCTTTGGTACACCCAATAGCAAAATCTCACGGCGCCAAGTCAGTAGAATAAGGTGCTGGAACGATTTCGTTTATCCCCGACTGCGCTATAAAATTTGATGTTAATTCTGTCTTATGAGCAGGTGCATTATCATGTTGGAGAAAGTATTTCTTAATTCACTTTTGTCTCGGCCATTTCATATATTGTCAAATACTTTTGGTAGGCATATGTTTGTGTACCAGTCTGCTGTTACTGTTGATCCTTCTTCAAGTGGCACTGAAGCTGTAATCTTGCTTCTGCTGAAGAAAATCGCAAACATGACTTTTCTTAATGACTTTTGACGATTTGCTTTCACAGGTGTAGGTTCTCCTTTATGGCTCCATATTGAGGATTGTTCTTTTGTTTCAGGATCGTTATTATAGATCCATATTTCGTCACCTGTAATTAAGTTATTAAAGGTATTTGAACAACCGTTCGAGAATTTATCTAAAAAAAACTTAGCGAATTGTACGCGAGGCCTTTTTTCTCTACCGCTCAAAAGTCTTGGAACCCATCTGGCACATTTCTTCCTGTACCCAAAACTGTCATTCAAGATTCTTGAAACAGCCATGGCATTTATTCTTAGCCTCTCCACTACATTTCTTCGGTCATTCTGAAATCCTCGCTCAATAGTTTTTTTACAGCCCGAACATTTCACGAGATTCGTCTTCTACACTAAAATGGCCAGTCTGGAATTGTCTGTACCACTTGTAAATAGTGTCCAGACATGGAGCATTACTACCAAAAGCTGTTTTACACTCTTCGAATATTTGCTGTTTGCTGATACATCGACGATAACCAAACAATATCGCGAATCGTACTTCAATTTTGCTAGGAGCTGGGAATTTACTAGAACTGCTTTCACCTGCTTTCCGTTTTCTCGTTTCCATCTTCAGACACCTGTCTCAAATTACGTATTGACACTAATTAAGAGTCCGTTTTTCTTTATATACTGCAATTTTGCAGGTAAGTACGCAGGCAATCAGTTTTTTGGAGAATTTTTGTTAGTCCCCTCGTATAGATATGCAAGGATATAATGAATACTATATACGAGTACATATGTATACATAAGTGTACACAATCAAACAAAATTTTTCTCCCTTCATTTTATATTTTTTGTACTTTATAAAATATGTCCGTAAATAAAGTATGCATATGTATTTAGGTAGTGTACACTTATACACATGTTATTCATTATAAATACTCATGTAATATGTACATTATGTACATTATTTTTTAACGTAATATATATGCATATATGCAATGTACGTATACATAAGGAATAATAAATGAAATTAAACAGTAAAATAATAAAAATATGTACATACATATATGTATTTAACATGAGTATATATTCGTTGATTTTTACTTAAATTCACTTTAAACATTTTATATAATAAGAACATTACCTATACATATCTACATGTGTGTATGTGTATTTAAGTATTTTACTTATTATAACATACGTAAAACGCAGTATTATAATGTCTTAATTTAATGGAATCATTTTATACATACATCGAATACACGTGTGTGTCACTTACACATTTTATATCAGACAGACAGAAAAAACAAATAGGTGCTCTTAAAGTAACTACTTGTATATACAAACACACGTGAAAATATGTATATTTATGCACATATATTATGTTTTTTTTGTTATATTCAAATTAAATTGAATTCTAGATTCTATTATTTCTGTAAACCCCCAAACGCTAATGGACTTATTTTTGAGTAAAAAAAAAAAAAAAAAACAATTTTTATTTTAAATATTTATATATAAGAAATTTTATCTTTTCAAATGTTAAAAATTAGGTACCTTTAATGTGTGGTACTGTATGTGTGTATAAGTATGTAAAATGTAATATGAATGTATAGCATAAAATGACAAAAAATTTTATTTCACTTACAATGACAGTACTATATACTCGTACGAGTACAATATCATTTTATTTTATTTTTCTTTTTAAATTTTCATTTAATTTAAACTGTGGTAATTAAAATTCAAATTCATATTTAGAAAATTTTTAATGAAATTATAACACAGAACATCTTTTACGCATTGCGTTAAAATATTTCGTCCAAAAAAAAAATTGTTTGTATGTATCCACTCTCAAAAAAGTACCTACCGCAAATTTTTGTTATGAAAATTATGTTTGAAAGTTTTGAAGGAAATTTATTGTGGAATATTTTGCTTACTTTGTTTGAAAAAATCCGTAAAATATTTTGCTTACAGCAACTGTTGATTTTGTTAGGTCCTTTTAACTATTTCCATGAATTTTTGGTGTCGGAATCACCACTTTGAAATTAATTGACTACTGTTCCATGTCAAATTCGTAGACGGATACGGATGTTCCCTCATTCGTTAGGATCCAAAATAACTCGTACAAGCATGATTTTTGTCAGCTTCGTTGTAGTGCTCCAAAGATAATGTTGTTTCACAACAAGACTGCATTATCTTTGAGTGCTCATTTTAAAGAGAATTCAAGTTTTCTGAAATAAACTGCATACAGTAGCGTGTATCATCTCCAAAATATCGATCAATATAAATTAGCAGAATTGAAGTGGGCTGATTCAAATATCAGTTATGAATAAATTGGTTGACAAATTCCAACCGAATTGAGTACTGCCAGTTCATGGATAAAACTTTGATTGAAAATCACTAGCACAGGCTTTTTAAATTACAAATTCCCTGTACTTTTTTAACAGTACGTGTGTACTATGTATATTGGAGTACACTAACTTTTGAATTTGTTTTCTTATTTACATTTTCATTGTTTTGTTGTGTTGCCATTTAAAAATGACAGGTATGACAGTATGTAAATGAAAAGGATTAAGTATTTTGGTTCCTAATTATTCTTAATATAAATTTTTTTGGTAAATCCACGCATTCATAATCTCTTTGGGATTAACATTGTATATACATCTTCTGTACAATGAATAAAATCAATACAAACGTATACTTCAACAAAATTATTTCTATGTGTCACATACATTTACATTTACAATTTCAATTTAATATACGTAATACTATTTGTGTACTCATACTCTTCCTAAATACCTTTGAACGAATGAATAAATATTAAAATTAAGTTATACTAGGCATTATCTAAATAATTGTTCAAGTTAAATACACATTTTGGTATTCTAAAATGGTACAATATTAGAATAAAATCGAAGATTTTAATTTTAATCTGCTTTTTGGAAACAATTCTTTGTTTCGAGGAGAACAAAAAAAAAAAAAATTAGGAAAAATATTTGGAAATTTTCCAAATATGTACGTACATATTACAATACGAATACGAGTATAAAGCAAATGTAAATATTAATATTTATGGGCTAAATTATACTCTAATACTATACCATTATCATACAATACGAGCAATTGAAATTGTAAATTTTGTAAAAATAAAATATAATGTACGTCCACAAAAACATTCTTGTAGAAAGAATTAATTTTACAAGGATAATGATTTTAATCATAGCAAATATGTACGTACGTACATTTAGGTAGATATTTTCTAAATGTTCTTACATTTATTTTATTTCCTGAGCGTACATGTTAATATTTATGATGACAATCTAATCTAATAGAACTGTTTTGAAAAGAAAAAGAAAAACTGACATTGATGTTGAATGATTATACACTTGTCCATCTTATCATTAAAGAGTATTAAAATGAGAACGAAATGTTGATAAACAAAATGTTGTTTATAAACAATGCAAATGAAAAATACGAAGGAGAGGTCTGGAATGTCTGAGAGGATGCGAGAAAATAAGAATTTGTAGTGAAAAGAATATGCGAGGACCGAGGAAATAAGTACTTGAGAAGAACGAATAGTGAATTTAAGAAGCATATAATAAAAATATACGTCACTTTCTTGATTGCAAAAGTGGAATAGATATAAGGAGATGCAGTTTGGGAATGTTTTTGCATTTCTGTTTTGAAAATATTGAAGAAGAAAGGTCAAGAAGAAGACTATTGAATGAATGGTGTAAGAAAAATTATTGAAAAACTACGAAAACTATAGATAATAAGTTGAAAAGGAAAATCAGAGTATAAAGTGAAATGGAGAGACAGATTGTTTTTAGAGACAAGTGAAGGAATATGAGAACTCAAAAACAAAATTTTATTTTCATTCATGTTTAAAAGAAGAGATTACCTTAAATGACCCATTACGAAATCAATTTTTAACTCATAAATATAATCCGTGACATTTAGTAATGAAAAGCTAATTAAACCGAAATATAACTTAAAGCAAAAATTTCATTAATCATTCTTAAGATAATGATGATAAATGATGATTTTATTTTTTACATTTCTTAGTAATTGATTTGTTTGTGATAATTGTTGGTATAGGTGTAGGAACATTTACAGAATTCCAGTTATTTGAAAAGTGAATTAACAAAATCATATAGTCATTTTTTTATCAAAAATGAACTTTTTGAAACTTATAGAAATTTGAAAAAAATTTTCCAAAACATGTTTGTTTACATTAAGAAATTGCAAGAAATAAAACTAAACTTACACATGTTTGTAGACTCTTTTCTTTTTTGTAGACATGTTATAGACAGGCAAAACGTATAGGAAAACGTGAATTTAATTTTCACATTATATATCTACACAGTTGGTATAGTAGATATTCAAGAAATAATATTATTAAAGAGAAACTTTCAAATTTTTACAAACAACAAAATAAATGTATGCTACTAACCTTATAATTCACAAACATACTATATACTTACTACACAGTATATTGATATCACTTTCATGATAATAATCCAAACATCTATACATTAAAGCAGGCACATAATTAACTTTAATACGTATCCATTACATAATGTATAGTACATAATGTACATAAATAAATGTATGAAAAAAAAAGGAAAATAACACTAAAAAAAATAAGGGAAAAAAAAACAAACAAAAAAAATACAACCCAAAAATGGTTAAATAATTACAAAGTAATGTTATCACCATATGTAATATCGGTGTAGCTGTCGTAGTTTTAGTTATATGGACATGATATCTTGACATAAAATTGAAATATAAATGTCCTGTTAACATGAGTATATTATATACATATAATAAATATTATAAAAACATACATACGAGTACATATGTAGATAACATTATACATATATATTTATGTGTTCAGTCTTCTAATATTCATATTCAAAAGTATAATATGTAAATTTAATGAATGCTACATGGTTTTATAATTAAATTACTATCATTTTACATAGTTAATTAAACTATTATACATACATAATGCGTATACCATAATAATTTCCGTTTATATACATATAAAAAATATGTCTACATATGAAAATATATGTCTCTATTTGAAAATATATGTACATACATACATATGAATAAATTTATTAAAGTTAAAATGTTTTAAATCTTGACCCTTTTTACCATTAGCATATGCATACATCACATTCACATATGAATACGTTTATATGTACGCCATATACATGTAATATATTCACACACAAAAACACATACAGTAACAGTAATCCTAGGTAATTATGAAGTCATTTAGGAAAAATATTTCACGTTCATTTTTTTTTTGTCAAATTCATTTAAATTTGATTTTAATATTTTTTTTTTTTAAACCAACCGCATATGATAATATGGCCAAAAATTTACGAATAAATGTATGTGCACATTAAAACAAAACAAAAAAGGATTTTTTAATAGCTTAAAAGTAATAATTATTACATAAATATATGTATTCACTTTGTAAATGTACATAGGGGTATAATAGGTAAGCAATACTCGTCTATAAAATGAATTTGAACTGAATTTTTCATTAAAAAAAATAGCACATAGTGTGTACATAAGTATATTTATGAAGTTATACTATATATGGTCTCATGATCAAATTTACCAGTGACCATATGTGCAGCAACAACAACAACAGCAAATCAAAAATGTTTATATATTTTATTTACCATTATTATATGAGTATTAAAATTTAATATAAAACTTTTCTAAAATTAAAAAACACAATTTTCTATAGTAATAAAACATAATGAAAAAAAAAGAAGAAAAAAAAAATAGAAAATAGAAAATTTATTTAAAAAGGATTTTTTATGATGAATTTTTAAAAATGAATAAATTCAAAATTAAAATTAAATTGAAAGACTCTGTTAATTAACTCTACGAGTATAGATTGTATATGCAAACGTATGTATGTATGTTTATTAGAGGTAATTAAAAGTTAGGAAAAAATATTGGACAAAAATACAAAAATGCTTTTGGGGAGAAACATAAAGTTTGTTATAATGAAATTGTACTGCACAGTATGAAATCATATTCTATATGTGTAGCAGATGGGAAAAGGAATACAGGGAGACATATGAGAAAATCGCTGAATAAAATCAAAGAATATATTATGAAGATACGAGTTAACGACCAAAAATAACCTCTCTATTAGTAAACCATAGTCTATTTCATATTGACAAGCGGTGAGCAGTGAGTGTTGAGCGGTGTGCGATGAACGGTGAAGCTTTCACATTGAAAAGCGATGAGCGTTGAGCTGTGATAGTTGATAAGTAACATTTTCGTATTGGTTTATTACAGATTTTTAGTTTTGCTACAAAATGGTTTCAAATATTTGTTGACAGGAAATTCTTTTAAGTTAATTTAAATTCCTTACCTAAAAGTACTAAATGATCCCCAATTTCTTTCCATAATTTTTCTGTAACTTCTCTTTTTTTATAGTCAGGATGACGATCATCCCACAAGCATCTTCTAGATTGCACTTCTGAAATTAAAGCTTCACGTTGCGAATCATTCAACTTGAATTTATCTGTCAACATAACGAAATCGTCTTCACTATCAAAAAATAAAATTACAACTAAACAGACAACGCATAAATTTACCGCTCACAACCAAGTCAATCCGAGCTGTGAAAACACCGCTCAGCGATATAGCTCACCGCTCAGCGCTCTTCAATGTGAAACCTTTCGTATAGATTGCCTTGATGAGCGGTATTTTACCTCTCAGAGCTCAACGCTCACCGCTCACCGCTTGTCAATATGAAATAGACCAAGACTATCGTATTTCCTCATCAATTTTTTCTTCATCCTCTAATCTAATCTCTCATTTCACAATAAAAAATTTATTAAAATATTTTACTGATTTTTTCGTTTTTGATTCCAGTTTAAAGCCACCCCAGCTTCGCCTACTAAAATATTTGTAATTTTTATATTTAATTAGGCATTTCAAAAGTGTAATAAATTTGTTTCTGTTACATGAAACAAAAATAATTCGAACCAAATCTCATTATATGCTCATATAGGTTACAATCATGTATGTATCATACATTAATGTACTCTCTTTGACATGTGTAAATTTATATTGAGTGGTTTTGAATTTTCCTTTCTATTTTCATTATTATTGTTTTAAATTCGATATATGTAGTATCAAATATAAACAAAACCATACAAAAAAAATACATGCACACTTACATACACATTATGAAATATAATGTATGCAGTTATATATTATGTTTGTATAAAAGTCATTTTTTGTTTATTATGTGGTTTATACTAGAAAAGTTTTTGTTTTAATACTCGTAATTTTTGAAATTTTCTGTATGTATAATTTACATACACATATACATATTCATATAATATACACATATACATATGAATGTATATCCTTACAATACAAATATGTATTATATAACTTGCACATATTTTGTATTGTATATGTATGTTTGATAAATAATATATAATTTTATATATAATTACGACGAATAGGATGCTGTTGCTAAAACATATATGTATATAATACTATGTATACAATAAATACATTTAAATTTTATGAAAATCCTATTACATGTAAATATACTTTATATACGAACACGTGAATACTTATATAATTTTGATGATATAATAACTGTGATCAAAAAATAAAGTGAATTTTCCATTTAGTAATTTGTCCTTACGTTAGTAGTACCTTAATAGACATTTGTACTAAATTTCATATCAATTTCTTAAGGACTTAATGAGATACACGCACTTGAATACTTTCATTCAAAAAATTGAAGTTATCGATTTAACAAATGAGTAAAAAGGTTGACCACAATAATGCACCGTCTCATACTTCATTGTTGGTGCTTGAGAGTTTCGCCAAAAACTCCACCTACTATATCGTTTCACAACCACGAACCATCATATTCAACTGTGCGACTTCTGACTGTTCAGCAAACTCAAAAGACCGCTCCGGGGATACCACTTCGATCTTTGACGAGATAAAAGCCAAATTGAAGAAAATATTAAAAGCCATCCCAGAAAAAGACTTCTCTGACTGTTTCTCAAAGATTAGAAAATAAGTTGACATAAGTGCACTATATCGGACGAGGAATACTTTGAAGGCAATGAAATTAATTTAAAAGAATAAATAAAGATGTTTCATATTATAAACAAATTCATTTTATTTTTTTGTTACAGTAGTATGTACAATCGTTTAGGTTACATATGTATTTGTATTATATTACAAACTTCTCAATGTTTCGCTATTTAATTTTCATTCAAAAATTTAAATAAGAAAAAAATATTACAAAATATTACATACCAAATTTATTTATGTTCTCATAACAAAAATAAAATAATTTTAATAACACACTCAACTAACATCCCATTAATGTACTAAATATTATTATTATTATGTATTTAATATTTTATTATTATTATTATTATTGTTTTTATAAAGGAAACAAAAACATACATACATATGTTACGTATATGTGTGTGTATAATAAAATATATACATATACATATATTTTCTTTTTGCATGGTTTAAATAAACAATAAATAATTAATGACAGAAATTATTTTTATTATCGAGCAAAAATTAAAAAACAAAATAAACAAACAAAACAGAAACATTTTTTTGAAAATTTAATTCCAATATTACCTCAATATACATAAAATGTAATACTCGTACATAAACTAAATAAAAACAATCATAAGGGTATTTTAAAATATAGTTATAGCACGAAAATATGGTATATTATATACTCACATAATAATAAATGAATAAAAATATATATTTTATGTGGAATACCTACATATTTATATGAATATAAAAGTATAGTATGTACGAGTATGAATGTTTTTGTATATTTTTACTTTTTTTATACATAGTATTTTTTATACGTTTATTGAAAATTCAATTATCGTTTTAATAACAATTTTTGATAATTAAATTTGATTTATATTTTAATTTTTTAATTTATTTTTGTTTTTAATTTTTTTTATTTTTTGCTTCTATTTATGTTTTTTTTTTTTGGTGCTATATATAATGTTCTACATGTAGTATGTACACTTGTATATGTGTGTAATAATTGTTCATGTGTCCTGACGTGTGAGTGTATATATGAGTTTGTGATTGTGGTATATTTTTTGTTTGAATTTTATAAATAAAAAAAAAAAAAAAATAATTATTTTTTTATTAATATTATTGAAACTGAGATTTTATCAACAATGAATATTTTTAATTTTTTGTTTTATTTATCGATTTTCGCAATAATTAAAATCAATATTTTTATAGAAGTAAAAAACGTTTAAAAGCATGTATACATACATAATGTACGTATGAACTAATAACTATATAAAATAATAATTATTTATTATAAATTGTGTTGTTATTAAATTAATATATTCACTTGCATTTTGTAATTTATTAGTGCTATGTGCGGTACGTGGTATGTGTGTAGTACTTTTGTATTATCTGTACATTTTATTTCAATTTTTCGAATTTATTTTAGTAAAACACCTACATAAGTATAGGTACATTTTTTATTATTATTTTATTTCAATATTTTAAATTTAATATTCGAAACACAAAGAGAATTAAAATTGATACCAAAAGTAACATCGATTTATAATTATTTAATTGCTTTAATTGGCAAAAAAAAAAAAAAAATAAAAAAAAAATATATTATTTTTCATAACGATACAAATAGTATAAATGTGTTTGTATCTTTTGATTTTATATGAAAATTTAATAAATCAATAACATGATATAATATTTGCGTTCCTTTTGACCAAGTAAAGTACTCCCAAGTACTCGGGAGTTGATTGTAAATGGAACGCAATTTTTTTACTTGGAAGTACTAAAAAGTAACCTCAAATTTCAAGGCGCATACACATTTCTAAGGCAATGTTAAATATTGAAGTGACAGTGGTCGTGCTCAAATTTAAAGCTGTCATGTATTTCAAATTTGTTTTGTTGTTGATGTTAGATTCTCCATAACCTTAAACAATAAAAAGCCACCTATTGAATAATAAGTAGTATAACAAAAATATTATAGACTTAAACCTATTTCTTTAATCTCTAACGATTAAAACACAAAAGCCTCTGACGGCGAATTTTGGTGTAACTAATTATGCAACTGTCATGTATTTTACTCGAATACAAGAGGTGGTGTAGATGATCACGAATACAAGTACTTGGGAGCTTACTTTACTTGGTCAAAAGGAACGCAAATAATATACATATACGTATATGGTTTTATACGCTATACACATACAGACGATCAGCACCAAAAGTTATTGGACAAAAATAATATTTAAATTTTGTATTGAAAATGAGTTTTAATATTTTTTGTTGTCACTAAAATAAAAAATTTCGTGACTTTATAATCAGTTTATTAGTACTCTAACACTGAGTTTTTAAACTCCTCTTTAATTAATTACGGATAAAGTGTAAAAATTATGAAATATATGTGGAGAAATTTCAAAATAAGGCGAATATTAATTGATTCTGAAGATCATAATTCATCATCTGTAACAGACAGGGATTAAGTATGAAAACAAAACTTTTAAATAATAATTGTAGGAGAAAAACAAATTCTAAGAAGCGTTTAAATTTAAATACGTAAAAATTATAGTTTTTTACTCAAAAGAAGTTTGAATTTTTTCGAAGATTTTTTTTTAATTTTTACTCATATGTAAGGGGTTTCAATGACATTTCGGTTCTGACTGTAGAAATTGTAAAAATTTAATTAGAATAAAGCATGTATGCTACAATTTATTGCCATCTGTATAGATACATATAAGTACATAAATATACTCATATGTATTTACACATTATATTATATATTTGCACAGAAATTTTATCTAAACAAAAAAAAAATGTCAATTATGTAATGCATATTTATGAAATATTTCAATATTAATTGGAATTTATTTTCCCGTTAAATACGAATAAATGTATGTATACGAGTATATTATGTAATGTAAATGTATTTTATAAAGATGATAATTCATTATACTAATTATACTAATTATTTGAAAAGCAAAAAATATTTGAAAATTATATTTCAAAATTTTAAAGCTTTAATTTCTAATAACGACAGCGACAAAGAATGTACATAGGTAATATTGGTAATATTCATCATAAGCATAGGTAAAATGCAGTTGAAAAATGATTAAGAATTATTGCAATGAAAGTTTCTGATTATTGACCTGATTACAGTACGATATACGAGTATGCTAGTAGCTGCTTACATTCTGTGTAAGTATAAGCGTATAAGTATACAAGGAACAAGAAGAGATAGTTAGAGAGTGTTTTTGATCACTTCACCATAGTATGATATGATAAACCCTAGTGTCTAGTAAGTGGTACCAGTGGTACCTTGCATACAATGTAATCGTATTTTCTTTTTATACTTGCTCAGCTCTACACACCACGCACCATAAGATGTAGACAAGAAACAAGAAGATGTAGTAAAATAGAAGTAAATGATTTTCATTCATGAGAAAAATTTAATTTCCTTTCTTACTTGCTCCGCACTATCTAGTATCTACACACATAAGAAGTATACAAGAAGCAGGAAGAAACAATAAAAATAAGTAGGCGGAGCAATAGGGTGTTACTGACCACTAACTATAGTATGATATACGCTAGTAGCTAGTACTAGTAGTATTTTGTCTACCATGTAATCGTATTTTCGTTTATGAGAAACATCCTATTCTCTTTATACTTGCTCCGCACTACACAGTACACACTTCTCAGCGTAAGAAATATACAAGAAAAAGGAATAGACAGTAAATTGTAGCAATTTAGGTACGTAACCAATAGTACGAAATACGAGTACGCTAATAATACAAAAATACAAATAACTAGTAAAAATAACAATAATAACCTATTTAAACAATTTGTATTTGTATATTTATTATTACTTAAAGGAATGTATGTAAAGAAGAAAATTAACTGAAGCCGCTTAAATAACTTGTGTGGTATTTTATAAAATAAAACTGATAATTAATTTTTTGTGGTTTGTGTATTATGAAAACATTTTACGTGATGATTTTTAAGGAATTCATTAAAATGTTACAGCTTAAGTACTAAATACGAGTATACATATGTAAATTATATACGAATGAATTCCATATTATTTGGCTTCATTCCAAAAGAATTTAAATCTGTATATAACAAAAATTAATTAAAAATCCAGTCGAAATAATATACGAGACGAGCATTTATATTTTTTTTTTTTGAAAAAAAAAAGGAAAAAGTAAAATAAAATATTAATTAAAGTAAAGATAATCTTATATATTATCCACGTTCTCCATATTGTATTTTATTTAATATAACGAAGGAAGAAAATTATAATTAAATAATTTATATTTTTAGTGAAATTATTAATCAGATACTACAGTTTTTGAAATATTTTACAATCAATTATCATCATTTAATTGTTTATGAAATTTATAAATTTTAATAAAATTGACTTTAATAAAATTGACTTTTAATAAAATTGATCACACTGCGGTGACAAAGTCTCAACTTCGAATTTCGGTGACAAAAATGACAACCAAAATGAAAAGAGAAATAATTTTCACTACTAATAAACTCAAACTTCATTCAGAAATTCTAGAAATTTCATAGAATCTTGCTGGAAAAAAGAATTTAGAAATGCTTGCCCACAGATTATTCGGAAAATTTATTGATCTATGCCCTATCTAAACCTATCTAAAACAAACAACTCTGTGGTTTGCCATCCTCAAAACCTGAAGTGTTGTTTACATGATAGTAAAATAATTTCACTGAATGTGTTGTATGTTGATTTGATTTGAGATGCTCTCAGACGCAAATGTAGACCATTTATGGATGACCCTGATTGATGATATCATTTTTTATTAGCATTCTAACAAAGTTAAAAAGACTACAGGAAGGACATGTAAGTACAATGAATGATGACAAAGTTGCGAATAAAATAATAAGAACAGACCCAAGTGGAAAGCAACCAACGGTCAAACTAAGAACAAGATGAGTAGACGCATAGTTAACAATATTATACGAAGATAATTCTACATGCAAAGAACTGGAAAAGCAAAGCGGAAAATTGAACATAGTGGATGCAACTTCTAGAGGAGCCTCATATTATTTTTATGAACTGATTAACCCTATTTCACGCAGTGTCTCTGTTTCTCTGTTAAATTATTTTCTCTTATGAATATAACAATTATTGTGGAATTTTTTATTATAATTGTGATTTCATTGAGTACTATATCCTTTTACTTGTTTGCAAGTAAAATATTCAGTTTTTCATAATCATTTTGTATTAAGTATATTCCATAATTTTTGTTTTAAAATAATTTCACATTTCATACTTAATTAAATGATTTAAATTATATTGTCTATATTTAAATGTTTAAAATGTTAAAAATAAAATTTAAAATGCAATTATTATGTATGTAAATAAAACGATAAAATATTAACAAATTTATTAATGCGATATGTGTAATGGGAAAATTATAATAAAAATTTTATGTGCGTGTGCACACATTGGGAGGTAAACGATATTTAATCTTGCATTCAATTGTAAATGTTTTTTATATTATATTTATTAAATGCAACAATAAATAATATAATATGTCGTATAAATTCATAAATTCACGTAAAATTAAAAATTATAATATGTGTTGTCATATGAGGATTTAAACGAAAAAAAATAACAAAATACTCTAGTGAAATTTATTAAACAATTTTTAGTAAAATATTTATAATATGAATGTTATTATATAGTAGTAGCATCAGCATGTTATTTGATAATAATGTACATACATACATTATTAGTTTACCTATACTTACACACAACATTTATAATAGAGAATATAAAATATAAAGAAATCATTTAATACATTTTACCTTTTTACATTTAAATGAATATGTGTATATATTATGTATGTAGTAGTATACATAAAGAAATATTTAATATATTATGTATATGGTATTTATTATTACTAAAAATATGTATATGTATGTATATGTATATTTAAAATCAATTGTTAACATTTTGTCGTAGTTAAAAGAAAAATTTATATTTAATTTAGATTAGAGAGAGAGAGAGAGAGAAAGAGAGAAAAAGAAAAATATTAAAACATCCAAAAATAATAAATTCTAATTAACTAAAGGAACCATATATGAAAGAACGATTTGTTATTATGAATTACGAAGAATTAACAAAATGGTGGAATGCTGTTTGAAAAGAATTCAGATCACACTCTTACACATGAAATGGATGTAGTACTATATATTTTCAAACTGTAACGAATAAAACGAGAATTATGAGTGAAACAGATCAAAAATTTTGATTGTAGCGCAGAAATTAGTGCAGAAATTTTCCAAGCTTTAGGAACACATACCACTCAATATACTTATTCTACTTTGCTTCAGAACACTTTTTGTATGCTAGTGTTCTGCTCTCTCCTTCACCAAGGTACACATTTTCGATGCTGATGTCATTGGGTCCGAATCTTTCTGGTTCAATTTTCTTATCAAACTATTTCGTTACCTGAGAGTGACGAAGATATTCGTCGACGGAGGCCTTTGAATGCTCAGGTTCACGAGTGAGCATCCTCCCCAACCACAAACAACAACATCTTTGCCGGAGAAAATCGACATACGAATGAGTCAGTCAAAAAAAATTTTATTTCTCCCATAAAATCTTAAAATTCTCACATAGACAATCGATCATCGATTTGAAATACTCAACACTCTATTGCTTATTATAATTTCTTTCAATATTTATGTTAGTTGCACTAAGGTTCAGTTTTTCTAGCACTCCGTACTGCACTTAGGGCTGCAACGAATATCTAGTATTATCAAATGTGAAATAATATCTCGTATAATATCTATCCTTTCGTTGCAAATTCAAAATTTTTGATCTATTTCCTCCATAATGCATACTGATAAGGTCAGTACTGATATTGATAGGACACGAAAATTATAAATTTAATTAAAAAAAAAATACTTAATAAAAACAGTAATAAATAAAATTCGTTTTTAACTATATACATAACATATAAAAGTATTTAACATAAAGCAGTAAGTATATATATAAATTGTTCCATATTTAAATTTGAATTAAACGCAACATAAAATATAAAAAAAAAATTAATACCATAAATTTGTATAATTAAAAAATAAAAAAAATAAAAACACAATTAAAAACACGAAATTTTTCAAAAGCAAAAAATTAACACATCTTCATATTTTATAAAAAAAAATTTTTTTAAATGAAATTGATTAAAAATTAAATAAAATAATCTTTTAAAAGAAATGAATTAAAATTTAAATTTAATGAAAAAAAAATAAATTAGTAAAATTTAAAATAAAATACTAATGAAAAATGCAATTAAAAATAAATAAATTGTAGAAATAAATTTAAGATTGGATAACACAATTATTTTAAAAAAAATTAATGTTAAAATAAAAACAAAAATAATTAGTAAACGATATAATAAAAGAAACAAAGCAATTAAGATTATACTATATATACATTTTAATCAAAACTGTATAATTACTATATCTTGTATAAATTTAAAACAATATAATAAAAACGAAATTACACAAAACATTTAAATTAAAAACGAAATCTTAAATAGGAAACTCTATAAAAAACAAAAACACTGACAACTCAAAAACAAAAGTAAATAAATTAAATAAAAGACACATATTATTAAACTCATGAAATTAATCAAAAACTAAAACATTTTTTTTTCTGTGTCGATGTTAAAGAATTTAAAAATAAAATACTAAAAAAAATTTAAAAAAAATATATATATACACATACTATATATTAACAACCGATTGAAATATAAAATTTAAATAAAATGCAATTTGAAAACAAATTTAATTACAGTGTTTCATTTTCATTATTATTATTTTTAGAGATTTTATATTTATTTTATTGTTGTGTTTTTCGTTTGTTTCGCTGACTTGTAAACTTATGTTGAATAATTTTAATTATATACCATTCGTCTTGAGAATATCCGCTAATTATTGGCAGAGCGCATTGTTAAAATGTTTCAAAACTTTTCAAAACTCAAAGATTTCAAAATGTATTTTTGATTACACGCATGAGGAACTCTATAGTGCATCGAAAGTTTTCTTAATGCACGAACGAATGAAAGCAATGACGTATTAGCAGCGTTTTGTATCGAAATGCAATTATTACCGTTTCACAATAAAACATTTAACATTTTTAAAACTCTCTCTATATAATTTTCAATTTTTCAAAAAAAAAAAAAAAAAAAAAAAATAGATAGAAAAATGTTAAAGTATTGTGTGTAATTGAAGGATAATAATAATATGTAGCATGAATAAAATCATAAAATTTATTAAAGAACACACAAAGAACAAAGGTAGATATTATTTATTTGTTTGAACGAAAACTTTACAGGTAAAATACTATACATTATCCTTGAAGAATTTAAATTGACTTTTATATTTATTTTTGAAAATTTATTGTCATTTTCATTTCAGAACAACACAATAATATAATTTCAGTCAGAATTGTTTTACATAAATACTAGGTATGTATGTACTGTATATTATGTAAATATGTCACATAAATGATCCATATCTAGGTATATAAAATAAAATATTAAATTATAATTTTGAAGAAAACATAAAGTTTAAATTTACGACTCTAATATTCAAACAATAAAAATAAAATCATACAAAAATTTCATAAAATAAATAAAACATTTTATAAAATTCAATAAAACTTTATATTCGAAAATTCCCTTTCAATTGAAAAAACACAGAGCCGGTTCGGTCGTTTAAATAGGCAGAAGGAACAGTTGAACAGAATATAAAATATTCAGAGGAGCGTGCAGAGATAGTGAAAATATCCACACACTCTAACTTTTGCATAGCATTATGAAGGTGTAAATCATTCATCTCAAACATATACACATACATCAATTAATAAGATGTTTTAAAAAAAACCATTCGTTCATATAAGTATACCGAGCACTCTTCATTATAAGAGATTTTAAACGTCCAAATGGGTTTAGGCATCTGCAAACACGTTCACAAATACATAAAAATTATGCAACTCCATCTCCTCTACGACCTTTAGTTCCAGAGATATCTATGAGAATAAATTGGAGGTGTAATAGAGCGTCATACATCTATTGGAGAGAGCGTCAAAAAAAAAACATATATGTATGTAGATGGTGCCACTTCAGTCTCGATACGACACCTGATTTAACGCAAACATCAATTTTTCTAGAAGAAATTCTAGAAAAACAGGTGTATGGATTCGCAGGAAAGGACAGAATCTTACAAATAATCAATTGGACTTTCTAACATGATGATGCCATGAAACCATATACGCATACACATTACATATAGTGTAGTGTTATTACAATTTATTGATTTTATCCATGATACACAAGTGTTATTATAACATTGACACACTGACCGCGTTGTTATGAATTACGGCGACGGTAACCCATTAATATTCTTAATTTTTGTAATTTATTATTTTTTATTTTTACATTCTTATTTAAAATCATATTTACTTGACCCGTTATAATGACATTATTGACATTATAGTATGACAATAATAATTACAATTTGTTTTTTATTTACGGTTACGGTTAAAAATATTACTATATACATATATACCGGATATTATGATTTGTCTCAACTAATATAAAAAAGAAAAATGAATAAAAATGAAAAAAAAAATATCTAAATAAATAAATAATAAAAAATATATAAACTTGTGAAAGTTTTACTCCTAAACTATAATGACAGAATATTGTACAAAGAATTCCTAAACAACCAGAAAAATAAAATTTTTTCATATACGTTCATCTATTTAGAAGAAAATAAAAAAAAAATAAATAAATAAGGAAAGGAAAGGAAAAAAGGTAAATCTTCTAAAAATGAAATAATTTCAAATTTACTTAAGTTATGTACGTGTACAAATCTGTAGCTACAAATACTCGTATACGGTTATATCTTTTCTTGTGATTAATAAAAATGATGAAGATAATAATTTCACAAGATAAAAACCCATACAAAAATTAACTACGTATCTACACATTTTGCAATATAATAGGACGCATCTACATCCATATATTAGTAGAAAGGAAAAATTCAAGTGTATCTATTGTATACGAATGAGTATTTATAACTTTGTAAATATATTTTTTTATTTCAAGAGAAAGAAAAAAAACGGAAGTGAGTAAATAAAATAATAAATGACTTTAAGAAAATGAATATCATTATTATTGTGTACTTTTTACAGATATTAATTTATACTCGTATGTATACACTACACATAAATAAATTTTCTATTGTAAAATAAAAATATTTTTGATAAAAGAAAATGAAATGAAAAAAAAATATATATGTACCTATATAAGTATTGTGGATGTGTACGTGTATACGAGTATCTATGTACTATTTATTTTATGAATTATAATAATAATAAATGAAGAGATAACAATAAAAGTCTTTAAGAAGTAATGTAATTAAATATCGAGATAAATCAACGACAAAGAAAGAAATAAAAATTAATTTTAATTTTAAAAATGCTTCTAAACATTTTTGAGAACAGTAAATTCAAATAACAAAAATAATTATTTCTCATCCTCTATAAAATTATATGAATTGAGAAGTAATCGTGCTTTTTATCACAAAACTTGACGATATGTACTTTAAAAATTGAACCATATGAGCTTAAAGAATGTTCAGACTCAGACTCAGGGTGCTCAGATTGGGCTACTTTTCGCCAATTGGGCTATCTTTTCTGAAATTTTGCGACAAGAATTTAACAAAAATCGACCCGCTACTTTTTGGGCTACACAAAAATTAGTTGGTCTTGGTGCGATTTTGGGCTACGAAAATATTTTAAGTTAAAAAGAACTTTAAATAATTTGTTTCGTTTTATTCTATAAACAATTGGTTGGTAACACCAGTTTCGTTTATTGCGTAATTTTCATTGTATACTGCAAACTGGCATTTCATTTTCGATAATCAGTTATATTCTATTCACTATTTATTTGTACCTACTAAATCCTATATCTAAATACTTTACATTAAGTTTGATGCAAACAAGTAGTGAATATGAATAGAGTCTAATGCCTATGATAGATGATTGCATACGTACGTTGCGTACGTTGACAGATTAAGTAAAACACGTAGAAAAGCATACGAGCTAACAGATACAAAAGAATACGCAACGTACGCAACGCAATGATATGCGAGAGTATACCAGCTTTCAACTTTTCCGCATTCACGCATTCACCATAACCTACATGTTTTTTGGTTATTTATGTTTTATATTAAATATTTAGTTTTTTTTTATAAATTTCGAATGAAATTTGTTGATTTCGATAAAAATTTAATTAAAAAAATGAGAAACAGAGAGTTCCTGTGTAATAAAAAATTCCGAAAAAATAAATTTTAAGCTATAAACGCATTATACGAAACGCATTTATCTGTTAGCTTCCGCTTCCAATGATTTCGATGTATCGTACGCAACGTACGGATATGCAATTATATGTCACTAGCATAAATCTTGAAGAACATTGTGTGATGAGGCACATAATATTGAAGCATTTAAAAATTGGGCGATTTCGGGCTATTTTTTTATTAAAACTTGAGACTAGAGCTCTGAAAAATCTGGGCACCCTGCTCAGACTACACAAATTCCTCTTCTTCTTCTTCTTCTTCTTCTTCTTCTTCTCCATGACTGTTATATCTTTCAATTTATTTGAGATCAGTCCTTCTACTTCTCAACTTCCACATGCATCTATCCTGTGTTATCTGTTTCTCGTCTCGTTTTAGAGTTCTGTACTTGCTTTATATTTTTCTTTGCTGTTCCCAAACAATTGGCTATCATTCTCTCTCCAATTCTACTGCTCAAGTGGAACTGAATCGATAAGCATCGTATAGTGGAGTTTACATAGCAATTGTTATAGAGTAGATCCTCGAAATATATAGAAGTTAGAGGAGAATGAATGGCTTCCTCTAAGAAGCAAACAGTCCAAAACAAATAAATTGAAATGAAATTAAAGAATTGAATCAGAAAAAAATTCTGCGAAAAATGTTTTGTTTTGTTACGATACGACCCTACATGCTCTAAGAAGTAAAGACGAAACAAACTTTAAGTGATAAACTTTAAGAAGATAAAAATTAAAGTTTTATATGAAAAAAAATTTTTTTTTTATTTGAAAAAGAAAACAACTATAAAACTTAAACTATCGTTCATAAGTAAATAATGTAAGTAGATAGCATATATAGTGAAATACTGGGCTGTTTGATAAGTCTTTGGTCTCACAAAGAGATGTCGTCTTAAATTCAAATTTGAAATAATTTTTGACAATAGTGATACTTCAAACATCTGTACATAAATTTTCTTCAAGATACGGTAATTAATCTGTGTTTGACAGTGATTAGAAGCAAGCAACTTATGACGTTTTTGGAATAATGGAAAAAAGTGAATTTCGAGTTTTAATTAAACATTGTTTTTTAATTGGGAAAAATGGTGTTCAAACAAAAGAATGGCTTGATAAGCATTACGGGGAATCTGCACCATCGAAATCAACATCACATACTGGCTGAATGAATTTAAACATGGTCGTACAAGCACGAAGGACGCTGAACGCGTTGGTAGACCAAAGGAGGCAACAACTCCAGAAGTCATCAAAAAAATCCACAAAATAATAAGAAACGACCGCAAAATAAAAATTCGTGAGGTAGCTGGCATGGTAAACGTTGCAACCGAACGTGTTTTTAATATTATACACGAACATTTGGGAATGAGAAAACTGATTGCAAAATGGGTGCCGCGTTCACTAACAATTGATTAAAAACAGCAACGAGTTGACGATTCGGAGGAATGTTTAAGGCTATGGCGATATGATCCACAAGAATTTTTGCGGCGTTACATCACTGTTGATGAAACATGGATTCATCACTACACGCCCGCATCAACAGTCAAAAAAGTGGACAGAGCCTGGTACAAGTGCACCGAAACGGCCAAAAGTGAGTCAATCAGCTGGAAAAGTTTTGGCAACTGTGTTCTGGGACGCGCATGGAACAATATTTGTCGATTATCTTGAAATAGGAAGAGAACTATAACAGGAGAGTATTACGTAAGTTTATTGGATCGATTGAAGGATACACTTAGACAAAAACGACCACATTTAGCAAAGAAAAAAGTGATTTTCCACCATGATAACGCACCGGCTCACGCATGCGCAATCGCGACTGCAAAACTGCTAGAATTGCGATACAAAGTGCTCCCACATCCACCATATTCTCCAGATTTGGCGCCATGTGACTTCTACCTCTTCCCAAATTTGAAAAGATGGCTCACTGGACGCCGATTTTATTCAAATGATGAAGTAATAACCGCAACAAATGCATATTTTGAAGGTTTTGAAAAATCATATTTTGCTGATGGCATAAAAAAACTGGAAAACCGCAGGATGAAGTGTAGCGAGTTGGAAGGAGACTATGTCGAATAATAAAAAAAATTTTCATGAAAAACAGTTTTCTTTCTTACCGAGACCAAAGACTTATCAAACAGCCTAGTAAAATCGAAAAAAAAAAACAAATTTTTTTTTTTTTTATTTTATTAAATCATTTTCAATCAATATTGAATCAGATATTTTATTTTAGTCACAAGCTATATTATACGGATTATTATTTATCTTTCAATTTTTCATTTAATTTTAATCTCTTTTAAGAGTATGTATATAAAAGTGTGTACACTTACTACCACATCACTACATACTTATTTACATTACATTGATATTATGTATACTCGTATTCGTGTTTATTCCACATAAATAAAGTACGAGTGTGTGTTCACCCGAATCAAAAATACGTACTTAGTTGCTTTGTTGTACTACCCAAAAAATAATGTAAACAAAGATTAAACCAAAATTTTATGTATGATACTATGTAACACGAAACGATATATTATATTTCATGTATGTATGTTTCAGACACATAATCGTATAAGTTAATATATGCATCATATACATACATACATATGTGGATGTGTGTATTTAAAGTAGAAAGAATAGATAATATAAAAAAAGATCGAATTTTACTTCTAGCAGTAAAAACACACTCATACAAAGATATATATATGTACATACATACACAACATACATATTTGATCTTTCAAGTTCATATACTTATTTTTGTATGTAAAAGGAATATACGAACGTACATATGTATATATAATTTTCAGAATTTTATTTACTAAAAACATAAAAATAAAATTATATACAAACACATTCATATGTATTATAAGGACATGTTTGTCTATACATAATACAAAATAAAATGTTCAACTAATCAATCCTAATTCGATTTTATTTACTGTTTTTTTTTTTACATTCTTTTTATTCATCGTTTCATCTTTAATACAACAAATTTTCGTTTTATTTTTCATTTTAATTTTTATTTTACGTTTTTTTATTTTCTTTCTTATACTCACTTGTCTTTTAATTTTTTTTATTTTTTTATTTTTCTCTATATACCGTGAAAACTTATGGAAATTGATTTTAAAAGTTTTCTACCCTTTTTAACACACATCAAAACAAAAAAGCTTAACTTAAACTAAAAACACAACAAATAAAATGAAACCAAAAAAAACGGAAAAATAAAAGAAAAAGATAAAAAGGCAACATTTTTACTTTAACAAACTATGCTTAAATTCAACCAACCAACCAGCCAACCCATTGCTCTTCATTTTCATTTTCATTTTCGTTTTCATATATATGTACATACTCGTATGTACTTTTCCTTTCATTTATCCCAAATTCAAGTATTTTCCGAATGATAAATTTAATATAACAACATAGAACACACACTCATGTATCTATACAGCTATACATATTTTTTCATGAAAGAAATTTTATAAGTACATATATATCTACGCGAGTGTGTACATATTTATAAAAAGATTTTATTTTTCACGAGAAAAAAAAACGTACAAATTTATTTTTGTTCTCGTGTTATTTTCTTTTCACTCCTTTATCCTTTTTTCTTTTTCAATTTTTTTTTTAACTTTTTGCTTTTTGTTTTTTTTTTTTTCTTTTTTTTGTCAACGTTTATTCACATTCAATAATGTCAATGAACATATGTAACAAAATGAATCTTATATTAGCAGTTATTGAGATACGAAAAATAAGCATTATTACCATATAGACAATCGAATATTATGTATATTTTGTATATTAATCGCGTTGCGTCGCGTAACGTTTTTTGTTTGATTTTTACATCCTAACCGTCACAAAAATTAAGACATCTTGAAGTTCACCTCTGCTACCATGAACATCGTTCAATGCATAGACGGTGAATCACATCAAAATGAACGGGCATAATTTATCTAACCATTTGTAAGTTCAATTGATCAATATAGTGAGCTTGACATTTCGCAAACAACAAGCAAATGCAAGATTTCACTCCTTCCTCAGGTCATGCATGAAATTTGAACAAGCTTTAGGGCCGCTCAAACAGGTAAATACTACTAAGCCCGCCAATGAGATCGGTGCCGCTTTTAACTTGAGCTATGGTACCGCTCTACTGTGTACTACATCCAACAGGTTCCCTTAACACCAAAAAAGGTGAACGGACTGTCGCTACCCAACTGTGTCTATCGTATCAGGCATCGCTTCCAAGCGGGTCTCACACTCAAAAATTTTCGTTTTGCCAAATACATTTTGCACAAACTGAGTTCTGAAGTTTGCAAAAAGATTTACACACCATGGAAAAAACATGGCACTGAGTAAGGTAGAATTAGATCTCCGACGAAGACAACTGTTGTTACCTTATAGGCTTACTCCCAATTGTGTTTGCCTAAACATCTCCAGCTCAAGTGCATGCATTTAACAGGCACATAACCCTTATCTAAACTGCCTAACATTTAAAAACATGATCTAATACGAATTTTCGTAACGGTATTCGCACTCGAACGATTGTTACGATTGCTCCGGTGCACTATGTAAAACACCATCTGTATGTAAGGTAAAAATATTTATCAATATAAATGTTTATAGAATTTTCAAGCATTATTTTTACTTGTCAAAGATATTTCAATACTTTAATTTAGAGTATAGCCCACATAGGTTTATGGCAATATTTTTCATAAAATAAGAATATTGTCTAAGTGAATATTACCATTTTCTTATCTTCAGAAAAATTTTTAGAAATTTCTTTGTTGATTTTATGCAAGTAGCTCTTTCTTCCGTCCTTTCTTCCTTCTTATTCCAAAAAGTTTCAGTCACTTCAAGTCGCTTCACACTGCCTTTAATTAAAGTATTTTCACATTATTTCAATTCTTAATTTACCATAATTTTAATATTCTTCACATATTATATGTTAATTGTTCTCTATCTCGTACGATGTGTGCCAATTTATTTAAGACATTACTTGCTTGTTTGCTTACAATTTTTCTTCTGCACAATATTCACAGCAACTCACTTCCATACGATAAGTATTAGGTATTAGATGTTATTAGTATACGATACGACTGTATGTAGATAATTTTTCTGAAATAATTTTCAAAGATTTTCATTGTTAAATTTATTTACTGCAACTTCATTTTACATGCATTACCTATCTAATTCAAGCTCAAGACTGTTAATAGCTTATCATTCATTATTCTCAATTCTCACTCAGTGGTCAGTGCTAATCATTCACAGGAACAGCTCTTAGTATGTATGTATGTATGTATATGACAATAATTATCATATAAAATGCAATTTAATGAATTTCCTTTTGTTGTGTCGTAACGCCACAAACGGTCAAATATGAAATTAAAAATTTAATTTATATAAACAGTGGCGTCAGTGATAATTGGGTATACGAGTATTTTGAATTTTTTTTCTTTTTTCTTTTTTTGATTACGTCAAATAGGAAATAAAAACTTATTTTGAATTTAAGAGTAGGATTCAACTTTGAAACATTTTGAAAACAACAACAACGATTTTACATACAAAAAATTTTAAAAAATGCTTTTGCATACCTTTTAGGTGCTAATAAAAATGGAGTTTTGAATATTTTGATGAAAAAGAACATTATTTTATTTTGTTAATAAAAATAGAAATATGTATAACAAAGATTTTTAAACTTTTTTTTGTAAACTCTTCACAAAAGTCCAAATTTTATTTTGATACCAAAATCATGTAGATACATACATTACATGAAGATTTAATGTATGAAAATAGAATTCAACGTTGAACGATTTTTCAAAAAAAAACCCTCTCCATTTTTAAGAACTATAACTAAATTTCAGGACTTAAAATCAAAAATGTGCTATATTCAAGCAACACAATATCCTTCAGGCTACTTATATTCAAAATTTCAAAGAAATTTGTCAATCAGTGTTTGCTGTACGAGGTGCATTTGGAAGCCGAAAAATCGCAATTTTGACAACATTGACACCCTGTAAAAAGGAAACAAGGACATTTTAAAAAAAACAACGCTCCGTTAAGCACCACAATTCCTATCAAAGTATCTATGTTTCAAATGTCATTGAAATCGGTTAAGTAACTTCGGAGATAATTGGTGCACAAGATAGCAGATATCTCGAATCCTAATCTTAAATGAATTTGAATTTTTGTAAGAAATTTGGTGGTATTTTTTCTTAATAATTGTGATGCCAATATTTAATATGAAAATTAAAATTTTATTTTTGAAATTGTAAGAGAATAAAAACATTTTTGATTTGTGTCTTGTTTTAGAATTTATACTTTTTTCAGGTCAAATTCAACAATTTTAAAGACAAATTAATCAAATTCAACATTTTTTCAATCAAAATTTTGTAGATTTTCATATGTGAAAATTTTAAAAAATTTTTTCTCTCTCTCTCTCTTTTAAAATAATAATTTCTTTATTATTATTTTAATATCGAAATAAGAGAATTTAAGTACATATTTTTAAAATGATAAGATAAATATATTTTATTATCCTTTAAGGACAAAATAAATACAAACACATATAAAAGAACAAAACTTTTGAACAAAACTCTTTAGATCTTAAATGAGAAAATTGTTTGCAAAGAAAATCAAACAAAAAATATGAAAAAAAAATTCATAACATATTTTTTTTTTGTTTTGGTTTATTTTTTTTTTTTTTTAAATCTCTGCAAATAATTGCTTTTTGTATTTTTATATTGTACTACTCATTTACATTTTAAGCAGTCAAAAGTGACTATACGTATAGTAGTTTGGGTATAATTTTAGTTTTATTTTTCTTAAAAAATTCATCTTTTTTTTTTGTCTCTAATTTCTTTCTTTAATCTCTTTTATTTGTCTTTGCAATCACTTCGGTTTTTTTTTTTTCTTGTAAAGAGTTTTCTCGTCTATTATTTTATCAAATCAGCAAGCAATATTTTTTATATAAATTTCATGAAAATGAAAATGTTTTTCTTTAAATGTCTGAATTTCGAATTTCTTAATGTATAAACACACCACCAACATATCATATACTCATACTTGTGTACACATATTATCTTATTTTAAATAATTTTTTTTTGTTTTTTGCTTTCAAAATTTATTTTTGAATTTTTTTTTTTTGTCTTTCTAATAATTTTGATTTGGGTTCAAATATTGTGCATGATATTATACTCGTTCGTTCGTATGTAATATTACGAAAAACATTTTTATACACAATAATTTATAAATTATAAATATAAAACATACCATTGTATACTGTATATGGTGTATATGTACATATGTATGTGTGGGTTATATAATATTTGGGTTGAATGAATGAAAATGAAAAATCCTTATAATATTAAATGCAATCCTCAACAAATTAGCACATATAAACTCAATTTTAAAAGTCCATTCATGTACAATACTATTAAACGATTTATATACTCGTATATTATGTATACAATATATACTTGACTTATGTTTACATTGAAAATTTATATACATATATATATTTATTTATGTGTATGTACATATATTATGGAAATGTATGTTCAAAATATCATCGTTTTGTTAAATCCTTTTCTATATATGTATGTATGTTTTTTTTTTTCGATATTTAGTAACTAAAATATACATACTCGTATACGAGTATGTATATAAATTTATAAGTACATTTATGTAGATGAATATACGGATTATAAATGCACATTAATTGTACATACAATATAAATATACTTATATGTATATGATAATGTATCCCTGATCTGTGAACACAAATTTATTTTGTATATACTCTTATGTACAGATACGTGAATACACATTGAATACATAATATTTAGTGAATAACCATGTACATATGTATGTGCATACATTTTATATCTAAAAACTATATATGTATGTATGTATGTATTTTATTCTTTCTACAAGTGGATTTGATATAAAAAAAAATCCTTAATTTTTTTATATATCTACTTACTTAAATGTAAATATTATGTATAGGAGGTATATAATAAAATAATTTATAGTACATATGTACATATGTATGTATATAGTATCCTATAGTACCTATTTATTTACATAATACACATACATATACACATACGTATCGCAGTATCTATCATACATACATACTCGTATATAAACTGCGTTAACGTGAAAAAACTTTCAGTTTGCTGGATACTTTTCTTGGTAACCGACTCTAGGTATAGGTAGGTATATATGGGCCTAGATTCCGCAACAGTGAGTTTTTCATCAGTGCACACGAAGAAAAAATGCACTGAATATCGTTGTGTGCGCACTGCTTAAAGTTCAACCGATTCCGCAAGTGATGGTGAATTTTCAGGTGATGAATGAGCTTAATTTTTTGCTGAATGATTTGACATTTATTAAAATATCAACATATCAATGAAAAACTTTGTTTTGCAATAAGTTTTTTAAGTGGGCGCCATCTGCTGATTTAAATCTATGCAATAAAAAAGGTAAATAAAATAATTTTTTTTTTATATTTTGAAATTCTTAATTATAAAGTGTACCTGTCATGTGCGAATTCCAAATTTTCCTCCATATATTGAATTATATATATCTTCCGTTCGTCGCTTGGTTTTTTTTGCTTTTTTTCCATTTTTTTAATTCACTAGCTCACTACACTTCGACGGAATATATAAAAATGATTAAAACTCATCATCTAAAACGCGGTGAATAATTTATTTTCAAAGAAAACTCACCATCGCAGTTGCGGAATCAGAAAAACATGGTGAACACAGAAATTTCGTGCACACTCAAAAACTCACTGTTGCGGAATCTAGCAAATGGTCTCAAATCGAAAGAAATGAAAATTTTTCGACCATGTACACACTCAATCATACCATACATACACAGTAAAATATTGGAAAATAAATGTACACTGTACACATATGTATACGGATGAAGTTCTACCATGTAATATTGTGCATTGTATGATGTGTTTATGTAGTATATGCTCGTATATGTATTTTTATTTGTGTTATAACGAAATTATCTTAATAGCCCTTGTGCGATATTAATGTATAATATAATATCGAAGTTTTCATATGAACGTATTTATATGTAAGTATACTCTTAAGGGTCGTATTCAATAATTAAGATTATATTATCTGTCGAATATATTTTCAACTTATTCATCAAAAATTAGATAAAAATTTATTTTCGAACTTCATTTTCAGAGGTGTCGAAAATGTCAGCTGATATTGTGACAAAATTAGTATTTTTATACTACGAAATAAAAAATAGGTTATGTAGTGTGGTGAGTTTTGTGCTGTTACTTTTGATAACAAGGTTATGTTAAAATGATATTTACAGAACCACTCTCAGGTTATCTTAAAAACATTCGAATAGTGTATAATCGAGATTGATGAATACACTTTATCTCAGGTAAAAGATAATCTTTTTTGTTGAATAAATCTCAGATAAAAGATAATTTTGGTTGATGAATGCGATCCTAAATGACTGTATAATATTATGTACATTTATTTGATATTAGAGTGAGCAAGGAAAACGAAATAAATAAATAAAGAAAAAAATAAAGAAAAACAAAATAAAACGTATATGATGATTTTTTTTTTCTCATTTAATATACGATAAATGCTTTACGCTTAACTTTGACTGCGTCGTATACATTATATACAAAATTACATATGTATACGAGTTTTTTACATGTATAGCAGTGAAGTAACCTAAAGGATAAACATATAATAACAGTAATAGAGTCCATAACCCTGTTTTGGTTTTTTTATTTTATTTTTTTTTTTGTTTTTTCTTCAAATGTACTACATTCCTTCATTTATACAGACTAAACATACAGAGATATGATTGTGGATTTAATTTCTCATACACAGAATGCATATATAAATATCCATATCCATGTGAATACTCGTACATACTCGTATGTACATATATAATACACATATGTATATAACATTCGATAAAACGTTTTATTTTTATACAAAGTACCGTTATAATATCCTTTTTTCTTTCAATCTTTTATTTTTTTAAGTTTTCTTTTTATGAGATACTGACATACACACATACTCATCGGTATATAGCTACATGATGGTATTTATATCTATCCATATCCATCCATACAGATAGTATATGAACATGTATCTGTGTGTATATCAAATTTTCTTACATTATACTGATATGCATGTAATGTATGTATACATATATATGAAATGTAATCACAGAAAAATATATCCATCTAACTGGAAATACGTCAAATATAAAATTTAATACATGTACACAAGAATGTGTATAGTGTATACATACATAACTTAAAAAAAAAATAAGATAAAATTCAGTCAAGATGATATCATATCCTTATATCCTATATACCTACTATTCTACGTATATACCTACTTATATCTATAAGGATTTTCATTCATTCATTCATTCATTTATTCAAGATTATCTAGTATACTAACTCCAATATACTACACACATTCATATCTGTATTATCTGATGCACATTCAAACATGTAAAAATTTCATGCATATAAAATGCATATATGCACATATAAGTAATGTGGATGTGCATGTAATTGAGCAATATTATTATTTTGTATTTTATTTTATTTTATTTTTTTTACATTTTTATTCTTTACAATCATATCATTACGTTTTTATTTTTCTCATTTTTCTTCTGTCAGATAGTAGAGCCAGTAGAGCATATATTTAATGTAGAAAAAATTTACACACATCACTATATACCATTCTACGATTCTACCACTATTATCGTGTGTGTGTATAAAAAAAAATATAAATGTACGTTACATATAAATATTCATCGTATGTGCATGTAAGGTGTTTCAATAAAATATGTTCATACCTAGCTATATATCTGTTATCTATATAAATACAGATTGAATGAAAAAAAAGAAAGAATAAAAATTGAAAAATTTAATTTAAGATTTTAGAATTATTCCTGGCACCTTTTTTTTTTATTTTATTTTTGTAGACGTTTTTTTTTGTCTTTAATTTTCAATATAAAAATAAAATGAAAACAAAAAGGAAAGAGCACTTGAAAGTTAAATCTAACAGTCATTTCATAGTAAAATATTAAGCATACATGCCTTACGAATATATGTATACATCTAAATTATATTCTAGCTCTATATGTACGTATATAGGTACTACACTACAGGCATAATAAGGCATTCATGGATGAGCGTATCTAGTGATTCACATTCAGTTTGCACATCGAAAAAATAATATCACCAGACCAGCACCACCAACCAGCAGCAGCACCACTAACAGTAGCAGCACCACCAACAGCAGCAGCAGTACCAACATCAGCAGCACCACCAACAGCAGCAGCAGTACCAGCAGCAGTTGCAGCAGTAGGATCTTTGTAAAAAAAAATAATAATGATGTAAAAGAAGCGAAAAATACAGAAAGTATACAGATGATAACCGAATAACCGACCAATTCATTTATACACCACAAAAGTATTATTATTTGATTTATTTATTTTCCTTTTTTTTCGAAATGTTTGTGCTCTCTGAATTTGTTTACATATTTTATGTATATTTTTTATGCAACAGTCCATCTAGAAACTATACGTAAAATACTGTAGATAAAATAAAATTTATTCTTAACACTAGAATGAGTTCCGATTCGGTATTATATGAAATAGAAAACAGACTTTAATTTCTTTTCGATTTTTCTATGGTTTGATAGTAGTAAAAAATTAAAATAAAATTTACCTCATGAATATATACTCGTACATACAACATAACATTTACTAAAATACATATGTATATAAATTCAATGAAATGCATAAAGTGCAAATTTAGAGGATATGCAAAGAATGAAAATTATCTAAAGCATAGAAAATGAAAAAAAAAATTTTTATTTTATTTAACAAGAATTTTCTTCTTCGAAATTCCCAGATACTACATATGACGGTATCTAGAGCTCTAAGGTGTACATATGCATACACCATACACCTAACAAAAATTTTCATCTTGCATGAAACATTTAAAGAAAAAATGTTTATTTGAAATGTGATATAAACTTGAATTTAAAAACATTTAAATTTTAGTATCTCTACTCTACAAAACTGATATAGTACTCGTGTATGACTCGTATTTGGTTTGAATCAAAACTAGACACCTTACTATTCCTTATTATACATGTTACCTTTATCATCATCTAGTAAAAGTGTAAACAAAATAAAAAATTAAATTCGCATAAATACAAGGGTAAAAGAAATACCTCGAAAATTTGTATTTCAGTTTTAATTTAAAATTTGTGTTTTACTGTCAGTCAAATATGAGTACGAGAATGTTGTACAACTACAACAATCTTTAGAATTCACTTTGACATTCTGAACTCATTCACCCCGTATACAATACGAAATACGAATACCTATATATTATGAGTACCAATATGTAAGGATATTTGAACTAAGATGTATGAATATGCACTCATGTGTTATTGTGTATGTATGAGTATGACTTATAAAATAGTATGTATAATCCATTTTCTTGTGGGTATATGCATGTAATGTACGTTTGTAGATATTTTTATCTCAACAAATACACAAAGTCACACACACAACACACACACACATATTTAATATGTATGTACTCGTATATGAGTCGTCCAGTTGCAAAAATGTGTCTATTCCATTTTTCAAAAAAAAAAAATTTTTTTGATGTCAATTTCTAAAGTTTTTGTTGTTTTTTATAAATGCGTAAATTTAGTTTTTACCATTTCTGCTTTTAAACCCTTTAAAATTGAAGTGGTACAGGAACACCCACAAACAGTAGATAGGTCTCAACGAGACAAACAAAAAATCGTACTACAGGAGGGGGACCTTTACTGTAAAAAAAAAGTAAAAATGAAGCGGGTATCTTGGGCTTCTTGCTTATGTAATTAGAAATTACATCAGATGGCGCTGTGATTCTACAGCCTGTATTTCTCTGAATAAAGTTGCAAAAAATCACTAAATGTTGACTTTAAAACACAATAACTATTGAACGGAAAGACGTAGAGAAGCATGTATAAGATGTCATTAGTGAGAAAAGGGGGGGGGGGTGTTTCTACAGATTTTTCTTAGACTGCTTTCTTCTAGCTAGTACACTGTAGTTGTTATAAGGTATTTCGTATAGTAAATGCGAAAAATCTTCATCGCCCTCTAGCGACTAAACAGTCGAGACTACCCCTCACTACATTACGATTTTTTGTTTGTCTCGATGAGACATATCTATTGTTTGCGGGTGTACCACCCGAAGTGGGACATCCTAAATATATTTCCATATAAAAACATAACGCAATTTCTATTATTATGAACGGAAAACGTTTTTTTTTTCAATTTTCTCAAAATAGATAGTATAAAATGGAATAGACACAGTTTTGCAAATAGACGACTATTAATATAATAAGTAACGATAAATAAAAGTGAAAAAATGTTGTACCCCTCAAAAAAAGCAGAAAAAAATACAATACTTAAATGCATATACATACGAATACATATGAGATATGGAAGTATGAAGTATCCTTATTTATAAGCTTGTAAATACATACATATAAATTGCAATGTACATATAATATTTAGATACGATATGATACCAAACGATACGACGAATTGTATGTATGTATGTAAGGAAAAAAAAATGAATCCTTCTCTTGTTGCATATAAGTATAAGAATATAGAATGCAAACAAAAATTATTTTTCCTGTTTATTCTACAAGAATTTTTTTTTTAAAATAATGACATATTAAAGATAAAGGCACATAAAATGTACAATGTTTTGTGTGCACATCTATAAATATTGTAGTATATTTTGGTATATAAAAATGTATGTGGATAAGTTCGAGAAAGAATAATTTTTTTTTCAACTTGTTTTGTGTGCGCTATGCATACTTCTTCGCAGCAATTATACGTTTATGAAATGCAAAAAAAAAGTAAAACCGAACAAGCATAACAGATGAAAAGCAAAAAAAAAAATAAGTAACAAACGAAACAGAAAAGAAGACAGTAACAACAGAAACAGAAACAGAAATACATACAGAAGGAGAGAGAACAAAAAGTCAAAACTATAAGTACTTGTTATACTTCTCGTTTAAAAAAAAAAAAAAAAAAAAGAGAGAAGAAAATCGAGGGAAAAAAAATGTAAACTTGCATAAGCATTTTTATTTTCATTTTTATTCTAATTTTTTTTCCATTTTCATTATTTTTGCATTACAAGGATAAGGTTATATGTACGTACATACCATACCATGTTATACGTTATACATACACACACTTATGCGAATTATAAATTTACATTGCCTAGTTAAATTTACGCTTAAATACTCGTTGTATCTATTGTATACACATTCATTAGGTAAGGGTATTCATTTAGGAGAGTAAAATTACAAACATGTATTTGAGTGAATTTACTCATAAGGACATAAGCTTTGCCCCAAGTGAGGGCACTGTGACGCATCTTGTGTAATTCCCTAGTATCAAAGAATATAAAGATAAAGCCAAGCTTGACTTCAGCTTTATATTCCTTGCTAGTATTTGTAATTTTCTGTCATTTTAGGAGACGGTAATTACTTAGGACCAAAAAGGCGGAATTTCAAGTTAACTATACTAACACTTTCATACTAGCAATATATGGACAGCAATGGCAATATTATTTAACTGCCGTAATATTTCGTAGAAGCAATTTTGCCCACCAAATCAGAAGCAATATTGTCATCCAAAAAACATTACCAGTATCTACAGAAATGCAGACACTACATATAGTTAATATCCAAATCGCCATTGCCGACCATATTGCCAGTATATAGACACAGAGCTACACAGTATATATACCTCGTAAATGAATTATACTATTGACACAGTGCAGAGATAAACCATGGTTATCTCAGTTTTCTGGTTTATCTTTGCGATAACCGACTTTCAGAACTCGGTTAAGTTAACCGAGTTTCTAGAACTCAGTTATCTTGTTAATCAAGTTCGAACTCAGTTATCTTTGACGTTTGTGTTATTTTTTTTTATATATATTATATTTAAACAAACTGTCAAACCAAATTTCAGCTAACATGCTGAGGCTGACTAGATGAAAAAGAATTGGTGTTTGAATTTATCTCGACAAGTGTCGTATGAATACATAAACTAGTACACCTCAATTTAAATGTGTCACCCATATCAAGTTATCGATAAACCATTTGAGATAACCATGGTTTATCTCTGCAGTGTGTCAATAGTATTACGTGACGTAATTTAAAGAGTTAGTTAGAGAATTTTTCATACAAAATCAATCCAATCAATCAATCATGTAAAAACACACATTTTACTCGAATACCCTTACTATACACTCGTATATATTTGTAATGTATAAGTCAATAGGAACAGGTATTGCGTAATGTAAAAAAGTAACTAATACATGTTTATTATGTGCATCTATAAGTTACATAGCTATACTCTCGTTTGTTCTGGATTACAAACTTTTACCTAAGTATACCAATCTACTGTGGAATTAAAATGGTATTACTTTTGGATTTAAATTGCAAAAAAAAAAAAAAGAATGTAAAAAAAATTAAATGGTAAATCTACCATTTGTACATATGTATGTAGCTATTATATTACACAAAGTATCTTTACATACTCGTATATTTGCATATTTAATATGTGCATGTCATATCAGTTAATACTCTCGTTACAAAAAATATTATGAAATAAAATACATATTCGTGTATATTGTAGTATGTAATATAAAAAATAAAAATAAAAAAAAACATATGTAAAGGTAATTAATTTGAAAAAAAAAATTTTTCAAAAGTAAAAAATGAAAATGAGAAAAAAAATTTTATTTTTATTTTTATTTTTATTTCAAAAATGTTACCTAGGAGTTTTTCAATTTTTTTTATAATCTAGGATGTGTGTGTGTGTGTGTTTTCCTTTTTCCTTTTTTATTTTTACTTTTTGCATATAAAATGTCAAAGAATGTTAAAAGGAAAAGGGAAAAATTTCACAATGAAAATAAATAAAAAATTCAAAAATAAAAAAAAAAAACTATTATAGGAAAAATAACAAATAGTAATGAAAATAAATATAATAAAATAAATAAAACAATAATATATTACGTACACATAAACATACTTTTGTAGTATGTGTTCTACTATGAACTCGTTAGTAGTCCCGTATAGTTACTCTAAAAACTGTTATACACATCTGTACATGATTACACGTATTTGCATAAATTAAATATTGTAATTGCTTTATTTTCCTATATAGTATCTCAAATTCAATTAAAAAATGCAACACCTACACAAGGTATCTGTACCAGCTTCAAAATGTACCCCTTGCAATTCTAAACTTTTCATATTTGCTCTGAAGTACCCACCACAAGGAGAATACAAAAACAGAAAGCTTTAATAAATAGAAGAAATGATATACGAGCACACTATAGCTGTGTTCCTTTTACGCGAGCAAAGTACTTAAAAATCAGTTTGATTTAATACTTCACTAAATTTTTATGTGTGAACTGCTCAAACAATTTTTCAAAAGTAGTTCACTCATATTTTGTAAGTAGTATAACGTTATTTCTTTCTACCAGATGTCTTTTTAGTTTCAGATTATCCAACAGATGGAAATTGACTGTTTAGGTTAGATTTCTTGGTATAAACAAATATCACATGGAGTGTTTCAAATTTAAAGTAAAATAATTTTAAGGTTATCTTTTGCTTCACTTGTCAAATTTATTTATGTTTCTTTGAATAGTTTGAGTCATTGCTAAAATAATTGCTTAGAAGTACTTCGCTTACGTCAAAGGAACACGGCTTATGTATAGTATATCATCTTTACGTACGAGTATAAGCAAGAGGAAGTGTTCGAAGTTCACAAAGAACTATAAGCCAAGGATGAAGATAATGATGAATCTATTGAATTTTGACAAAAAATAAAGGTGACCCCAAAGAACTTTCACTAAGTGTTACGTATGTACTCATACCCTCTATTCGACAATCCTGCCCTATATTATTATTTTCAACCATAAAATTGATTCACTATCTGGCATTCAGGTACAAAAGAATATTTAATTGATTACTCTATATACAGACACGGTCACGGCAATAATAAGAAAATACTCCCATTTTGAAAATGTCACAATCATGAAAAAAAAACGTACCAATAAAAGAAAAAATGGAAAAGAAAAAGGAAACAACACATCAATAAAATCTTTTAACAATTTTAAAACATAATTAAATTATCGAATTTTTCATCGATTGAATGACAATTTTTGTTTGTTTCTTTTGTTGTCCCAATCAAAGAATAAAACGCGACATTACTGATAATGCATTTTCTTTTTTTGTCATTAATTTTAATAATTTCTCAATTTTTAAACTATGTGCAGGATATACCATAAAATGTATGTATGTATAGGTATGTACATAGATTTGTACTTGCTAGAAGCGAAAAATCTACATCTACTTATATGTATATACATTTCGAAAAATATATAAATTTTTTCTTTTTGTAGTCGCATTTCGTTGTTATCTTGTCATCTTGTTTTTTTTTCTTTCCTTCATTTAAATTTCCATGTCTGCGTTTACTGTAATTTTTCTTTGAATTTTAATATACATTATATTTTTTTTATGAATTTATAAAGTGGATATTATTTATACTCGTATAATACACAAATACATGAAACACTTATGCATATATAGACATTTTTATCTATGTATACATTGCAATATAATGAACTAAATTACCGACATTTGTGCTTAATCACGTAGAAATTTTACCAACTTCAGTTTCATATTCGGATACTGGATGGATACATAGTACAACAACCATTATATAATATTACAAATTAAAATTATATTGGGTTTTCCAATTGGGACATAACAATTTTGTATTTTAATACGAAGAAGGCCTTGGACATTTTTCACAATCTGTAAACTTCAGAACGCCAGTCAATGCTAACATTTTTATCATGGTGAAGTTCACGAACGAGCAACGTTTGGAAATTATTGAAAATTACTACTGCAATTCTGAGTAGGTAGTCGCAACTTTAAGAGCGATTATTCCAATTTTTGGTCGTAATAATCGTCCCACCAGACAGGCTGTGCCTGCTATAGTGGATAAATTCGAATCAAAATATTCACTATTGGATAATCCTGTGCCAGTAAGACAACGCACGGTGCCGCATGCCACACAGGTGGTCAAACAATTGATTTGTTGAAGAGGAAGTCTTCAACCATAACCATATAACCATATAATCTCGAGAAATGGTTCGATCGAATGGCTACCCCGCTAATGCCATTTAACACCGTTGGATTTCTTTTTATGGAGTTACGTTAAGTCATTGGTTTATACCAACAAGCCAACAACGTTAGAGGACCTCAAAGGCAATATCGAATGCAAAGTTTCCATAACATTCCGGCCGATATGTGTGAAAGAGTGCTGGAAAATTGGCTCCAAATAATCGATCACTGCAAACGTGCTCACGGTGGTCAAATGAATGAGATATAAAATTGTTATGTCCTTACTGGAAAACCCTTTACTTTCACATTATGCACATACACATAGTACGTAAGTGTATTAATATATACTTTAACACACATACAAATGCGAATATACAATTCATACCAAAAATTTTTGTATATGCAAAAATCTGCATATGTATTACATGATAAACTATCTCAAAACTGATCTTTGTTCAAATGTATGTTAATGTGGATTATGGAAACCGGAAAGTTATGTAACTCCTTTTTACATTAAATTGAAACAGACAATTTTTCAAGAAATTCTTATTTTTAATCACTAACGTATTTATCCTTGACGTCAAACGTCAATAACCTTCTTCCTGCCATCTAGTGTACCGTGATGGATCCAATGCCGGATGGAATCAATGAAACTTAGCTGATTTTAGAGAAAAATATCTGGGAATAGCATTTTGCACATCATCGAAATTTTTTTTTAATTTTTCTCATTTAGATAATGTCCCACAGCGATCGGAATAAATGGTGATCTGATCCGATTGCACAATATTGAGCGAGTGTAATGTGTAAGGCAATACCTCCCACTTTCATTTCATTATTTTATTTTGTGCTTAGCGCGGTCTTGAATTACTGTGATTCAAAATAACGTATTTCTTGTTGACAATTTACTGGGAATTTTTTCAATAATTAAAAATTGATTTCACATGAATTTGTTTTCACTGACTTAAAACAAAAAAAATACCTCACGACATAACAAAAAAATGATATTACTTTTCAGTCCCCCTATTAATGTATGTACATATTTAATGCATATTTAAAAATCCAACTATACAGTTAATACAATCAAAATGTATTTTTACCAAAAAAAATATAACCAAGACTGAAACCCTAAAAATATTAAAATATACATTTTTTAAAAAATTCACATGAAAAAAAGTAACACTCGCAAAGTGAGGTTTTCGCTCTAAATTTTTTTTTCAATTTTTTTCACACACACAGTATGGAAGTAATGTAAGTTATGTAAGTATTTTCATGTATATAAATGCATACACTCGATAGTATATGTTTAGGATATACAGTTATATCAGTGTATAATATATGATTTTTGAAATAAATTAAAAATCTATAATAATAATCTCTTGTACATTGTACATTACATTACATAATATCCCTTCTTCCCTATATTATATATATTACTCTGATATATACAGCGCCGGTTTCAGCCTCTTGGGCGCCCAGGACACTTTTAAACTTTTCGCCTTTATGTTGAAGCTTAACTGATTTAAAGTTTGATTTGATTTTGAAATTCAAATTTCCAAGGTTTTTTAGCTTATACAGTACTAGTACATAACTTACACAATAAAAAGAGACGACAAACTAAACTATTATTCCCGTATATATTTCTACATCTCAAATACTCAACAGTTCAATGACCATGTTTGTTTACACATGAAAATGCGGTCAAAACATTTATCGATATTTCTTGTTTACACGGATCTTGTTTTAATCGTAAATTGTTTTTCGTACCCGCCTACTACAGTGCAGTAGCTATTATACAAAATAAAATAAGAAGAGAAAATACTATTTCCGTATCTTTCTACTTTTCTTTCTACATCTCAAATATTCGAGAGTTTGATGACCATGTTTGCTTGCACATGAAAATAGAAGAAAAGAAGCAGAAAGAAAAGTAGGAAGAAAAGTAGAAAGACGCTCAAATAATAGTTTCTTTTCTTATTTTCTTTGTTTAAACTATGTATCTACTACACTGTATTATGGGCGTATACGAAGAAGAATATCAGATCGAAGCAAGATTCGGGTAAACAAAGGAAAACCAATAATTGTTTTGACCTATATTTTTATGTGTGTAAACAAACATGGTCACCAAACTCTCGAATATTTGAGATGTAAGAGGGGAAGTAAACAGAAACGTAGAAAGATACTAGAATACTTGTATCTCTTCCTATATTCTTGAGTATGTTATTACTGCACTGTAGTGGGTATGTAGTGTTTAGTGTACGAAGAAGAATTTCAGATAGAAACTAAACTAGATCCATGTATACAAGAAAAACTGATAAATGTTTCGACCTATATTTTCATTTGTAAACAAACATGGTCATTGAACTTTTGAGTATTTGGGTAATGGAGAAAGAAGTAGAAAGATAAGTGAATAGTATTTACATACTCTTCTACTTTTCTTGTTTAAATTACACACTGCACTATTGTAGGCGTGTACGAAGAAGAATTTTAAAATGAAACAAGATTCGTGCGTGTATATGTATAAGAAAAACTTATAAATGTTTTGACCTACATTTTCATTTGTAAACAAACATGATCATTTAACTCTTGAGTATCTTTTGAAGAGATTGGCGAGAAATTGCCGCCCGGTCTTAGTGAACCAATTCAACCAATAGAAGAATCGGCTATTGATATTACATCATATACGATGAGTATATATGCACTCATTTTCATCTATCTTCAAATTTCTATACACCGAAACACATTATATTTACATTATACATTACTCAACTACTAAATACATAGTATCTGTGTGTGTGTGTGTGTTATTTTTTTTCTATTTCATCTTGCATCTATAACCTAATAGTGTAATAAATGTTGCAAAAATTTCAAAAAAAAAAAAAAAAAATGTGAAAAAAAAATGTAAGCCCAAAAAACTATATGTGATTTTTCTTCAATTTAAAAAATTTTCAACTTTTTTGTTTTTTTGCATTGTAAAAGTCATTTTTGCCAAAAAACATCTAAAAATATGTACATACATATTATGTACGTGTGTGTGTGTGTGTAATGTAATATGATGTAAATTATGTACTATATAATATATTTGTACATATACATATGTGTATATAAAATGTTCATATCAATTTCCACAAATTTAACACCTACACATATACCGTAACGGTTACGTAATTGTATGGATCTCTGATAGTACACATCATATTGCAAAAGTGTAGATAGATATATGTATGTAGATTCTAAAAAAGCAAAAATATGTAATTCCTATACGTATATAGTACTCTTATTGAGTATGTACATATGATGATATACGACGACAACGACAACAATCATATTCGTACATACACGTGTAGGTAAGTAAGTATAAAACGAAAAAAAAAAAGAAAAAAACTTGTGCAATACCAACTGATACCAACAATGCGAATATAACTCTAAGTACATGGGCACATAAATACATACAGAACAGAATGAAATTGGTATAGTATGTATACACGCTGTTACAGAATACAAACAATCTACAGTGTTCGTATAGTTAAAGTCGATTTAATATAATGGAAAAGGATTTTATTTTCCTATGAATATACTAAACTGTACATATGTATGTATATAAAAGTAGGAAAAATCACAGAAAAAAAAAAGATAAAACGAAGTGTGAAAATAATTTTTATCGTGTCGCAGATGATGATAAGAATTCTTTTTTTTTTTTAATTTCACCATAGAAAATCTGTTTTTGATGTTGTGTTGTGTGTTGTATACGCGAGAGTATACATATAGTACGTATGTGTGTATGTCTGTATATGAAATGAAATGATATTAAATTGCATTTTTTTATATGTCAACAACAACAAACAGCAACAAAAATAAAAATAACGACAATATGAATACAACAGCTATTACTTACTACATATAAGGGATGGATGGACAGATATATGCATTATCTGATACATATACCATCACACTTTTAAACAATTTGTAATTATTTTTTAATTTTTTACTTGTACACATTTTTTTTTTGTTTTTTTGTAGATATTCTTGTATACAATGTATATGTGTTGATTGTTTTCGATTTGTTCTTATTTGTTTTTTGTTTTGTTTATATTTTTGAAATGAAAGTTACAGGTTAACATCAGCACAACGCATAGAGAAATGTACATTTATGTATGTGTGTTACTATATTATTACTATATATACTCGTGTATTCATTAAAAACAAAATGTATATAGTAGAGCAGTACTAATAGTAGTAGTAGTAGTAATTAACTGTTGGTTTTGTATAAGAATTATTGTGAAAATGAATTTTTAAAAGAAAAAAGAAAATTAAATATTTTTTGAGGTTTTCCTGTTAAATATTTTTTTTTTTTTTCATAAAATAAAAGATCGATCAAAATATTTTTGACCAAAAAAAAAAAAAAAAATAAAAAATAAATAAATAAATTGAAGTACAAATTTAATTAAATTTATGATATGTCGTCCTCATCGTATATGTATGTTGTATAATAAAGAATCAATAATAATAATCGTTCATATATATACATACGTATATCTATGTATGTATGTATGTACAGTAGTACGTGATGATACAACTTAATTACACACGAAATTATTACAGCGAAAAGTAAATTACAAAATGTGGTAAATGACAATTATGAAAAGAGAATATACTATAATTTTATTTTATTTATTTTTTTCTTTTTTAGTGTTTTGTGCTTTGTTTTCAGTTTCATACACACAATAATTTAAAGTGTACGAGTATGTAATGTAATGTATTTGCAGGAGCTGAAAATTTTAATATTAAATAATTTTATTATTTCAAAAATGAAAATAATTTAATTAATTTTCGATAATTTGAAAGAATAATTTTTTTTTTAAATGTTCGTTCTTTTGTAAAGACATTAAATTGAATTAATAATATTCTTTATGTTTTCTCGTTCATCGTATCATCATGTTCGGTTACACTGTTACACTGTAATTGAATTTCTTTTTCCGTTTCAAAGTTTCATAAATTGCACTAATTGTAAATTAAATATCCTTAATTTTTTTCATGTATTTCCTGTTTCCGGGTGTGTTTCTAAGCTTTGTAAAAACTGTTTTGGTTTGTGCTTCTGCTAATATTTAGTGCAAGAAAGAACCTTTTGGTTTTTGTGTACCACTGTACCATTAAGAAAAGAATGTTACCATTATGAACTTCCGTTTAGTGTATGGCTTGTTCAAAATTCCCAGCGAATAATCTGCGCATGTTTCTCTTGAAATTAAATATGTACATAAAATGATTATATGTATTTGTGTTTTTCTCCCATATAAACCTGAAAAAGTGTAACCACTACAATTATAACCTCGCTCAAAGCATGACGCCATACTCTCACTGCGCATATATTCTATTCGCTAGGAATTTTTAACAAGCTATACTTCTTTTCTTTTTTATTATAAATGAGAAATGAGAAAAGAGAAATTTTCATTTAAAATTAAAATATCAGGAAATCAGCTGTTTCTGTGAGAGAGAAGCTGAATTAGAAAAGAAGAAAAACCTCAACCTATTTCTATTTATTTTATTTTATATTTTTCTTATCAGTTTTTTTACTTGTTCGTTGTTCGTTCTTCTGTGTTTATTTTGATATTTTGTATTAATTTGAAATTTGAATACTGTTTTACATGATTGTGTAACATTGTTTTTTGCAGTTTTCTTATTACATATTTTTATAGTTTTGTTTTGTTTTATACCATTTATATTGGTTGTGTATTGATTGCCTCTATCTATGGACCTATTCATTTTTGTTATCAATTCATTATTAAACAAATTATGTTATGAGTGTGATCGAACAAATTATATTAAACTGTACACACGTTCATGAATAAATTTTTTTAAAAAAATCATTTTTTAGAATAAAATCATCATCAATAAAACTGCGCTACTACGTGATAAGTGATAAGTGTTTACTAATTAGAATTCGGAACAAACAAATAAGTAAAAAAATTACAGTGTGTTTCAATACATATTTTTATATCAACAAAACATTAATAATTCATCAGACATTTGAGCACAAATAAGTCAACAGAAATTACATATTTTTACATTTGTTTGAAGAAATCTATGTAGAAGAATAGAAGTTTAAAAATTAAGTAAAAATGTTAATTTCTATTTAAAATTAATAGTATAGTTATATCTACTCTGTTCGGCGTTTGTTTGTAGATCGTTTTCAAATTATTAAAAAAAAACTGTTTGTTTTTAGAGTGTTGCTAAAAAATCAATTGTTTAATAATTTTTGATTTAAAAAACTCTTTTAAACTGTTTCAATTTAGACTCGTATGTATATAAGAACAGTATTTATGTACCTACATAATGTGATATAATAGCTATAAATATATTCGATAATTAATTAGTGTTTACGAGTAATTTATTTTCATTTAAAATTTTAGATTGACTACAAAACAAAATATACCTATTGAAAATGTATTATTAATATTAAACGGTCGTTTAACACGTTAACTATACAGAATAATTATTATAGCCACATACATACATACATATATTGCTATTGGTAATAATAATAAAGCGTGTGATATGAATGATTTGAATATTAAATATACTACAATTAATCGATACAAACATCAAATGTGATAAAAACAAAATTAATAAGAGTAATACCCGTTCTATATTATGACTCAACTCAAGCAAAGTTATATTTTTAAATTCAAGACTGAATAAAAAAAAAGCAGCAAATTATAATCCAGTAGCAGTAGGTATCCAATCCAATATCCATATACGTAACATGATGCATGCATGTGTATCTAAATGATTTATTCCATAAACAACAAAATTGTGAATTGTAGATTGTAGTGAATAGTGAGAAAAAAAACAACTGAAATTAAAGAATCATATAATATACGATAGCCAATTAACGAATGAATATTATTGTTACAATTAGCCAATATGTAAGTATGAAATTCAAAAATTTTTAAAAATTTAATCAAGATAATTTTAATTTAAAAATTAACATAAAATAATTATTATATTATAATGTAGGTATACACAATACTGGTAATACATTTGGCTGGAGTTCCGATAAGGTGTTCCCTCTGATCCTCTTGAAATTTTGACCACAGATAGTCCTTGTGACGCAAAGCACAGGACTCTGATATTTTTTTTGTCGGAAAGCCCTCTATCGGTCACAATTCGCATTTAAACATTTTTGTCAAAATTCTTATTTTAGCAATATCTCTATAACGGTACATGATACAGGTATGTATTACAACTCAAAAGATGCGTCTTGAGATGCTAAATATTCTGAAATATTTTGACATTTTTGACAATTTCTCAGAAAGGAGTAGGGATAATCGGTTCAAATTTTTTTCAAATTAAAAAGGACATCATGATCAAGTTTTTTCATTTATTACTTTGATCCTGATGTATATGGCAAATATCCTAGAGAGAAATAATTTTAATAGTGCTAAATTTTGTAATAAGTTAGAGTATTTTATTAAAAGATGTATGCGTGTGTGCATTTGTATAGATGGCAAATCTGATAGTGTGTGTATGTAAGTGCATGTGTGTGTGTGCATTTGTAGATGGCAAATCTGAGATTAATAAATTAAAATTAATAATAAATTAATTAATCTTCAAAATAAATTTATTATATTATCATTATTATTATTGTGCGTGCGTGCGGCCGTGTCTGTGATCAAAATTTCAAGAGGATCAGAGGAAACACCTTATCGGAACTCCAGCCATACATTTATGTATGCATAATTATGTACTCCTATATAAATCGCAATTTATTCTGATATCTGATACCTGCTATTTTTATTTTATTTTAATATGTTTTCATTATGGAAATATTTTTTCATCGATTGTTGTTTTGTTTGTACAAGTGCGATGCATACGATACCACGATACACGATATTATTGATTAAATGTTGATCAGTATAGATATATGAATATTAAATACATTACAATCATATATGTACATATGATACACCTACTCTACTAGTATTATAGTCTACATTTTTCTTTAATCTTCAATTTTAAAAGACAAAAGCAAATAATATATGCTAAATCATTTTTGTTTTCTCACGTAATTTGTTTTATTTTGATAAATGAATAAAGTGTAAATACTTGATATTTTATTTAAATTTTATACGTATAAGTAGATTATATTTAATTAACAGTATACAAGGCACGAATCACGAGTATATAATAAATATACAGTGCTGTAAATCTGTGATCTGCAAAAAACATTAAAGAAAAATGAAGAGAAAATAGAAACATGTTTCATTCAATTCCATCATAATACTTACTTACTCTATTTACCACCAGGTCATCTACTTGCTTCGATACTCGCATTCGTATTTCATTCACGAAAAAAATTCATTTCCCCTTTATACTTTCTTTATCAACATCTGCACTACACAGTGCACACCATAAAAAGAATACAAGAAACAGAAAAAGAGACAGACTGTAAATAATAGGTGGAGCAATAAGATTATTGGCATCTAAAGCTAAAGCCGTAACTAAAATTAATTCAGCTAATTCAAGTCAAAGCTAACGAAATTCACTCAAGTCTGAAGTTGTAACTATATTGGCTTGTGTGATTTGAGTAAGCATATGTGAAAGTAATGTTAGTTAATAGTTACATGAACGTGATATTTGTTACTAGTTAGAGTTGCACATACAAAACATAAAATTTAGAAAGAGTTACACATAAAGGAAATTTTTACAAATTTTTTACATTAACTACAAAATGCGATATTTCATATAAATTTCATATGGGGTTGGTTAAGTTTAAATAATACATGTACATACGTACATATTTCACTCAAGCCACTCAATTTTGGGTGGTGGTCGGTAGGCACACTCACTGAAGTCAACGAAAATTCAAACTGTTTCGTTAAATCTGGTTAAATTCAATGAAGCTGACTTGAGTCAAATATAGTTACACTGATTTAAAACAATGTAATCTGACTTCTGACTTGAGTTAGCTGAAGTCATTTTAAGGTAGAACTATAATCGACATACCTGACATAACAAACATAAGAAAAAATAACGAATTTTAAAACGTAACATTTGGTTAACTATAATAACATAGATAACATACTAAACATAAGCAATACGAATTTCACAAAATGAGCATTTTGCTTATGTTACTTATGTCATGTACGCTCTCGATCGTACTGCTTATGTCGAGCTTATGTTAAACGAATTTTTAACGAATGTCGGCAATGTCAATTATAGTTTATTTAGCTCAATGGTTTGGCTGTGTTCGTAGCACGACATATGTCATAGTCTATGTCAGCTATGTCGATTATAGTTCTACCGTTCTACTTTGGTTCTACCTTAACATCTAACTATAGTACGATTACGATATAAATACTATGTTCTGTCCTGTTCTGTCTGTAGTAGACACTTTCACTTAGACAGTCACAGTAGTTATTAGCCTAGTCTAGTAGCTTCTACATAGACATACTATGCCTTCATTCATATTATGATTCATGATTAATGTTTTGCGCACAGCACTGTATCCATACGTACATATGTGTATATGAATATGTACGTAATATAATCTCAAAAATTAACTGCATGTATATCAATTTAATTTTTATTTTTAATTTTTTTATCTGTATATACTATATGTATGTATACGTTATCTATTGTGTAATAATTTAAAGAGGATTGAAATGAAATTTATTATTAATTAAATATTATACCGGTGATATACACTCGTCATAATCATACTTAATTTAGCTCATGATAATGTATGTAGATGTATGCCTATACAAATCATATATTAAATGCATGGAAGCACATGGAAGTAAGTATACAGAGATAGATATACATATGTATGGATATCTTTGTCAATGTTTTTTTTTTCTTTGAAGATATCTAACAAATTTTTTGTAGATAGAAATATGTTTTAAAAAATATCAAAATCATGTACCGATTTTCGCCAAATCAAATCAAAAACTTATTAATTAATAAAAAGATGATTTTCAGTATGGAATTTTTTTCTATTACTTTACGTGACTTTCTTCTACTCGTACCTTCTATTCTAAACCATTTCTAAACTGCTGAACTGTATATAAAGCCCATACAAAGTTATGTAGATAAACGTATGTATTTTTTTATTTAAATTAAACTTGTCTTATCGTTTGAAGTTCGAGACACTATACCTCTACCTACACTTTGTATAGATCAGATTTCTCACCACATCTACTACCATCTTTACGTACTTACTCGTGTATGTGTATATGTAAAAATAACTCCTAAATTGTACATATATGGATGTATACATATACATTTATTTACATTATAAATAAGATAATAATTAATTTAATAAAAAATAAACAATTTATTTATTCAATGATGGAAAATTAATTGATAAAACTTTTGTAGAATATTTTTTAGAATCATTGTATTCAGTCGATCTTGTGACTTTGAACTAGAAACATACATATAAAATATAGAGTATCTCATAGATAATATATTCGTAGATTTTGGTATAGTATAATTTTAAGGCAAATATTGAAATTAATTTTCATATAAAAAATGCCTTCTACCGAAACAATAAATTCTTCACAACACAATAATAGCAAGAAATATTGTTTTGCAATCGATCGTGGTGGTACATTTACTGATGTGCTATGCGTTTGTCCAACGGGTAAAGTTCGAACATTGAAATTATTATCAGTCGATCCAGCCAGATATTCAGATGCACCACGTGAAGGAATACGTAGAATTTTACAAGAAGTAAGCAAAATATCACACGTTAATTTTTACTAAACAGCAATAAATTACATAATTCGTGTTTGTTTGTTTTTTAATATTTGAATTTGTTTTCCATAAGGAAACTGGAAATGCTGTAACAGAAGATGGTCTCATTGATACGGCTCACATTGGATGGATTCGAATGGGTACAACAGTCGCAACAAATGCACTTTTAGAAAGAACCGGAGATCATGTCGCTCTGGTAGTTAACAAAGGTTTTAGAGATTTACTTTATATTGGAAATCAGGCACGTCCAAAAATTTTCGAACTAAACATTAAGAAACCATCAAATTTATATCAGAAGGTTATTGAAGTTGATTGTCGTATAGTGACGGCACAAAGTGATCGATGTCAATTAAGTAGGTACCTAAAATTTGATTGATTGATTGAAGCAAATACAAGGAAAAAATATTTTACAAAAAAAAAAAAAAATGTTTCTTTTAAAAATCAATTTTTAGATCATTGTTGGAAAGAATTAGAAGGTGCAGCAGGAGCTAAATATTTAGAAAAATGTCCTATTGATGTGAATAAAGTTAAGGAAGATTTAAAAAATGTTCTTGATGAAAGAATTTCTTCAATTGCTGTTGTTTTAGCGCACAGTTATGCCTGTCCAAATCATGAATTACAAATTGGAGAAATTGCTAAGAATTTAGGTAAACTAAGGCTCTCAAATGTGAATTAATAAAACGAAAATGATATTTGATTTACTTAATTTTTGTTTTTGTTGTTTTTAAGGTTTTTCACACATCACACTTTCACATCAAGCGATGCCCATGTGTAGAATAGTGCCAAGGGGATATACAGCCTGTGCTGAAGCATATCTAACTCCTCATGTTGAACGTTATTTGGCTAGGTAATTTCCCTTTTCATTGTACAACCAACCGACAAATGATCGTAAACAATTTTTTTCGTTATTTCTGTTCTTTTATATACGAAACAGTTTTCGATCAGGTTTCAAAAATGCTTTGAAAGGAATCGATGTGCTGTTCATGCAAAGTGATGGAGGTCTAACACAAATGGAAAATTTCCGTGGTGCACGAGCTATACTTAGTGGACCAGCTGGAGGAGTTGTTGGCTACGCTGTGACTGGATCAAAATTAATTGATTTACCATTGATCGGATTTGATATGGGTGGAACATCAACAGATGTATCAAGATTCGAGAAAAAATACGAACATGTAGTGGAATCAACGACGGCTGGAGTTACAATTCAAGCTCCACAACTTGATATTAATACAGTTGCAGCCGGTGGTGGATCTAGATTATTTTTCCGTTCAGGATTGTTCGTGATTGGACCAGAATCAGCCGGAGCTCATCCAGGACCAACTTGTTATAAAAAAGGTGGTCCGTTAACAGTAACCGATGCAAATTTAATACTTGGTAGACTTTTACCACAGTATTTCCCAAAAATATTTGGTCCAAACGAAAATGAACCTCTAGATTATGAGGCAACTAAGCAAAACTTTGAAAAGCTACGCGACGAAATTAATTCATATTTGAAAGAAAGTGGAGATGAAAAAAAATCTTTGAGTATTGAAGAAGTTGCCATGGGATTTATACGAGTCGCTAACGAAGCGATGTGCAGACCAATTCGAGCTTTAACACAATCTCGAGGATTGGATACTTCTAGACATGCATTAGCGTGTTTTGGTGGTGCTGGAGGACAGCATGCATGTAGTATAGCCAGAGAATTAGGAATGTCAAAAGTTATAATTCATAAATACGCTGGAATTTTATCAGCATACGGTATGGCATTGGCTGATGTTGTTCATGAAACTCAAGAACCATCTGGCTTAGAATTAAATATGGAAAATTCAAGCATTTTCAAAGCACGATTAGATGCATTGTCTGAAGAATGCACGCAGAAACTTCGTGGCCAAGGTTTCGAAAATATTGAATTGGAACCGTATTTAAATTTACGTTACGATGGTACTGATTGCGCTCTGATGTGTTGCCCTACGAAAAATTTCAAAAATATCGATCATAAAAATGTGCTTCATTCAATGTATGGGAATTTTTATGAAACGTTTTTGGAACGATACAAAACGGAGTTTGGTTTTGTATTGCAAAATAGAAAGGTGATTGTAGATGATATTAGAATACGTGGATGTGGTAAGAATTTAACGCCACCAGAAAAAGTAATTCAAACAGCTCAAACTAATCCTGAATGTGAAGGAGATGCAAACATTTATTTTGAACAAGGGTATCAGACATCAAAAATTTATTTAACTGATAAACTTTTGGCTGGACATAAGATCTCTGGTCCTGCGATCCTCATTGATAACTTATCGACAATTCTAATCGAACCCAATTGTCAGGTAGAAGTGACAAATACCGGTGATCTAATAATAAATATTGGCTCAAGTGGTAAATGGCAAATAGATGAAACACTGGATGCTGTGCAATTGAGTATTTTCAGTCATCGATTTATGAGTATTGCTGAACAAATGGGAAGGTAGAATTACAATCCCTAAATTTTTTGACTAATTTTATTAATAATTAATTATAATTTTCAGAGTTTTACAGCGTACATCAATCTCGACAAATATTAAAGAACGTCTGGATTTCTCGTGTGCATTATTTGGTCCGGATGGTGGCTTAGTAAGTAATGCACCACATATTCCAGTCCATTTAGGTGCAATGCAAGAAACAGTTCAGTATCAGTTAAAAGTACGAGGAGAATCAATAAAGAACGGTGATGTAATTCTTTCGAATCATCCTCAAGCAGGAGGATCACATTTACCTGATTTAACGGTGATTACACCGGTATTTTACGAGTAAATAAAAAACATAAAAATAATCACTGTGCATACTGATCACAAAATAATTTTAAACTTTTAAATTTTATGTTTAGAAATGTCAAGAAGCCGGTGTTTTTTGTTGCATCCAGAGGACATCATGCTGATATTGGTGGTATTACTCCTGGTTCAATGCCTCCACATTCAAAATGCCTGGCCGAAGAAGGTGCTGCATTTAAATCATTTCTGATCGTTGAAGGTGGAGTATTTAGAGAAAAGGAAGTGGTAGACAGATTCACAACTCCGACTGGTGCTAAAGGAGCTACAGGAACTCGAAATTTATCTGATAACATTTCTGATTTGAAGGCACAAATAGCTGCTAATCAGAAAGGAATTCAACTTGTTCGTGAACTGATCGATGTCTATGGATTGAAAGTTGTTCAAGCTTACATGAATCATATACAACAAAATGCTGAAGTTGCTGTCAGAGATATGCTAAAAGAAATCGCACGAGAAACGAAAACTAGAACTGGATCAACAATTTTGGAAGCAGAAGAAATGATGGACGACGGTTCACCAATCAAACTACGTGTAACGATAGACGAAGTAGCTGGATCTGCTGTTTGTGATTTCACTGGTTCTGGTTATGAAGTTTGGGGTAATTGTAATGCACCAAGAGCTGTTACATTATCAGCCTTGATCTACTGTCTTCGTTGTATGGTCGGACATGATGTACCATTGAATCAGGGATGTTTAGCACCGATCAAAATTATTATTCCGAAAAATTCAATTCTCGATCCGTCTGATGGAGCAGCTGTAGTTGGTGGTAATGTGCTAACATCTCAGCGAGTTGTTGATACCGTTCTTAAAGCATTTCGAGTTTGTGCTGCATCGCAAGGATGCATGAATAACTTAACAATCGGTGATGAAAATTGGGGTTATTATGAAACAGTAGCTGGCGGTAGTGGTGCTGGACCGAATTGGAATGGTGTTGGTGGTGTTCATACGCACATGACTAACACACGAATCACTGATCCAGAAATTTTAGAATTACGATATCCGATAATATTGAATCGTTTCTGCTTGAGGGATGATCAGTCTGGTGGTGCTGGAGCTTTTTGTGGAGGAGAAGGTGTACATCGTGAACTGGTATTTCGTAAACCATTAACGATTTCAGTTTTAACCGAACGTCGTACACTAAGTCCATATGGAATGGATGGTGGTGAACCAGGAAAACGTGGTCTAAACCTATTGTACAAAGTTGGTGGACGTATAATAAATTTAGGAGGAAAGAGTGCTGTTAATGTTGAAACAGGAGTATGAATTAAATTTGTTGGTCTTTCATAAACAGCATACATTGCTAATACAATATTTTTTTTTGTTATTATTTTCCCTACAGGATATATATTCTACAAAAACTCCTGGAGGAGGTGGATATGGACAAATAAACAGTCAAAGAAATACAAATCAAAAATCTAATGATGGTAATGATAATACGGTCACAAGCACAACACAAACATACGTAGAAAGAGGAAGTGTATTTGAATATCGTCAGTCACAAGAATCGGTATAATGTATACAGTGATGAAAACGAGAAATGTGATTTTTACCCTAACGTACAGAATTTAGAAAACAGAAAATGCTGTAAGCACACTTGTTACAATTTACACGAAATTTTTGTATAATTTTTGTTAAAATTCAAAAAATTACTTTCAAATTCATATTTTGTAATACAAATTAATAAAAGGAAAAATATTCACTTACCAATAAAAATATTGCAATACACATTATTTTCTTTTTCTTTCTTTATTTTTTCAAATGCACAACTTCATAATAATTTTAAAATGCAACACTACTTATTTGAAATTATAAGAAAAATATACCGTCATTTTGGTTTCTTTGTTTTACATTTTCACTACACAAAAAACTTTTAATTTCATAAATTCACTGTAATTTTATCGTTCTGCACTAAATAAATGTGTAAACGTTTAAAACTTTTTTATTATAATTTTTAATATTTCAATGAAATTCAATCAGAAATTCAATTATTTCACAATAAAAAATGCGAAAAAAAATAAATTACAAGAAATTTTTACTTCTTACTTCTCAGCATCAACAATTTGCAATAACCAAACCAAATCAAACATGAAAATGTCAATTAGAATAAGAAATCGGTTATTTATTTAAACAAAATGGTTTATCCTTGTAATAACTAGTTATGCAGAAAAAAACATGTACTTTGTTGCATACATTTGTCCATAGTTCCGTAGAGTGGGGACATACATATGAGGAAGTAAGGGGCATCATTTTAAAGAGGACAAAATTATCTTTCATTTGACATCAAAATTTATATACATATGTTTTTCTTCAACTTTTGGAGATACATATATCAATATCAAAAAAAGTTTGAAAATCGTTTTTTTTAAAAAAAAATGAAATTTTGACTTTGAGTCCTCATATCATAGGAACCACTTATTATTTCGGGACAAAATATATTCCGTTAGAAAAAGGAGAAAGTTCTCCTTAAAATGAAATATCTCTTGTTATCCTGTATTATTTCAAAAAAAAAAAAAAAAAAAATCTAACCGCTTTTAGTGAAACACCAGTGAATTTTTTGAAAAATTTTTAACCGCACTTTTCTCTCAAATATCAAATTTCCGCAAACAAGGACATATGACACATTATAAAGAGGACATCACAAAGTATCGTTCTAAAAATGTTCTGTTGCGATAGGATAGGAGCTAGCGATTCGGAAGTTTTCCCAACAAAATGTATTGCTAAAATCAATTCTTCTGAAAATACATGATTGTGGTGCCGTGTTCATAGTTTAGTGGCGACAAATTGCATTCATTCACACAGTAGGATGTGGCTAAACCGCATCCATACCCACCACATCGATAAGAAACAGATTTATTATTTGTTTGTTTAAAAAAAAATTGGTTAGTAAATAAATTAAAATAAATTCATTTTTTCTTTTAGTAATTTGATTTCACATTATTTTTATATTTATTTATTTATAATTTATATTTTTCTTTATTTTATTTTATTCATTATTTATTTATTTATTTCTATATCTTTTCATCATATCTTAATTAATTAAATTGATTATTTTTCTTATTTTTTTTTTTTTAATTTTTTTATTTTTTTACAATAATAATTTCTTTCTTCTTCTTTTTTTTTCTCTCTTATCATTTTTTCTTTATCTCTCATCTATTCATTATCATTATTATCATATATTTATAATTTTATTTTATTTTCATTTTTGTTTTTCTCTTAAGTATGTTTTTTTCTTCCTCTTCTTTAAATCTGTATATGCTTTTTTCTTTCTTTCTCTTTTTTTTTAAATTAGATTTTTTTTTTAAATTAGATTTTTTTTTTCTAATTTAATTTATGTTTTTAGTTTTTTTTTATATAATTAATTTCTTTTTTTTTTTTTGTTTTTGGATTTCTTTGTTATTTTTTTTTCTTTTTTTTTTATCGTTTTATTCCTAAATAAAAATTTCTATTTTTCTTCTTAAAAACTAATAAATGAATTGTTTTGTTTTGTTTTTCATTTAAAAAAAAAAAAACAAAAATTAAAATTTTTCGATTTTTTCTCATTTATCATTTTTTTATTTTACTTTTACTTTTTTTGCTTTTAAATTTTAATTTTAATTTTAATAATAATTCTTAAATATTTTTTATATAATATTTAAGTATGTGTAGTTCATTATTTTTTTATGTATCCATGTATCTACTTTGTTTTATATATTATCTTTGTTATGTGTTTATTTTTCATTTATTCCTCTCCTTTTTTTTTGTTTTTGTATTTTTTTTTTTTACTTTTACTTTTACATTTTGAATATATGTATGTATATTTCGATGATGATATTTTACATTAAACAATATACACACGACGTATAATTTATATTGTATTTTATTGTTTTATTTTTGTTTTTTTATGTGTTTTTTTTTTAATGTTTCTTTAAAGTTTTTAATTTATTTTTATTTTGTATCCTTACATTTATTTTTTTTTTTTTCAATTAATTTTTAATTAATATTGTATTTAGTAGTAGTAATAATAGTAATAGTAGTGGTAGTGGTAGTAAAATTTTTTTTAATAATTATAATAAATAATGCTATTATTTTTGTTTGTTTGTTTTTTTTCTTGTTACTTTTTATACATTGTTTTATAAGTTTATTTTATTATTTTAGGGGGTGAATTTTTATGATATTAGCTTATTTTTATAATATAATAATGATACATTATTTAGAGAGAAAGAGGAGAAGGATACAAATTTTGATTAAAAAAAAAAAAATAAAATTCTATAAACAAACTATAAAATTTATACTGTATGTTGTATACATTTTTATTTTTCTTGTTTTTTATTTATTTATTTCATTTTCTACTGATTCGATTTATTGTTTTATTTTTTTTTTTTATTTATTTCTTGCATTTACCATCAACAGTTAAAAATCAAAACAAAAACAATGTTAAAAACTAAAAAATTTTATTATTTTTATCTTCATTTTTGTTTTCATAATAGTCTACAAATTCTAGGTATGTTTTTGTTTTATTATCATTTGGAAATTTTTTTTTTTTTTTTTTTGTTTTGTTTTAGATATAAAATTATTTTTTTTTTCTTCAGTAAATTGTTGATTTTTAAATTCTAAAAAATTACACATACACATTCATCATCGCATTATAATATGTATCATTCTTATGGTGGCTTATAGTCGTCGTTTTGTGTGGACTCGATTCACCTTCCCATATACACATTATAAGAGAAATTAAAAGAAATTTTAATAAATCATTTTTTTTTTTTTGTTTTGTTTTTTGTTGCAAAATTAAAAAGGCTAATAATAATGAAATAATGAAATTCGATGAAATTCTTATTCAAGCATTACATCGTTTTTATATCGTAATATCGTGTTTTTTCTTTTGTGTTTATTTTTTTGATATTATGCTGTGTATGGGTATAAGGATAAGTATGTAAATATCATAAAAATATTTTATTTTTTATTTTTTTTTGTTTATAATTTTTTTTTTTCACATTTATATTTTCGTATTTTTAATTTTATAGAGTTCAAAACAAAAATAATTTTTTTTTTCTTCTTTTTATTTTTAAGTTTAAGTTTATTTCTTACTTCTTTTTTCTGTGTATTTATTTTATTTTATTTTTTGTTTTTTGTTTTTTTTTTTTTTTTGTTTTTTTGCATTTTATACTTCCTTTCACAGTATGCAAGACATGAGCGATGAATTCTCCAAATTACATTCTACATTCAAAATTACACTCGATTCGATCGAGAATTGATACATAAATCAGCGCAGCGCGCACTGTAAATGTGATCTGTACCGTATCGATTACATTTTTGTTTTTTTTTTTTTTTAATCAGAATTCAGTCAGAATTATGTATTTTTTTTTCTCCATTTTATTTCTCTTTTATTCTTTTGTTTTTTTTTTTTTGATTTTTATTTGTTTTGTTAATATCTTTATTTTTTGTGTTTTATTTTTAGTTTTTACTTTAAATTTTGGCTTTTTATCCCCCATTTTTTTTTTATACAATTTTGTTTTTCTTTCTTATTTTTTTTTATTTTTTTCATAATTTAACTGATGACATTCATTTTGTTATCTTTAAACATGATCATCATATTACACATTCACTCAAAAAAGAAAAGAAAAAACATTTTTAATTCATTTGTGATAATTTACATATTATTGAAGTATGGTAGTTAAGTTATGTAAGGTAATTAATTAAAGATTACAATTTACATTTTACATTTTACATTTTACGTTACGTCACGTTTAAAATATGTATGTATTACGAATTTTAATTTAATTTTTTTTTAATAATAATTTATTATTATTTTCATAAACATTACTATATTTATGTACACAAATGTATGGTAATAATAATAATTTTTCTTCTTTTTTTTTTTAATATTCAAAAATTGTTTTTTAAATCTTTTTCTTTTTTATTCATTTCATTTATTCTAAATTCTTATTATTTTTATTTTTTCATTAAATTTATAATTATAATTTTTAAATGTTTTTATTTTTTCTTTTCTTTTTTCTTTTTACATATTTTCTTATTTATTTTAAATCTTTTTTCTTCATCTTTTTTATTTTTCTCTTTACAATTTTTTTTTATTTTTTTTTTTATATTTTTGTATCACAGATTTTCAATAAATATTTCTTTTTTTTTTTCATTTTTTCTTAATTCATTTTTTTTTTAAATTATTTTTAATTAGTTTTAAAATTTTATTTTTTAATTTTATTCTTTTTTTGTTTTGTTTTTTCTTTGCTTGTTTTTTCAAATGTTAAAGAAAATCATAATTAAATTGTGATTAATTACAGATGCACATCATCATTTATCGTATCATCTATCTATATTATTAATTTTGTATTTTGTTTCTTTTTTTTTGTATTGAGTTCATGAACACACAGACAGATTACTCGCTGCTTGTATATCATTACTTATTTTGTGGACATGTTTATTCATTTTTTCTTTTTCGGTTTCAAAAGTATCTGCATACTTAAAAGACCCATAAACATACGATTTATCTGACGATTAGTCGAGGTCGACAGATAATGTAAGTTGAAGTCGGATGAATGTTTTGTATTGTTTCGGTTTACAGACAACTCATCAAATTACGTTTGGTAGACAATTCGAAAGTCGGACTACTGGTAGACCAAGAGCCAGCGACGTATTTCGTGTTGTCATTTTATAAGTCATGAAAATTTCCATAGTAAATCTTATATACCTGCTGAATAATAAAAGTTACTTTTGCCAACTGCGATGCACCACCCACAAGCTACAAAGTGGGTGAGAAATAAAGTTCATTTTTGTTATTTCATAAGTATTGAAATTTTGACAGAAGATAGGACTCGTCGAGATAAACAAAACATCATTCCACAGAGGGGGGGGGTAATCTCAACCGTTAAGCCGCTAGAGGGCGATGAAGATTTTTTCCACTTACTCTGCGAAACACTCTATAACATCTCCGATTTACTTCTAGAAAAAATTAATCAGATACAAATCTGTAGGAAACTCCCCCCGCTCTCTAATGATACCGTATATGTTACTCTATATTTTTCCTTTCAAGAGTTATTGTGCTTCAAAATCAGAATTTAGTGATTTTTTTTCCATTTTTTTCATAGAAAATACTTAGGCTTTTTTAAGTACAGCGCCCTTTACAATAATTTTTACTTACATAGACAGAGAGCCCAAAAAATCCGCTTCATTCTTGCCCTTTACAGCAAGCCACAGGGGATTGGCAGAAGTAACTTTTACTTATTATTCAGCAGGTATATAAGATTTACTATGGAAATGTTCATGACTTATAAAATGACAACACAAAATACGTCGCTGGCTCTCCCTCTATGGTGGTCGTACAGCAAAATCAAAAAATTTTTGATTTTTTGAGGCGTGACTTCAAGTTTGACGGTAACAAAATATCAACATTAGATTTTCTTGTTACCAGAGATAAAATTTCAGTTTCATCATCACTGGATGAATTTTCATCTTCACTGTCCAAAACCATCATTATCAACATCTTCAAAACTCTGCCTTTTCTATCTTCTTCCATTGTTTAATAATTTGATTTCGTTTAATGATTTTATTATGTACAAAAGTTTATTATCATTTTTTCCTGTTAAAAATTTAAACAACTACCAAATAGATACATGGTATTAAGGAATATAGTTCGTTAACCTCAAATTTCGATTAACTACCAAAAGTGTCAAACTTAAGTCTTTTTCTTGAATTTCAGAAAATTACAACTCTCGCGTTTCAGTAATTTTAAAAATAATTACCCCCACTCTAATGATAAACTTACAGAAAATTACAGCTGGCTGTATACGAATTGGAACAAACCTTTTATAGTGTACGGATGAGGCTATTTTATAATGAAAAAGCGTAGAAAAATAAAGATTCTGACAAAAAATACTAATGATATGATTAACATCAATGACGTTGAATTCCAAAAAATTATTCTTCCGAATGAAAAGTCTATGATAAAGTCGAAACATCGAAACGCTGATTGTAATGTTTATTTCTGTCTAGAGAAATTATTTCAATTTGTCTGTCGACCACTAACTAACCGTCAGATATACACGTAGACGTAGTATCTTTACGGGTCCATTTATAAATTTTTCGTTAGGTTAACATGAACGACGATCTTTACGCTTTCTTCGTAATTTACTTTTTCCTCCATTATGCCGGTTCTGCATTCAATGCAGTGACTTTAACTTGGACTTCGACTTTCGACTTCACAGCATGCTTAACTTGTAAAAGTAGCTGTCAAGTCTACTGCATTGAATGTAGAGTCGGTATTAGTTGTGTTTTTCAGTTGTCGCCAAATTGCAGTTGTCAAATGAGAATCGTCAACTATCAACTTTGAAACTACGAAAAACAGAAATTAGAAAATGTGCAGCATTTTGTTAACTTCTCAGCTTTTTTTTTTTTTTGGAAACTTTCGTAGTTTGTATGTTAAATGAATGGAAATGAATCCTTTTGATTCCACCTTTCCAATTGGGCATTATTAATGTTTCTGTACTGTTTTTATTTTCTTTTGTTTTATTATTTTTTTTTTCTTCATTGTTTTGTGTTTAGTTTTATTTTCATTTTTTATATTTTTAATTTATTCATTTATTTTTTTTTTTTTTTAGATTTCTGTATTTACTTAAAATTTACCTTTGATGTACGTACATATTTATATGTAATAAAACATTTATTATTTTTAATTGTTACTATTGTTTGTTTGTTTGATAGTGAATGTGTGTATTTTTTTTGTTTTTTTGTTTGTAATTTTTGTTTTGTTTTGTTTGTCTTAAACATTATTAGAAATACTATTTTTTATTTTTTTTTTGCTATTTAAAGAAATGCAATAATAAAATAATAATGATTTACATTTTTGTGTAAATATTCTTTTGTCTTGTGATTTTTTTTATTTTTCTTAATTTGAAAAAAAAAATGTTTACATTATTGATAAAATGTAATTTTCATATTATTATGTACATATATATAGTAGGTAGGTATGTATTTACATTTATGTATTTACTCGTATTTTTTATGTATGAATGAAATGTACATATATTTTTAGAACGTTTTTATATAATTTTTTTTTTTATATTTTTTACTGTGTTTTATAATTTATTTGCTTTTTGTTTTTATTTTTATTTTTTGTTTTTTATTTGTTTTTTGTTTTTTATTTTTCGTTCATTGTTTTTTTTTTTTTACATTTTCTTGGTTCAACTATCTATTAAATTCTATGAATTATTATTTTGTCTCTTATATAAATTAGTTTTGTTTATTTTATGTTTTTTATTCTTTTTTTTTTTACTTTTATTTTCTGTCTTGTTTTTGTTTGTTTATTCATTTTTATTTGGCTTGTTAGATTTGTGTTTTTTGTTTTGTTTTTGTTTTTTTTAAACTACATTTAAGTAAGTATTTTTTTTTTTTTTTTTTTGTATATTTGAATACAAAAGTTTTTTTTTATATGTTTTAATATTTTTATAATTTTTGTTGGCTATTTTAAGTACCTTTTATTTTAGTGGCTATTTACAATGAAAAGCAAAACACTTTATTTTTTTTTTGTGGTTTTTTTTTTTTTTTTTTGTTTTTTTCTATTTTATTTTATTCTATATAATATATTTATATGCGGTTTATTTTTTATATCATTTATCAAGGGAAAATAAAACAAATTTTCTGAAATAATTTGAAATTTTAAACATGTACATGTAACGTATGAAAAATTTATTGATTTAAATTTATAAATTACACACTTTTCAGTAAAATTGTAGTAGTGCTGGTTTATATATATATGTATATATTTTTTTTTATTTTTTATTTTTGTGCAAATACTTTTTATAAGGATCTCTGAATGAATAGATATAAATCGAAAATTATTAAAATTTGTATTTTATAAAATGTGAATGTGAATTATTGTATTGTAATTTACATGAAAATTTATACATAAATACGACTATATAATGTGTATGGATGGATGATACACACAATATTCTATCGGATAGATAAATTTTAAATGTCATCGTATGTTCGACATCACATCCTAATTCCTAATATAATTTGCGGCATGGCATACACATTTCTAAGGTAAAGCAAACATTGAAGTGGCAGTTGAGATTGTAATGTAAATCAGATCGTTAAATTGTACACCAAATGTGATATTGAAAGAATCTAGTGAAAAAATAAATTCGTTTTGTGAAATATTTAACATGAAATTAAGATGAGAAATAAATTCATTATATTTCAAGTGAAATTCAATAACAATCTAAAATCGCATGTTGTTGCTGCTGTGCTATTTAATATTCCGACGATTTGAATAACGTCAGACCATTAAACGCTAAAGTTTCTTTAGATTGCCTTAGAAATGTGTACGTCGTGCTATATTCGTTCTGTCTATTCAAATTCATCATATCGGCTGTTATCAGGATCAGCCTTCATTTATGACGTATTTCATTACGACTGAGGATTGTATGATTCGAGTATGATTTGTATGAGTCACCGCAACATACGTTCAAAAAACTCATCATTCTGCTTGACAAAAGTTAAAATTCAATTGAGACGTGGAGCATGTGTGTAGATGCTCTATCGTAGATGCCATATCGATGCATTTTAAGATTCAAGCAATCTTGTTCATCGGATGACATTTTTTTTAACAATTGTATAGAAGTGATATTTTTTTTTTTTTGTGTAACACATCGGCATTGCACATAACGACGATCAGTGATTCGTCACACTGTCTTGATGTACAAATGGTAGCCTTATATTGTCAGTTTATTAACTTTTCTGTACTTTTACTGTTTAGTAACTGAAATATATTTTATTTTTACATTATATTTACAAAATATTTATTTTTTTCGTCTATTTTGTTTTTTATTTTATTTCTTATTTTATTCTTTTTTTACATAAATATGATGTACGTAATAGTGTGAGATATTAATTTCTAGTTACTCGTAATGCAAGTATATTTTATTCATTTATTTATTTATTTTTTTTTTCCACTTTCTCATTTTTGTTTTTTTGTTTATTTAAAAAACAAATATGTTTGCTTGTGAATGTGTATATGTTTTTAAATTGCTCATTATTATTATTATTATTTTAAAATAATTTTTTTTATTATTTTTATTTGAATTCATCAATAAAATATTGATTTGTTAATTACTAAATAATTGATGTCATAATGCTGATTCTTCTCCACTATTTGCTCGCGATAATGATGAATGATGTGACTGTTGTTGTTGTTGCTGTTGCTGCTGTTGCTGTTGTTTTTCATCTAAAAATTTCATAATAAAATATTATTAATTAGTTTTAAGAAAATAAATTCACCATTGTGTAAAATTAATTTTCTTTTTTTTTTTCCTTTTTTACAGACAATAATATTGCACTAAACGCAAAATTGAAAAAAAATTTTTTTTTTAATCAATTAAAAATATTAAAAGATTGTGGACAATCACAGTAGTATTGTGAAAGTATCGTAAAACTGAAATAAATACTGCCAATATCTGTGATGGATGCGTTTCTGTAAGAGCAATTGAAAATTTTCACAGTAGAATAATATTCAATTTGACGTTAAAATTACGTCATTTTCAACTAAAGTGTTTCTGTATGAAAAATTAGTAGAAAATGAAATTCACAACAGTGAATTATTATTAGTTTTTAACTGTTTCTGTAAGCATTAAAGAACGATTGAATATTTTCTATCAGTAGAATTATTTTCAATTGCTAATTAGCAGTTGAAAAGAGTTTTGAAATAGAAAATAGTAAAAATTATTTTAATAAATTCTTTGAAATGAGTGAACAAGTATATATTACATATAGGTATATACGTATATATGTTCATTTATATAGAATGTATTTGTTATTTTTTTTATTCTAAAGTAAAAATTCTTCGAAAAATTCGCATGAATAAATATGAAAAGATGTGGCCATCACAAGAATAAATTCAATCGGAGTAGCATCTAAAGCTTTACTTATGTTCAATTTCCGAAATTCCTATTAACTTTTCTATTTCACCACAAAATTTTTCAATCGCTAATACAGAAACAGTAGAATTGTAATACATAGTAGAAAATGAAATAGAAAAAACCTGTGTCGTCACAAATATTAGAAAATATTCAATCGGAAATACAGAAACGCACCACTGTTCAAAGTATGTATGTACGTTGAAGTCGAAAAAAATTCGAAAATCTTTCTATCTTGACGAAGACAACAAAAAAAAACAACAAAAATTCGTATTTCACGTTACGCCTTCATTGTGATAAGATTCAATGAATTAAACGCTGTCGAAAAATTTTAACAATCGCCATCGTCTTCGTAATTCACGGTAATTAATTGTGTTTAAAAGCTATATCATCATTGCCAGTAATAGACGAGCAGAGTTTTAATGATTTTATGACGTAAATATTTAAAAATTATAAAATAATAAAAATAAAACAAAATGATAAAATGAAAACTTATAAAATAAACATTTTTTTGTTTTGTTTTGTTTTGTTTTAGTAGATTTTTGCTTTTTTTAAATAAATAAAACACAAATATTCAAATAATGTGCAAATATAATTATCATTTTTTTTTTAATATTTATAAGAATCATATTAATATTAATATTTTAAAAAATTCATTCATATTTCTTTAAAAAAAAAACAAAGAAAAAAAATTAAATATTAAATAAAGTTTATAAACTTTTTTTTTCATTTTTCTTCTTTTACTTTTAATTTCAATTTTTATTTTTTAATTCTTTAGATTTTTAGATTTTTTTTTTGCTCCCTATAAACTAAAAAACAAAAGTATACATTTCATTAATGATAAGGTAAGGTAATTAGTTTTTATGTTGTATTCTTCAATAATTATTTTAAATTCTACTTTTAGTTTTAATTTTATTTTTTTTTTAGTTTTATATTTTATACAAATACATATTCATGTATCATGTATGTATATTGTAAATGATGTGTAATTTTAAAAATTTAGTATTTACGATTCTTAAATTTTTAACTTTTTTATGGAATTTTTTTTTATATTTTATGGAACATTCTCAATGCAACGCTAAGTGAAATTGGAATTTATCTGTCTTTCGTTCCATATTTTCTTACACGACATTAGATATCTGCGTCACTTTCTAATTGAAATTTAAATTGCTAAAGTAAAGTGAAATTAGATTATATTTCTACTTTCAATTTCACTTAACAAAAGCTATAAATTTAATTACAAAAATTTTGTTAGAAAATTGACCAACAGATGGAAACTTTCAAAAAATGCAAAAATTTCCCCAAAAATTCTTTTAAATTTCTACTTAAAATTGAAGAAATTTAGTTGAGAATTTGAAAATTTGAATTTCAAGTGTAAATTTAAACAAAATTTTAACGTTAAATTTTCGAATTTCAAAATTAACTTAGCTTTGTATTTTGAACAGTATACTTCTTCATAAAATGTCACTTTCACTTAGCGTTGCATTGAAAATGTTCCTTTATGGCTTCTTTCCAATTTACTTTATTTTTTTTTTTTTTAATTTTGATTATTCTTTTTTCTTCTTCCTTTTATATTTAAAGAATCATCAAAGATTATTTCAATTCATTCTCATCCCTAAACATTATTTCATATTTTCATTTCATTTGATTGAATTTTTTTTCAAGTTTTTCAATAATTGTTTTTTTTCTTTCTCAAATTAAACAGTTAAATATCGATCATTCATGTTACCTACTACTCGATAAAATAATAAACTTCCAATCTATAGTAAGTTTGAAATGCCGAAATCGAAATAAAAAATGTTGTGTCAAAGTTTTGAGTGTTTCTCTTCGATTACTCACTCTCACTTTCATTGAATTTTAAAACCTTTAAGATTCTAATTATCTTCTTCTTTATTGAAGGAAATTTTTTACAGTATATAAATGATTCTATCTGTTTTCTACACTTTAAACAGAAATACTAAGAATAGTCCAGGTTAAAAGATTTCAATTTTTGTCAATTGGAAGAGGTTCATTACCTCTGGAGGACATTAATTATAGATACTACCAAAATTCTGTCCTACCTGTTGAAGAAAACAACAAATAAAAAAAAAATTTAATAAAATTGAACGAAAACTTTCGACGAATTATTATCGTTCAAATTATTGATAAGAATTTTGTTTTAAAATCAAACGCTGTTAATTTTAATTGAAAAAATTCAAAATTGAAAAATTTAATCATGAGATGGATCATGATTACAAAACAGTTATGTTTAAATCTAAGAAGTAAAAACAAGGAAAATACAATTTTTAAGAATCAAAATAAAAATAAACATAAATTTTGATAATTATACATGCAAAAATTTGAAGATTTTTGATTAATTTCCTTTCGATCGATTATCGATTTGTTGCATCGTTATTACTACTATCTGATACCGATGATGATGATGATGCTGTTGTTGCTATTGTTGTCGATATACCGTTATTATTACCACCATCATCATAATTATTATCGTTCGTATTCAAATTATGTGTATTATTTGTATTGCTATTGGTATTAGGACCGATCGAATTTTCTGATACAACAACTGAAGAATTTGAATTGCAAACATTATTATTTGTTTTGTTACTATTATTACTGTTACTACAATTACTAGGGCTACTATTATTGCTATTTCTATTGATATTATTTGAATTAATTGCTATTTGACCCGATTGAGATGTCGGTGTTGTTGTCGTTGCCGTATTATTTGGTGAATTACGTTCTGATTGATTTAATCTCATCATCCCAATTTCGGTTATTTTATTTGGTTCATGGGAATTTAAAATTTTTTGACTATTGCTGTTATTAGGATTACCTGATGTTGTTGATGGTGTTGCTGATGCTGTTGTAGATTGCTGTTGTATTCCTCCTTGAGAAATGCTGCTATTGCTGCTATTGCCATTGCCATTGCCACCACCACCGCCACCACCAACTCCATCACTTCCACTGTTGACGCCGGTTAAAGATGCATCTTCAATTTGATTTCTTGTTAAATGATCTTCGCTATTAATACCGCCAGTATTCAATTGTGATCCAGTACCACTACTATTCGATAGATTAATTTTGTTTAATTGTTGTTGTTGCTGCTGCTGCTGCTGCTGAAGTTGTTGTTGTTGCTGTTGATCTTCAGGCGGTTTTATTTCATCTTTACTGTTAGTGCTTGAAATTGTTATTGGACCATCCTTACTTGAATCTGAATGATCACTAATTGTCGTATTACTACCATTGATTTCGTGCGATAATGATGGCGTTGTTCGGCTTGCATTACTACCACCGGTTGCCATTGTTGACGTCTGATGATGACCACTACCACCACCAGTTAAATCTAACGTTGTGCCCGAATCTTTATCATTTCGGGTTATTGGACTAGCTGAAGTTCTGCCACCATTCTGATTCAGAGTATTTGCAGAGTTTTGAAGTCCACTTGGAGTTGGAGTTCGATTGCTTGCTTTCATCATAGATGGTGACGAATGATGGTTATTATGGGTTAAAGATAACGGACCTGAAGATGACTGATGAGAAACTGCATTTGAAGATGGTGTTAATTGAGGCGGCTGTGGATGGTGAGATGATGTTTGATGATGTGCTGCTGGATGGTGCTGATAATAAATTGAATTGCTCAATTGTGCACCGGATGGAATGTTTGTGCTCAGAGACGGTGTGGAGTTAGATGTAGTGATCGATGTCACTGAATGCGACACGGTCGAATGAGTCGAATGCGAGGACTGATGAGAATGTGAATCTGTGGTTATACTCGATTTGGCTGTTGCACTCTGTGATAAATTTAAACTTGCATTTGATGAGCTGGTAGTTGCCAAATTGAGTGACTGGTGTTGTGTATGCGATGGAATTTGATGAGGAACGGTCGCTGCTGGATGCCCAGACATGTGAGGATGAGACAGATTCAAACCGGGATGTGAGAGTCCTAGACCAGCATGTCCTAAACTAAGGCTTGTCACTGGAGAAGAAGAATGAGCAGCCATCGCAGCAAGGCTGGCTTGACTATGATGACTGAGACCAGCTGCTGGATGTCCTAAACTTAAACTTGTTGGTGGTAGATGATGAGAAAGATTCAATGAAGCTGACGAATGAACACTTGGCGGCGCATAAGGCAAATTTGGAACAGTGGGTAATCCAAGAGCTAAATTTAGTCCCATTGCCGCATGAGGACTTTGCCTTTGAGATGAAGAATGGTAGGGTGAAATTGTAGGTAAACCATGAAGAGGTGACTGTGGTGGTCTCAAACCTAGACCCATGGGCGGTAATATTGGACCCAGTAAATTTCTTTGCGGAAAGAACAAAAGTCTTTCACGTTCTCTTGCTTCTCGTTCTTTTTCTCTTAATTCTCTTTCACGTTGTTCTTTTTCTCTTTGCTCTTTCTCCCGCTGTTCTTTTTCTCTCTGTTCTCGTTCTCTTTGCTCTTTTTCACGTTGTTCACGTTCTCTTTGCTCTCTTAACTCTCTTTCTTTTTCTCTTTGCAATTCTCTTTCCCTTTCTTCTTCTCTAGCAATTCGAGCTCTATGTTCCTCCTCTAACTTCAAACGTTCGTGTAAGCCAGGAACTCCTAGACCAAGAGCACCACCAGGTAACATTGAATATAAATGTGAAGCGTATGGTGATGCCATTGGAGAATACAACGGATGAGGATGAGCGTGTGGATGATGAGCACCAGCTCGAAACATACTCTGAAACCTCTGGTCCAAATATAACTGATCAGGATAAGGTAAAGCTGCTGGATTGAATAGAGCTCCTAAAATAAAATGCAAATTATTAGTTTGTTATTATCATTTTTCATATACTTTTCCAAGAAAACAAAAAAAAATGTTACATACCTGGTGGCATTCCTAGTCCAGCGAATGGAGAATAAGCGTCTAATGCTGCAAAAGCTCCAGCTGGATGCATTAATCTTTCATCTGATCGATATGGCTGAAAGCCACTTCTAGCCAATAGTTCTGGTTGCATTGCAGGTGGGCCTGTATTCAATCTAGCCATTTTTTCTGCTGGCTGTGGTGACGGTACTGCACGTTTCTTATTCATTTCGGCAACAGAATTACGCCGATCATCATTACTAACACGACCATCTAAACGAGAATCGTTAGCTGAAGATGATCTCTGTACGGCTGCTCCTGTATTATTACTATTACCACCACTATTACTATTTAGTCCTCGATCTCTGGCCGAACTATCGTCGTCCTCTTTGATATCTGCTTGTTTAGCTAAATTACGTAAAGCTGATGCAAATGGTCCACGACCACTACTTGTAGCTGCTGCACCACCAGCACCGCCACTATTTGTTCCACCAGTTCCTACACCGCCGCCGCCACCACCTCCACCAGCTCCCGGTTGTGGTGGTGGCGGTGGCCCAACCGGTGATGGTACACCAATATGATTTCCAGTCACAACATGATTACTGATTGCTGACGGAGGTACACCTTGTACAGCTGATTGTACAACACCAGCTGCTGACGGTGACTGTAAATGATGTGGGGATGGTATTAAAGGTGCCGGACTAGTAGCTGGTCGTTTTTGTCCAGCTTTTGGTTGTACTATATAATTGAAAGAAAATTAAAATTAAAAAAGATATTGTATTTAGTATTATTTCGTTATGTAATACATCAAAGATAATTATAATTGAATTTTCATTTTTTTTTTTTTGTTTTTGTGTGAATTCTACAGTTTTTTAAGATAAAATAAATATTTTTTTTATGGATTTTCATCAGTTTCAGTACGGAAAACATTTTTTTTTTTATAGATGTACTAGAATAATAATAAGAAAATGAAAAGGAACAGCATCTTAAAAATGAACAAACAAACAAAAAAAAATATTTCATTCAAAGAATGAGCATAACAAAAGCTAACATTATTGTCACCATAAAAACATTTTTATTCATTATTTTTAGATATCTTTTGTTTATTAAGAATCCCTTTTGTTTTTTTGTCCTACATTTTTCAATAGCATGAGATATTATGAACACCAAAAAAAGAAAAGAAAAAAAAAAAAAAAACATTTTTTTGATTCTTATATGACAATAAAAAATAAGAAAACCTCGAGTGTTTTATGTGATGCACAATCTTCGATGTACATAATATGTACGTACCAGAAGTAGGAGTGCATAATTGAAAAGGTATATACAACAACATAGTACAATTTTATGAATAATTTTCATATAAATCATATACGTACATACATACATGTGCATAAGTGTATTATGTGTGTACATATGTACTTAATACATTCTTATATATGAAAATTCTTGAAAGAAACTTTTCAAATATATCAAGAACCAATAGAGAAATGCAAAAAAAATAAAAAACGTTACGAACAGAATAATACAAGAAAATGTCCTTATCCTTAACTAAAGGCATTTTTTTTTTATATGCACATACCTACTTATATATACATATGTAATAAAATAACAAAATCTATATAAAAGTGTGTGATATGCATAATCTAAATGATGCTTCTGGCGATATTCAAGCATAGAAATATGAAAAGTTTTCATCACACGATGATAACAAAAAAGAAAATAAGAAGAAACAATAATAACGATTATAAGTGCACTGTTGAAAAATATCGTATATGTGATCATAATAAGTTTTAAAAATTGTAAGTATGTATCTACTTTTATAGCAGAGATATGTAGATACAGAAATATATTACATAATACAAAAATACAGTATTTTTCATATTTATTGTCCAACTAAATTTATTGCTAACGTTTTAGCGGAAAGATAGAAAAGATATTTGCGTTTCTTCATCTCTGATTATTACTTAGTTGCTAGCTAACTTTTGTTGACAGATGAAGCTCTGATTATTTATTTGGCTGGAACCTAATTCGATGTTGGCGCAGTCTAGCAGTCCTAACTGGATAACATTCAAATAACTACAAAACCTAACATCAAATTCAACATTAATAATCGCGTCTCTCGAGTTTCGATTCAAAATTTTCAATTTTATAGGTTTGAGCATAAGCCAGCTAACTTTCCGGTTAGTTGGAGAGAAGTTTGTATGAAGAAAGCCAAACACGTGGCTAACTGTCAGTTAAACTTAGGTGACACCCAGCTAGCAGAGACTAAAGAGAAATCGGCCATAAGTATGTATTTCAAATTGAAGATATTTATAGTTAAATGTGTATAAAGATCGGCTGCTTAAGGTGGATAGGACTTATATGAAAAGAGATGTTGGATATTATAGGATTATGAGTGCACAAATTTGGAAATATTTTATCAAAAACCGAACATAATGAAGTCAAACATTGGAGAAAATCAGAACCAATAAAGGGTAGTAAAACCAAGATGAAAATGATGAATGATGAAGATCTGATATAATGAAGTCAAACATTAGAAGAAATGAGGACCAAAAAAGGACAGTAAAACTCAAAATGAAAATGATGAAATGTTTTTTTAAAAAAAAAAAATGGATTTTTAATTTGAAACAGAGTGTTGAATATGTGTGTTGGCACGTAAGTTTCATTGTTTTTCTTTATTTATTTATTTATTTTTTGTTTTTTAATTTTCTTTTGAAATTGTTTGACTTTTTTTTTTCCTGTAGTTTTTCTTTTCAACTAACTAACCAGTTCTACAGTGTTCTTTTATTTCTTTTTTTCTGCTTTTTTTTGTTTGTTTTTAAACTATAAGCTTCTCTAGTTTTCTAGTTCTTTTATAAAATTTATTTTTGTTTTTTATTTTGTCAAGAATCATTGCACGTACAGATCTGAAGAGCTATATGTAAAGTGCTAGTAAGAGAAGGCAAAAAAAAAAAATTCTAAAATAAAAAAAAAATATATCGCATAGATATACAAACTTATTCATATATTATGTATATTATATACAGATAATCGTGTGTACGTATAACGTATGTATTTTGTTTTAAAAAGGAGCAATTTTTAAATTATTTTTATTTTTTTTTATTCACGTATGTATAATGCTACTTGTATTTTTAAAAAGAAAAATAATATTATAGTACAGATACATATATATAATATGTACATATGATAATCATCATATACATATGTACCTACCTAGATATTTTGTATTATTCTTATCCTTTCAAGAAGGATGTGTACATATATACATAGGTATCTACATAAGAGTATACATACATATTAGTATTTATCATCGTATATCCTTTTCAAATATGACTTTTTTTTTCTGTTCAAGTTTTGTGTTTTTTTTTTTTATTTCCAATTCTTATACAACTCCTCTCCATTTCATGATAAGATTTTTCATTATTAACAACTCGTCATATTCTCTACTATTGGTGTACTACTCTACTAGTATCAAATATTTGTTGAAATTGTAGCAAATAGATTGTAAATACACACATACGTATGTGTGTATGTTTACTTACTTTTGTGTATGTATGGAATAGAGTAAAAAGTAACGTAAATAAATCCCAATGCATATATGTATATAAAATTGTTTGATGGTCACATTCAAAGGGTATGAATTCCTGAAAGACCAAATGTAATTTATATTGTGATAACTGCAGCAATATAGCTGTCATAAATGATATAATACATTTCTGCAAAAGTTCGCATATGTATTCCCGTTGCATCTTGCATCATTCTAATAATAGATCAATATAAGCTGTATTATGTAAAAAAGTTTGCTTCTCTACCAGCAACTCAATTGTTCGTAATCCACGTTAAAATTGTCGGTGCACACACGAAAGTGATATAAGTCTAGAGATCACTTCGGTGAAGGTCTAAGATCGACATGAGCTATAGAGCCATTGATGATGATTTGCGTTGCATCATAATTACTAATGCGCCGATCACTCAACTTCAGTTTTGAAACGTCATGTATTGTAACTACAAAATTATAGTAATTTGCGATTTGAAACATTTGACATTTTAAAAAGACGTTTAGGAATTTAGGAACTCACCTATAAATGCAAGTGCTCGTCATATGATACATACTGGGTAGCATAAAAATATGAAAGATATATGAACATATGTATGTATACAAAAGGAAAGTATATTATAAAGTTTATTTTTCTAAAAAAAAATGTTTTATTTAAGTAAAGAGTAAAGTAAAGTTAAGTAAAGTTGTATACATCATAAATAGTTGAAGGATTAACAAATATTTGAGTATGGTATATGTGTAGAACATGAACGTACTATACATACATTTATATGAAATACTAGAAATAACGAATGTATCTAAAAAATAATAATGTATTTCTAATATGTATCATAATATCATCATTTTTACTTCAATAACATGTAGGGATGTATGTATGTAGAATGTGCAGATACGATGATATTAAAACGAAACTATATGTATCTATATGTACTCATATCTATACGTATACCTATACTTACGAATATGTATACAATAATGTCAATATGTACAAAAGATAACGATGAGAAGGATGACAATTTTATTTATTTATTTTTTTTTATTTTTCATTACAAATCAATTTGAAAAGTTTTCGATATATTTTGTCTTATTAACAAGAGTTTTCTGTTTTCAATTTTATTATTAGTTTTTTCTTAATCTTTTTTTTTTCGCATTTATGTATCTCTCTTTAGAATTTTCTTCTTCTTCTTGTTCTTCTTCTTTGAATCTATTTTCTATAATTTACTTGTAATTTTAAATAAAGCAAAATAAAAAAAAAAAAAAACAATAAATCGAACGCATATTTGTATAAAAAAATAATAATAAAATAAAATAGTATTAAAAAAAAAAATTATGATGTGTTGGCATATTAAAAAATATTGATTGATTATTGATACAAAATGAAGAAGAAGATGAGTACAAAAAAGAGAAACTAGAGAAATTTTTTCCTTTTCAGTGATTTTCATTTTGTACCATACAAAAGATTAAAGTTGCTATGGTAAACTTTGATTAAAATGAAATTGAATTTAAAAAAAAAAAAATTAAATTGAAGTCGAACATGCTATTTACAGCACACTTCAGGGTATAGTATAGTGCAGCAACAGTAATCTGTATTGGCTGAACAGAGTGATGTTATAGATAGAATAATTTTTCATATGTAGTATCAATTTATCTTTGTGTTTAGAAATTTAAGGATGTATAGGGTCCGCCATCTAACGTTTTTTTTTCAACTAGTGCTTATTTCGTGAATGGTAACACTTAGCTCATGTCTGATTTGACAGATAATTAGTTTTATCCTTCCGCTGAACCGCTGAACGAATATAGTTGTGTATACGCTTGAACAACGCTGGGAAATATTGCGACATTACTTTGAAAATCATGGTAATCTTGCGGCATGTGTGCGAAAATTGCGTACGGATTTTGGAAGAAGAGAAGCACCGTCAGCTCCGTATGTTCGTTATCTTGTGAAAAAAGTGAAAGAAACTGGCATCCTCATCGATAAACCAAAGCGTGAAAAGCCGAAAAAAGTGCGTACACCCGAGAATATTGCTGCTGTGGCAGAAAGTGTCCGTAAAGCGCCATCAACATCAATTCACCGTCGTTCTCAACAATTGAACATTTCGGAGACATCATTGAGACGAATTTTGCATAAAGACCTTGGTATGACGCCATACAAAGTCCAATTGGTTCAGGAGTTGAAGCCAACTGACCATCCAATGCGTTTTCGCTTCGCTAAGTGGGCCTGCGATCGACTTACAGAAGATGCCGATTTTGGCAAAAAAATCATCTTTTCAGATGAAGCTCATTTTGATCTTGGCGGGTATGTAAACAAGCAAAATTGTCGCATTTGGGGCACAGAAAACCCGCACGCATACATTGAAAAGCCGACGCACCCAAAACGAGTCACTGTTTGGTGCGGATTTTGGTCCAAAGGCATAATTGGGCAATTTTTCTTCGAAAATGAGCAAGGAGTGGCCGTTACAGTCAATGGCGATCGTTATCAGGCCATGTTGAACGAATTTTTGTTCACAAAAATTGAAGAGGAGGATATTGGCAACATTTGGTTTCAACAGGACGGCGCTACGTGCCACACTGCCGAAGCTACACTCGATGTTTTGCGCCCTGTTTTTGAAGATCGCATTATCAGCCGCAGAGCTCATGTCGTTTGGCCACCTCGGAGCTGCGATTTGACACCGTTGGACTATTATTTGTGGGGTGCCGTCGAAGATAAGTGTTACGCCGGCAAGCCAGAGACAATTGACGCTTTAAAGAACAATATTCGTAAAGCCATTGGTGAAATACAGCTGCACACAATCGATAATGTGCTTAAAAATTGGACCGATCGTGTAGGCTACTACATGGCCAGCCGAGGCAGCCATTTGAATGAAATTATTTTCCATTATTAACCGGAAGGATTGTACTTTCAAATAAAAAAAGAAATTTGAGAAAATATTCAGTAGTTTTTTTTTATAGCATTTTCAAAAAAAAAAGTTATTTGGCGGACCCATTATATATGGGAGATACTATTTTATATTACATTTGTGTTATGACAATACGTATTTATATTGATATTTAGTGAAAAAAAAAAAGAAATCAATAAAATTCATGATTAAAATGTTCATTTGCACAGATGATTTTCATAAATTAATCGATTATTCAACGATGAAATAAAATTTTAACGAATATTCGTTAAAAAAATTTTCAAAATAATTCGATAAGTAAAAATATCAATGAATTAATTAGAAAGATCCAAATGGAAAATGATTCGTGAAAAAGTACTGCTATAAAACACTGAAAATCCGTAGTTGGTAAGTAGAGATATAGAACAATCTAATCAGTTCAGTTCTGCGCTAATGTTAAGGAGATTTGAGTTTATAATTCAGCATAGATTTCGTGTCAATCAGAACAGATTTTTCATATCTCCTTCATTTTCACACAAGAAATTCTATATCGCTATCCTTTTTCCACCCAGCCCAGATTTCACCAGAGTCAGATTGAGAATAGGTTGCATTTTATAATCTGACGCTAGCGATAGGGGATATTATATTGAAAGAATGTGTATCAATTTCAATAATGTTCCTATATAATAACATACGGTAATCATACGCTGAATTATAAATGAGGCATTAGGTTATCGAAAACAGATACTCGTACATTTAAATTTTCATAATTACACACAATTCATTTACTAGAAATTTTAATAATTATGATATCACATTATCGAAAGTCAATTAAAAATCATTTAAATTTGAAGTCAAAATCTCTCATAAAATATTTTTAATGTCTTTCAAATTTGAGCCTTAGTTATGGTAAATTTAAGTACATTGGTACTCAAAAAATTCTTATAATTCTTACAATTCTTTACTTTTTCATTATTTTCTTTTCAAATATTTTTCTCCCTATTTCAAATTATTCGAATACAAATACAGTAATCGTTAAAAATTGTGAAAAATGCATGTACAATTTTCCTCAGTTAAACAAAAATATTCAATAATACTTAAATTATATACAAAAATGTATCCACACAAACATGAACTAGTGTTCTACATATACAACATATCCATAAACACATTCAGTTAATATTATACCTATGCCTATAACTACATGTATAACTAATAATATTGATAAACCACTTAAAAATGTCATAACAATTTCATTTTTGTTAAAATAAAATATAAATCTTTTCAATGAAAAAATAAAATAAAATAATAAAATGTTCTATTACACTTTTAACATTATTACAAAATCCTAAAAACATTTATTTTCTAAACAGCATTATACCTAAAATACATACGCGAGTACAGTAGGGTAATACTCAAAAATACTTATTCCATATAATATGTTATATAGTACGAAAATAATATGAGGTAAGCATTCATGTAATAATTGTGTACTTAAATGAATGTTACATATACACATTACATTACATACGTGCATACGTATAAACGAACAGAGTCATGTACATAATAAGTATAATGTATGTGTAAATCCTTGTACATACATATTTATGTGAAATATTTATACCATAAACTCATGTATGTACGTATATACTCGTGCATAAATGCTACCAAGTGATTTTGTATGGTTTCATATTACAAAGAAATTTTGATACCACACCACATAATAAAAAAAAAATGAAAACTTCAAAACCTATAATCGAAATAAAAAAAATATCTACATAAATGAAAGGAAAACCCATTTAATATACATATTTTCAACAATTTGAAAAATAATAATAAAATAAAAAATAAAAAAAAATTTATTTCCTCATATTTTTGTAATATTTTCGAAATCTATTTTTCGTGTTATTATTATTTTCTATTTATTTAAGTCGTCGTCGTATACCACATAAATTGTATAAGTAGCTGGCAAAAGTATGGGTATTTTTATTATGGCAGAAAGGATATACCTATACATACATACATTTATGTAATGTATAAGAAGTACTATTTGTACCCATAGATTACCAAAAATGCACATTACAAAGATATTATTGCTTACATAGCAAAGTAAAGCAATGAAAATATTCGTCCAAAAAATATTTAGGATCGTATTTACCGATCAGGATTATTCGTTGTATGTATTTTGACATTTTAGCCGGGTATAATTTCATCTTATTTATTAGCCTAGACAAAATTTGTTTTCGGACTTCATTTTCGGAGTGTCGAATATATCAGCTGATTGTATTTTTATATTACAAAATGAAAAAGAGGTTATGTGACGTGGCAATGATTACAATTATGAGTGATGTGCTGGTTATGCTGTGTTAACAACAAGGTTATGCTCAAACGATATTTATAGTATCACCTCCCATTCGATTGTTTTAAAAATATCCGAATAGTGTATAATCGAAGTTGACGATTACCCTTCATCTCAGATAAAAGATAATTTTGGTTGGTGAATACGATCCTTAGTAGCAAAAATTATTCGTTTCTTCAGGGCAATATGCAGACATACATACACCAAATACACACTCGTCTTGGTGTGTAATGTCGTCCTAATGTATTTTCTTTGAATTAAATTTTTTGCTTCTTTATTTTTTCTTTGTGCTGTCTTTTTTTTTAAATATTTTTCTTGCATTTAATTCAGTATTTTGACTTTTTTGGTATCCATGCGAGTGTTTATATACAATTTTCATTTCTCATAATATCAATAAAAGAATTTCACATAATAATAATAATAAAAAAAAAAAACAGGGTAATATGTACAAAAGATGAAATAAAATGAAAATCACTTTTATTCCCTTTTTATTATAATGTTTGCTAACATATTAAAAAAAAAAGCAGGACAAAAAAAAGAAGGAAAATGAAAGAATCATTTGTGCATTATTATACATTACATAAATATTCTCGTATAAAAGTATAATACATATAATTTTCTATATATGTATGTAACATCAATGATTTCTTCGTGTTTTATTTTTCTTTCATCATCATCATCCTTTCAACACAGTTTTTATTTTCGGTTATACAATATTTTCTTCAATTTGTAATATCAATTGTACTACACAGGGTTATTATATTTTTTTTTCTAAGAAAACTATATAGGCTACACATACTAAAATGTGCTACAACCCTTAAAAAATTTATGAAGAAAATGTAAACTGCGATATCTGATATTATATGGAGTATGTATGAAATATGCATGTAGTCTTATATAAAATTGTATACAGTAGTTCTGTGGTAAATTCTAATTTTATATATGTATTTAAAAAAATTTCATGTCATGTCAAATGACATTGATTTGACAGGTGACACCTTTCTCGGATATATTGTACAATGTCATCTGATATAATAATAGTTCAATGAGATATTTTAGTATAAAAATTTTAAAGCTCTATGGATTCAAAAAGGATCAAATCTGATGGTATTAGTATTTAGCTTCTTTCGAACTATTACGACACATAATATCAAAAAATCAACTTTTAGGCTGGTATTCACCAACATAGATTATCTTTTATCTGAGATAAAGTGTATTCATCAACCTAGATAAAACACTACTCGGATATTTTTAAAACAACCTCGGAGTGGTATTGTAAATATCTTTCGAACATAACCTTGTTATTAACAGCAACAACAAAAATAAAGATAATGTAGTTGTACTGTATTATCATCTTTGTATTATAATAATACAATCAGCTGACATGTTCGACAAACATGTTCGACCCGAAAACGAAGTTCGAAAACAAATTTTATATAGGTTGATGAATAAGCTGAAATTGTATCCGGCTAAAATATATCCGATGGATATATCCATGTTGGTGAATATCACCCTTAGAGAATTTTTTCCTGAAACTCTTATCAATTATTCCAAATTATCGTCAATATACTGTATCATTAACATTCCATTCGCATAAATAAAATGTGCATACTAAACTGACTATAAAGAAATTCTATAGAAAATAATTCTATCACACCTTTTTATATAATTTTCCTTTATTTTCATTTTATTTTGTGCTTTTATGTATGGATTCAATGCTTTTTAATAAATCTCGTACCACACTCGTTCATACATAATGTCACTACCTACACCTACAAGTTTATAATATTATGCACGTGTATGTTATAATACGAGAACAAATAAAATATTTACATTTTATGTTGAAAACTTTTCAACACATCGATTTGTTTACACAAATTTTACTTACATATATGAATGTTTTCGTATGAGTACATTTTGTGTATTTCTCAAAGCAAATTACATATAAAAATATTTTTCATTTCATTCGAAATCCGACCAAGAAAATAAATAAAAAAAAAAAAATATGTTCTAGGAAAATTTTGTTATACCAGCCCTCGTAAAATGTATGTAACAAAAGTATACTCGTGCTTAGGTGGGTGCATACGTGCTATTTCCGTCTTGACTTTTCGACATCTACATAAATACACACCTACTTACAACGCATATATATGTACATTTTCACATATTTTCATTTGAATATTTTACATTTTTTATAGTGTACAGTAGCGGATTTCCCGATTAAGCGTCCCTAAACATTACTCGAAGTTTAAAAATGAAAATTCAAAAAAGAGTACACTTGACGTGTGAAATACTACTCGTACTCGTACTAGTCTAGCGTATACTACATGTACCGTATTAAGTCAATGACCTTTACTCTACTACAGAGTATATATAAAGGGAAGGAGCAAGTATAAAATGTTGTTAGTTGATTTTCTGTGTGTTGTCTTGCACAACATTCGCATTCCACTCTGAGAGAAAATCAACTTGCAAGAACGAAATGGGAGTATCACCTATAGGAGTATCACCTACAATTTGTATTTTACATTTACATCAAAATAAAATGGAATTGCGATTCGTAAGGTCAAAGTTTTTTACATTTTCCAATAAAAAGTTAAGTCATTTTATCGCGTTCCAAAATTTGACGCAAAATCCAGCCCTGATTGTACATATCCTTCTTCTAATTTCTTTTTTTTTTTTTTTTTCATTGAAAAAAATAAGAAATTTTCTACGTGTTCATAATATCACATCTATTATAATGGAATGGTAGATATGAACGTATGAACATAAAATGTACAAATACACAATGTGAATGAATGACAACGAATACAGAAGCATTTTCATATTTTCAAGGAATCATTGCTTTTTTCCGTTTTGTACCAATTTTCTTTGTTTTTTTTCTACTACCATTTTGTTATACTTCTGTACATTGAGGTGAGGTAAAAAATAGTGTAGGAGGATATTTTCATATTATTATTAAATGCATACTATAATACTAAGGGTCGAAAATTGTATGTACTTATGTGAATCTAAATTGCATTTAATGTACGTCTACATTGTACATATGTACATATTTTATATAGGGTGATTCATTCAGAGCTACCTTTATTAGTAAGATCACGAGTGAGTTGTATCAAAGTGTCAGTGTTTCTTTGGCATTTCATCACGAAAAGATTTAGCCGCACACAACTTTTATAAATTATTCAACTGTATTACGAAAATCAGTGTTCTAAGAGAAATAAATTTTTTAAGAAAGCTGGAATCATTGAAACAATTCTACACTTTGGACGATGCACGCCAAGTGATTGGCCGTCTACAGATGATGTGATATCACAACACAAGATTTCTTTCTTTGGGAATGAGGCTATGTAAAGTCAAAATTTTGGATGGATAATGGATAATGGAAATGGAATGGAATGGAAATGGATAAGCCGGTTACGATTTAGGAATTGTTATTGATCGAACTGAAAAATTAAGAACTTTGGAATGGACAACGTTACTGCAGTTACGATCAATATTTGAAAGAAATACTCTAAAAAATGAATACAGAGAAAAAAAATGTTTATGAAAACAAAGAAAAATTGCAAGTATAGGTATGTACCTTAAAATGAATCACCCGATATTTAAAAATGTGCACGTATGGATAAATTACACCATAGTTACACGTAGAAGCATACAGTGTACGAGTATAATACACTTACAAAAATAGAAAATAATAAAAATATAAAGTTTTTACATAATTTTCTGAAAAATATTTGAAAAGTATATTATGATCTTTATAATATGTAAGCAAGTATGTAAATATCTACAAGCATATACACGAATATGAATGAATGGTTTTGAATATTTTCATTTAATTTATTTTGATAAAACTTATATTGAAATTCTTGAATATGTAGATATATGTTCTTTACTTTTAATGCAAAATTATGATACACTTATAAAATAGTAAAATAATGTAATATTCCAGTAAATTACATACGAGTTCTTATGTAGAATAGTAAGTATGGGAATTGTAAAAATTTACCTTCATATGAATAAGACGTTTTCTTTAAAAGTTGTGCAACTCCATTTTATATTTTAAATGGAGATCTTTAGGAGTTTGTATTTGAATGATAATGTAATTTTAGTACAGACAAAAGAATAAAAAATTTCGAAGGAGTTTTTATTTTTTTGGGAACTGTCTGTAGATACAAATCGAAAAACAGATATGATTGCTTTCATGTTTATGAAACCAACCAACTATACTTTCGTCAAAAAATAAACTTAGACCAATTTCAAAGAAAACGATACAAATAACACATAAATGGTAGGTATATACGAGGATTCATATGCACATATCTAACCACCCATATAAATAAGGTGTATACTGTAAAATGAAAATAATAAATGAACATCGGATATTGTGAATTACATGCAGTAAATTTTTTTCCAACATTCTTTATGGGAGTAGAGTGCGACTTGTGTCTAAGTATGTAATGTATGTAAGTAAGTAACTCATAATGTAAATTTTAATATGAATGAAAATATAAAAATGTATATACATATGTAATGTGTATACATATCTAGTCGAATAGTTCACATTCATTATGTACACTTGTGCAGCCATAAAATATCTAAAATAATGTACGATGCATATAAGAAATAGAGAGAAATTTTGTAAAAAGCAACAACAAACAAAATAAGTTGAAAAAAAAAAAATGGCAGAAGAAGTGTTAAAACAGGAAGGAAATTTTATTCATATTAAATGTACCACCTACATACATATATGTATACATTCAGCAGCAGCAATACAAAATAGTATGTGTGAATTACAAGACACAAGCATACATGTACTAAAGTAAATTTTCATTTTAACTTATAAACGGATATTCTTAACTAATTGATATGTAATGTGACATATTTATATGACTTTTTACACATAAACATATACTACACAAGTTACATTATATGTATGTAACTCATCACATACTCATATACGACGTTTACATAAATATGTGTGTACTCGAACATTGTATACATTTTAGAAAACTAATTATGTGTGGATATACTAGTACATATCAAGACAATTTATACATTTACTATAGGTACTTTAAAGGACTAATGTATTTATTTATTAACTAAAGTATTTTCTTCTTCTTCTTCTTCTTCTGCTTCGATATTAATTGTGACAAGACAAGACATGTGTTGTTATGTAAATGTAAACATTAGGTATACGTGTGCATTAACACATACATATGTAATGTACACATAATAATCGTATCTAATTGACTCGAAGGGAAATTGACTGAGTTAATAATTATTGTGAACTAATTTGATATTTTATCCTTATGTCAGTTGGGTAAAATATATATGTAACAAGTATGTAGGTATACCAACTACTAAAAATGATGGTATGTGTATGTGGGATTTTTGTTTCTTTATATATGTATGCATAAAAATGATACAAGAATAATATACATATAGTATTTTGTGTTATTTTAGGCACTCCAAAGAAAAAGTATATAATTAGATGTAGGTTGATCGATCTTACAAAATTATACGAACCAAAGAATATATTTTTATAAAAAAAAAACAAGGGAATGAAAATTCTATCTGTGATACATATACTAACATAAAATCAATAATGCTTTAAGTATGACATATGGACTGTCCCAGAAAAAATTGACCCTTTTATTTTTCGACATAATTAAAAAACCAGTTATTGTATTATTACAAAAATTTCAATATTTATTTGTCATAATTTTACAATTAAAATGCATAATAAAAAAATTCATAATTAGTTGGACATAGAAAATAATTTGACTTTTCTGTTGAGGCCCCTTAGAAGATTTCGTACAGTCGTATCCGTCACAATATCATATGTTTTTCTCCACCTATTTTTGAAGTCTACCACATTTTTGGCGTGTTTCTTTGTTTTCCGTAACTCCCTTTTAATCAAAGCCCAGTATCTCTCAATTGGTCTTAATTCTGGACAGTTTGGAGGATTTGCGTCTTTTGTGACAATATTTATGTTGTTTTCTGCATACCACGCCATCGTTGCTGACGCATAGTGACAGGTAGCTAAATCTGGCCAAAATGCTACAGTGCCTTCATGTTGACGTATAAATGGGAGCAGGCGTTTTTTCAAACACTCTTCTATATAAACTCTGGAATTTATAGTACCATTTGTAACAAATTCACTACTCCGAAGTCCACAAGAACAAATGGCTTGCCAGACCATAAACTGCTTTGGAAATTTAGATATTTGTTTTGCTGAATATTTCTTATCCACACCGCCCTTTTTTTTCGCTGTATAGAAGTCATGTCCAGGCAGCTGAGCAAAATCCGTCTTACAATATGTTTCATCATCCATAATGATACAGTCGAATTTGGTTAAAAAACGGTCATACAATTTCCGAGCTCTGGTTTTGCAAATTTTTTCCTTTTCTTCCGATCTATCTGGTATTTTTTGAACTTTATATGTTCTTAAGTTGCAAATTTTTTTTATTCTCTGCACCGTAGATTTCGATGTTCCAGCTACCTGCGCCATATCTCTAATAGAGGTATTGGGATTATCTGAATAACGCCTTTGTACCTCTTTCACTAAATTTAAATTAGAAGGACGGGAAGGCCTACCTGATCCTTGTTGCCTTTCGATAGAAATACCTTTCTTATATTTTGAAATGGTTCTCTTTACAGTTGAAACAGATGTTTCTAAATCTTTTGCTATTTTTGAATATTTTATTGTTTTATTTTCTATAAATTTGTTCAAAATAGCACGACGCATCTCTTCTTCATTTAGAGACATTGTAACTTTTTGAATTTCAAAACACGAATGAGTATTAATAATCTTGAAGTTCGCTTTTTATAGCAAACATTTGTCGGAAAAAGAACATCTTTATCATACGTTATATTCCCTCAATAACTAAAAATAAAAGGGTCAATTTTTTCTGGGACAGTCCTTATTTCATTCTTGTTTTTACACATGTAAGTACGTGTGTATACATAATTCAGAAGATTTTTTTGAATTCGAAATAAGAAGTCAAAATCAATTACGATCAATTTTCATAAATGTAAAATGAAACTTATACCATTATTATCACTATTAATATGAAAATTTCCATTAATAATTATTAATCCTAGAGGAAAAGTAAAAGGATAAAATGTTTATATGTAATTATTACCAGATTTCTAAAGTACATTTATATTATAATAAATTTATTTGATCTAATAAATTTATCTTTTCCTATACAAAAACTCACTCCTAAAAGGCTTTTTGACTATTTAACTACATAGGTCAAATATACTTTACGCCTTCTATACATCATTTATCCTCTCCTGATACACTTTTAAAAATCTGACACATAAACATCACTATCGTTCTACCGTATAACAATTAAAAATTCGTTAAAATTCAATAAGTAAAGTTGTAAATGGGTTGTGATTTTAAATGTGCGTACATACACAAAATGTATTCAGTTGTCTATATATCAAATGACATATAACAGGGGTGGGCAGGCTTAAGGTCGATGAAAGCCACATTTGGGATTTTACATACTGTAAAGAGCCACACTTTAATAACATGGTGTTAAGTACACAAATTCAAATTCAATTTAATCAATATGATTAAAATGTGGAAAAATATTGCGTACACTTTTTATGAACATCTTTTTTGTCGACAGAAAATTTTTACCTTACAAAAGTGTTTCTTACACATGCCGATATATAAGAAAATATGGATAAAAAAGATAAAACATATTAATTTTTTCAAGAATTTATTATAAAATTAAAACATTATAAAATATATTTACTTAAAAATTTAATGACAATTATTCTTTACTAAATCTTTAAAATTTGGTATAAAATTTGTTGAGGCGGTTCGCAGCAATTCAGCCAGATGATTATTGGTCAACTCTGAACGATTCTTCGACTTTACAAACTTCATTGTGGAATACAAAGATTCACAACAATATGTTGTGCCAAAAATTGAAAATAGGCGGCAAGCAGCTATTTTTAAATTTGGATATTTTGATTCTGGTACGAGTTTCCAGAATTCAATTAGAGAAGAAGTTTTGTGCAGCATTTGCAGTGCATAATCCTCCTTCATCTCTAATAGCTCTAACTCCCCAGCCGCTTTTTCAAAAAGTATTATTTCCGAAATTTCGAATCCATTTTCGATTGAATTGCAAATAAATGGATTTACGAAATATCGAAATGTAGATTTAAAATTTTCTAAATCTTCAAATCTACGTTTGAAATCTACTTGCAATTCTTCCAATTTTGTTTTGTATTCATCTATTTTTTTTTCTTTAACGCTAATCACATTTGATTTTATTCTTGGAAAATGATTATATATTTTGTTTTTGATGTCATTGACAAAAAGTCGAAGTTTAGCTTCAAAACTAAATAATGTTTGTGATAAATCCACAATATTTTTATTTTTTCCTTGTAAAGCCAAATTGAGTTTCTGCAAATGTTCTAGCATGTCTGTCATAAACATTAAGTCTGAAATCCAATTTTCATCTTCTAATTCTGAATATTTTTTCCCCTTTTCTTTTGCGAACATTATAATTGGATTCAAAAGTTCTACAAAACGGCTAAGAACATTGTAAGTTGACAGCCATCTTACAATACACCATAATGATAGATCATTAGGCAAATCATCTGTTTCATCATCCACTTTCATCTCTTCTAAAAAGTTTTTAAATTGACGATGTGTTTTGCCATTAGTTTTAATAAAGTTGACAATCTCCAAAACAACCTTCCACACATTTTCGTATTTCAAATACTTCGCTACGAGATGTTCACGGTGAATAATGCAGTGAAGAGGTAAAAAACTTGGAATTTCTGGATCGTTGTTTAATAAACCAATTAGACCTTGCTTTTTTCCTACCATTGCGGGTGCTCCGTCAGTCGCAACACTTACAAGTTTATTACGAGGTAAATTAAACTTGTTCATTACATCATAAAGTGCATTTTTTACATCAATGCCACGTGTTGTTTCAATGAGAGGTATCAGGTCTAGCATTTCTTCCTTCGCACATGCGTCTGCAGTTACATAGCGGATAAAAACAGCCAATTGAGGAACGTCCTGAATATCTGTAGACTCGTCGAGAGCAAAACTAAATGCTATACAATTTTTTAAATCGAGCATTAAACTATTTTCAACACTTTTGCTAATCGCACTAATACGACGCTCAGTAGTACGGCGCGACATAGGAACTTGCCCGATCAATTTATGCAGTTTTGTATTTTCTGGATCAAGAATTTTAACCACTTCTTCTAAGTTTTTTTTAATAAATTCTCCTTCTCCATAAGGACGTTTGGCACGAGCAATATTCCAAGCTATTAAAAAACTAGCTTCGGTTGCTCTATCATTTTCACGACTAAAAGAAGTCATGAGTCCTTGTTGTTTCTGAAGAACGGATTGCAAAGTCTTCAGTTTCTCTGTTCGCAATTTTGAATTTATTGGGAACTCATTTGAAAAATGGGGATGATTCACTTCATAATGTCGACGCAGATTGCTTACTTTGTAGTTTGTAATTGTTGTCTTACAAATAAGACACAACGACTTTCCATTATTATCTATGAAGGCAAAATTTTCTACCCATTCTTCTTTAAATGTTCTATTTTCCTGCTCATACTTCCGTTTTCTGATATTTCCTGCATTCATCGTATTGAAAAAAATATATTTCAAAATCTGAAACTAAAACAAAATAAATCAGTGATATTAAGGGCGTGGAAAAATAACATTTAAATGCCAAACATAGGTGAACACGTTCAAATTTCCTAATAAATAATTTTACGTACCAGGTTTTTTTAAAAGAAAACACAAAATAAGGTTATAAAAAATTAGCACTTTATTTTTTCTTTGTTTAAAGTCTTTAAAATGTTTTTATAAAAAAATTTATCACTTAAAATAAAACACAAAAAAAATTTATTTTAGATTAAAACAACTGTGAACTTGAGCGATTAGAAAATAAAATGAATTTGAACTTATTGTGCTTACACGTTACATCAAATATTCATAATTAAAATTAACACCTGCTTATAGTAACAACAATAGCATGTTTAAACTGGTCTGGTTAAACATGAATATTCAATATTAAGTGACATGCACAATTATCCGTTCCGTTCCGTTCCTTTTTTTCCATTCTCCGTTTTATAATTTTTAGATATCACAATACAAATGTATCGTTCTGTTCAGTTTTTTTATTATCAACACACTGTCACTTTCATATTAAATAATTGTGTCTCTCACTTTAATAGGTTTAAACTGGTTAAACATGAATATTAAGTGTTGACATATGTATTTTCATTGAAAATCGATATTACTTTACGTTTATTATGGTCGAATAAAGAAATGATTAATGTAGATAGTGAGAGCCACAATCAGCTTGATGAAGAGCCGCATGCGGCTCTATGAGCCGCATTTGCCCACCCCTGACATATAAGATCAGATCACATCTTTCAGTCAATGTGACAAATAAATTTATTTTCTTGTTTATTCAAATTACACGCAACATTTTTCTTTTTAAATTTTTTTTTCTTCCTCTTTCTCTCTCTCTCTCTCTTTCTATCTCTCTTCTCACATTGCAATACGTTTTTTATTATTATTTTGTCTGACATCTAGAGAAAATGAAATGTAATATTCTCGCTTGCCGTATGTGCATCTTTTAGGAATCAGCTCAGCTTATGTATATGATTTCCCTACGATATTCATATACAGTAAACATATTCCTGTGCTCAATAGTAACTGTAACGCCCAACAATTTTTTTGATTACTTTGTTTGTCACCCTTGTAATTACTATTTATGTGAAAAGTGAAACGTTTATTTTCTCAAATTTACCACTTTTTTTTTCTTTATTGTATTTTTAATCTGTTTAAATTATATATTCTTAAAAGTATTTATATACGACATTGTAAGGATATCTTTTTTATAACCATCATATCATTATTATCATCTTTATCCGCATACATACAATATCGTCAGTTGTCGCCATTTCATGATTACTAAAGAATTTCTCCCAAAAAAAAAAAAAAAAAAAGTGTCAAGTAAAATATGTAATAGCGGTTAAAGGAAAACTAAAATACGAACCAAAAAACAGAAATTATTTTATCCAGTTTACCATCCAATTTTTTTTTTCCTTCATTTTTTTTTAGGTTAAGTACGTACGCAGTTAACAATCCGGGAAGACTAACAACAACAACAACAACAACAAAATCAACGAATGAAGTAAAATTTATAAATAAATAAATAACCGAAAGGATATAAAATAATGATGACTACTCTCTACTGTCATTTACTATATTACATATTACACTTGTTATAAAGATAAAGAAAAATGAAAAGAAAAAAAAAATGAAATCAAATAAAGATTATATTGCGACTATTATTATGTGTAAGTGTGTAAGTATACATATGTACACAGACACACTGTATATACATACATATTTTATCTAAACGTTCATTTACTAACCACCATTAGGTATAAATCTATACATGATTATACGAAGTTATATGTATATAAAGGTTTTATAATGTTTTTGAAATGGTGTGGTAGACGACATATATATGTACATATATGTATAAGGATGAAAATGATAATTTTCCACTTTTATCCTTAAATACTTATATAGGATACATGGATATTGCGATATATTATAGTATATTATTATTGAATGAATGTATTTTCATTTTATTTTATTTTACAGTTATTGTAATCAATTTAGTCCTTTTCGATCCTTCTTTTTCTCAATTTCATGATTTTATTTTTTTTTTTTTACATTTCATTTTCTATATGCGCATCATACACCATATCCTATCACCAATACTACACGACCATATTCTATATCAACAGTACACCACATACCACATCATCCATTTGTACATATTTAGAAAAAAAAAAAAAAAAATGTATATACACAATAAATAAAAAATGAAAAAACAAACGTAAGGGGAATGAAATGGAAAAAAATTTTCTCTCATGTCCCGTGCTCATCTTCTTTATATTTAATATATGTATGTAATGTTTAAGGGTATATATGTATCTTCTAACAAAAATATGTTGTTTGATGTAGGAGGAGGTATGATGAGATGAGATGAGATATATTGGTCGGTTCGTTGATTTTGTGTTTGTGCATTTCTTGGCAATTTATTTTCGAATCGTTGATTCCTTTTCGTTACGTTACTATACATTACAAATAATATGGTAGACGGTAAAAGATACACATTACATTTGTATACGTATGTACATATGTACATAAGTAATTGATATTGTATAAAATATAATATGTATGTATTAAACCATTATTCTTTTATCATATCACGTATATATATATATATACAATGATCCTGTTATTGTTACACACTTTAAGGATTATATTATACCATTATTTTTATTTTTGTTGTTTTATTTACTTTTATTATTTTTCTTTTATTCTATATTGCTACTGTTCTCCTATATAAAATACAAGTAATAGCTGCTATATACAATATCCTCACTTGTGTTTATCCCATATATATATATTTATGTATCTATATACGCTTTAAAAACATACTCACATATATAGAGCTATTATTTTATTTTTGTTAAATGCAATAGAGATAAAACGCTAGTGGTTTTTTTTTTCAAAGGATGAACATAATACAAAAAGGATAAATTATATGTACATACATACATATATGTATTTATGAAACCGCTATTTACACTCTTTACTTGAACATCAATAGAAATAAAATTTGTTTTCAAGATTTACAATGTACATACATAAATACAGATATGAATATATAGGTACATCATATATACATACATATATATTTTGTATATGGTTTGTTTTATATAGAAGCACACAAACATCAATATACGTATAAATAATTTGAAAGGATATCTATCTCTCTAAACTATGAAGTTTTTGTTTTTATACATTTTCCTTGGTTTTTCTTTTCTATTATGTTTTTTTTTTGTGTTATTGTTTTTCTTTTGTTTAGAGAAAATGCTCATATATTGTTGAGCGCGATATACATATGTACATACAAATATGTACAGTAGCAATAGAGTAGGTAATAGGTATATTTGCTAAAATGTGTATTTGTGATAAAATGTACACATAGATATTCATAACCTCAAAATATAAATGAAAGTATAGTAGTAGTACACGGTAAAGTAATATCTTTTATTTGGTAATATAAATTATGTATGTACACATACACACATGGGTATGTAATGTGGATACGTTGACAGGGAAACGATAAGAGAGGATAGATGATATCGTGATATATATTTACTACGATATGCATGGAAATTTTTCGAATGAAAATTTATACTTTTATAATACTTTTAAACAAATTTACATATGCATATATACACATATATTTAGGTACATATGTATATGTGTATTAAATTTTTATTAAAAACATTTTATTATTCATTCTTCTCTTGTATACGCACTATCGCTAGCTATATAATGTACATACATATATACTAAAGTGTACGTACTTCTGTAACTGATATTATTTCAGTTCAGATTGAAAATGTATATGAAAATACATATATTATATATGTATGTAAGTAGAGCTCTTATTCATATCGATAAACATATGTACATAAATTCGTAACAAGAATGTATGAGTATGTACTTCTATCCGTATACATGTATGTGTGAGTAGAATGAAACAAAAGAACAAGAAGTATACTCGTGTATATGAAATATTTATATGCAATGTACGAAAGGATTTTATTTCATATGCACAAGAGTATAGTATAAGTATGTGCAAACACACATACACATACATATATTGATAGATTGATGGTTTGACTCTTGAGTACTTCAAGAAGATAAAATCTTCAGGATTATATATGATTCAGAATATAGATGAACTTCCATTTATGTATGTACATACATATTTGAAAAACATTTATTATTATTTCATTATTATATATTGTGTATATTTTACTACTTATAATACCTTATATATACATATATAATAAAAGGATATTTTTTGTTCATTTTTCCAATCGTAAAATACCTACATAAATGTAGTCATATATAATAATACAACGATTATAAGTGAAAATTAAATGTATGTAATGTATTTTAATTCATGCTCACACATTTATATACACATATGTGGACGTATAAATGTACATAAATATGTATATGTACATTTTCTCTATGATATGTTCGTATATGTATTAATGCATGAAAACAAATTTTATTATTAACAGAACGTAAAAGGATAATTCTATTAAAAGGCAATTTTGATGGAATAATAAATAATCTAATAAACGAATATATTATAGTTATAGCTAGCTTGTTTTTAGTTACTTATCTATGTGTATATGTATAATACATATGTATGTATGTATATACTATGTAGCTATAGTCTGTACTTCTTCAAAAAGTTACTCCGGCGACCATTATATAAATGTTCTACACAATTTTATACTGAAAAAAACACTTTTCATACTCGTACATACGTATACTACATGTACATCAATCTGTTATAGTTGGTTCATAGAAAATTCATTTATAATTTGATCCTGGAAAATTTATCGGACAAAATTAAATTTTTTTTTTTTCTAAAAACTTAGATATAGATGTATAAATACCGCACTCATATGAAATGAGACAAAAATCAATTCAAATGAAATTTTTGAACAAATATCAAAGAAATTTATAGTACAATAATAAATGACAAAAAGGATCAAACCAAAAATTATATAATAGATAATAAATGTAATTTTAAATTACTGTTGTATGTATTTAGTTTATAAATTTTTGATTTTCGATATTTTGTTTGAATACATATATCCTATAAACCATACTTCTTATACATAGAATAACAATGCATAGAAATTTTGTATTTTAATTTCATATTTAACAAATTTATGAAGTAATGCACAATATTTGATTGGAACTGTTTGAATTTTCAACTATTAAAACCACAGATTTGAACGATTTTAATATATGTAAAGACTTGAAAATATTATTTATTGATGACATGATATTTTGTGATATTTTAAATCAAAATCAAAATTATGCGATTTATAAAGATATCAAATAAAATACTGCGTTCATGTATAAATATATACATTATTCTAGTTTTTCTTTCTCTTCATCAGCACACTACAGTTCAAAGTGAGCTAAGGCTCTCACGATATACGCTACAGTATCTTGCACTCATATTTTGATTCATAAAAAAATGCATTTGTCCTTCTTATAATTGCTCTGCACTACACGGCACTACACTCCAAAAGAAGTATACGAGAAACAAGAAGAGGCAGTAAACAGGCGGAGAATAAGATTCAGTAATCTTAGTGGTCAGTACCATATTAACTGTAGTACTGTGGTATTTTCATTCATGAGAAACATTTATTTTCTCTTTATACTTGCTCTATGCTCTACACACCATAAGAAGTATACAAGAAAAAGGAAAAGATAGAAAATAGTAGGTAACAGCAATGAGGTTATCGTCAGCTAACTATAATAACTTGTATGTTCATTTTCCAATTCGAAATTCATTGAAAAACTAACAAATAAATGAATACAAAATAAACAAAAGTGATCTCAAAGATTTATCTGAAATATTATTTATATTTTTATTTCATTATTCATTTATTTATTATACTCGTGAATTTTTTATTTTTTTATTATTATTATTATTATTATTATTACTGTTATCGTTCATATTTATCCAACATCATATAATTTCATATTATTACGACATGTTCTTTATGTGTTACGTACGTATAATATACAATATTACCTCAACATATTAGTTATGATTAAATTTTCATGAAAATGATAATAATAATAATAATATAATTTTGATGAGAATTATGACAATGATATACGTGACAACGTGACATGCCATGAGAGAGAGAGAAAATTGTAATAAGAAACGAAAAGAAAAGAACAACAAAAAATTATACTGTTGTAATGACGATAATGATTCACGTATGACGATGATGATGACAATGACAACGAACGTTGCTGATGCTGATGCTGATGATGATTATGATGGTGAAAAGGAATAAAAATACTACGTCGTATATATATTTTTTTTATTATTTATGGTAAATACGAGTAGATTTTATATATCATTTCCCAAATTGGTATTCAGAAAATAAAAATTATTATTATTAAGTATTTTTCTTCAGTTTTATGTATGGTTTTGCTTTTATATCTTACATTGATTTCATTATAAAGGTGATGGATTTATGTACATATATGCATGATGGGTATTATGAAAACTATATCGAGTATAAGAAAATAAAAATATTAATGATGGATTTTATTGGTATACAGAAACCATTTTGTATATGAATATATGTGTGGAATATATTTTTACGCGTGTGTACATTGTATAATGTACTCGTGTTCGTGTACACACACATTTTTCAAAACAAAATTTATATAAAAATGAATTGATTTCATGCTCCAGTACATTTTCATTTTTAAACGATATATGATGACCCTTTTAAAAAATTGCAGAAAGGTTACATTTTTTTTTTTTGAGAAATCATAACGCAATATTGTTATTGATTCCCTTTAAACATCCATCGATATGAAGAAAACTTTTCATTGCTATATAAATTATGACAGTCTGATGGTTTTCCTCCCCAAAATTATTGAATTTTTTTTTCTTTTTCAATGTTTCCATAGTATGTAAAATTACAGTAGTGTTTCGAGGTAATGTATTCAACAAATTCAGTCTCATTTTAAAAATTATCAATATCACAAAAGAATAACTCCACACGAAACAGAAATAAATTTTTAATATGATCCTCTTAAATCTTATCCCATTTTATTTTATTTTATTGCAAATTCAAATAATAAAAGGATATCAAGAGAGGAGCATATACGTACAAATTATTGTTTAGTTATGCAAAATTATAAAATTGATAAACGCATACACATATGATACGTACGAGCATTGTGTAAACACATTATAAAATCAAATAAGAAATAAAATCATAAAAAAAAAACATAGTCCTTCTTATCTGTATTTAATATAGAGGGAAAAAAAAGTTAAAAATACACAATAAACGATTAAAACTTAATAGCCATATAATCATAATTTCTATTGTTACTTTGCCAAAAAGGTAATCTACTTACTGTGAATGTGTATCCAAAGTATGTATGTATCTCTAGATATTATATCGCATCTCATATACATACATAATTTACACATTTTACATTCAAACAAAATGTACTACAGAAGAATCCTTTTCTTTTTTGTTTTTTTTTTTGTTTTCTCTGTTGCGCTACTTTATACCCTCCCATTTCTCATCATCACTTAATATTATATCTTTTTATTCTCTGTTTATATCTCGGAACTATTGTATTATTATTTTTGTAGATTGTCACACATTATTTTATTTTATTTTATTTTACATAAATCGTATAGTACATATGAATTACAACCCCTAAAATTACGGATAAAATAATTCAATTTTAAACAATACAATGACAAAAAAAAAAATATGAAGGAAAATTATGAAAAAAAAAAAAAAAATATATTTACTCCATGTATATACCTAACTATAATACTTATTAGTGTTAACCGCATATAAAATTTACATTACATAAATTTGTGTATGTATGTATGTACATATGTAGATACATGTGTATAAAACATTTATATATATAGATTTTATAATACACATACTAATATATATAATTGATGTTAACCGTAATTCAATTCGATTATCATATTTATGTCAAAAACAGCATGAAAAAGTTATAGGGTGGTATATAAGGATTACAGAACAAAAAAACAAAAAATAATTCAGCAAAAATTTTAAAGCTAAAAGGGAGGATCAAATAAATACAAAAGAGATTTCAAGGATATGTGTACATGCTGTACATATAGGATATGTGCATACAAATATTTCTATTGTATATTTTTGTTCACATATGAACACACATATATATTATTACATATATGCATGTAATACACAAAAAAGATGTCATGTTATTCACTTTTTTTCTTTTGTTATAATTTTTTTTGTTTTGTATTACATGTCCATTGATTTATGCTTACATCAAAATAAAAATAATATTTCACACATCCTCGAATATAGTACGTTTTATTTTTTGTTCTTTCATTCTCTCTTCTTGAACACACCTAAATCAATTTATGTGATGTACATGCATACATTATCCTTTTATTCCTCTTATTTTTTTAATATAGAGATTTGTTTAAAATAATTAAGATAAGTGCGAGATCTGTAACAAAAGTATCCGATCTGTTTTCGTAAAAATATCCCAGCGACCTCTGTAGAGTATGAAAATAAACATGAACGAGCTCTTTAGATGTTAAAATTACCGAGAGAACCTGCTAAAACCTGATAGAAAGTAAGTAGATTACCGCAACTTATATGCAACAATTTTTAACAAAGTGCAATGTCGTCCAGGTTTTCCAATCTCTCTACAGTAACTTTTACGACATTTGACTATTTCTCCTCTAAGATTTAAAATTTCGCCCAAACAAAAACGGTTCGAAAACATAACAATAAGGTTGTGAGAGCAATCCAAAAACTGAATTCCAAGACTGCTCAACAAAGTGGAAACACTAATAGAAGCGTAGTATTGTTCACTCATATGGAAATCATTTTGAAAGTTACCATCAGATGGATGATGAAGTATGAAGAGAGGTCGAATAATTTTGGTACAGACCTCGCAAATAATATATTTGTGTATGATTTGTGTACAGTACACATTTAAAACTTTTATTTCTTTACGCATATTTACAACGCCATATACTCTACATGCATCAGATGCAGATACTTATCTTTGTATTAATTTTATTATGTAGATAATTCGAATGAAACAAATAATTAAAAAGAACTGTACTATACATTCTACGAATGTTTATGTGATACATGAAAAAAGGAAAAAAAATTAAATAAAAAGCCAAAAGTATTCATGTGTACTTGTACATACTTCACGATTATTACCTCATCATTAATACACCATCTGTATAACTGTAATTTTATCAGCATCATTTTCATTATCCTTTTGATATCTTCTATATATATATTTTTACTTATTTATATTCTCACTTTGTTTTACATGAGTATACTTTTTATACAGTACAGTGCCTACATAAATATTTAATTGTAAATTTACTCAATTTGGTTTTATTCATTTTTCCTGTTTATATTATACTCGTATAATATAAAATCATCATCTTTCTCTCTTTCTGTATATTTCTTTTACATATCCTTTTAAATATTATTATTATTATTATGATATTCTTTTTATCTTTGTATATCATGCATAAAATTTTATATTAAATACAAATAACAATTATTGCTTACATAACAAAAATAAAGTAAATGTACATTATAATCGGGCAATTATGATAAATTTGTTTAGTGAATTTATATTCATACAGAGGAAAATATACTTATTTATGTATGTATATAGGAATGAGTTTATGTACTTACACATTATCCTTTTTAATTTAAATATAAATGTATAACAAATTTATGTAGGTATACCATTTTATGTATGTAAATATATACGTCTATACATGCTTGTGAAAATATGAATGGTGTGTATACAAAATATATACAATATAATATTTTTCATTACTCTGGAAAATAATTTTTCTCTTTATTTAATCATCCTTTTCATTTTTGTTTTATTAACTAACTTATAAAATATTTGCGTTTATAAGCCAAAAATATAATATGTACATACATATACGAGTATATAAAATATATTGTATGCAAGCAAACTCATTACATATTCATATAATCGAAAAACATTTCGATATAATCAGTGTTATTTTATATGTAGATATAAACACTCGAAGACACAAAAATTGCATCATATTAAATATTTACAGCTGCATTTGAGGCGTAAGTAAAGAAGAGATCGCTCAATTTTCGTCGAATTGTTTTTAATTCTCATGTTTTATATGGTACATTTACAATCTAGCCTAGATTACGTTCCACATAAGACTATTCACATCTTCTTTCAGAAATTCTATATCGCTATCCTTTTTCCACTCAGTCCAGATTACACCAGAGTGAGATTGAGATTAAATTATTTTTCTAATCTAACGCTGACAATAGGGGAAATTATATTGAAAAATTGTGTACCAATTCGAATGTTCCTATAATCTACTGTGAATTGTGAATACCAATTCTAATCTTGCACGTAATTTGGGCTAGATTGTAAGTAACATTTAACTTTGTGGGAAATACAATTTTTGTGGACGTTGGTGTATACATGCTACATGTTTGCACATAAGATATATTATACAAAAGTATGTGTACATATTTATGTTAAATATACAACATGATCATAATACTATACGACCAATACAAAAATTTTATATATTTTCTTCTTCATCATAATAATATAAACCAGCATCAACATCATCATATCATTACAAAATCATCTTCAAAATTCGTTATATGTATGTACATGAAATAAAGTTTATGAAAGTATTATGATATGTGAATATACATAAACATGATATAGGTGTGTATAAATGTATCTACAAGTATGAAAATTATAATGTATGAAAAACATTATTATATAATGACTATAATAGTACGCTATATTATAATGTTATGTATTCGTAAAATTGTATATTTATACGCACGTGTATTATATCCATCTACATATTCCTATAACAATTATTATTTCTATACGAAAAGGGTGATTCTATTTCCAGCTGATAAGAAGCAAAAATTAAGAAAATTCCCAGTAAAATGATGACTCTCATCAAAGATCTCTAATTACAAAACCATTTGGTCGCACTTTTGATGAAAAATAATGGAAATGTACATGTTCGAGTACAATGGACAGCGTTATGTCTGAGTGCTCTAGTTTCATACCTCTCCCCTAACAAACAACAACATGTACTTGTAATAGCCGACAATGCTTCAATGAGGATCCATATATACAACAATCATTCATTTGTCATTTACCACCTCAAATAAAGTTTAAATAATCACTGCGACATCTTCATTCATTCTGACATAATTCAAGTAAGTTTGAAAATGGTGAATATGTGAGATCAAAATTTTGTGGAATGGTGGAAAAAGTGACAGGCTTAACTGACAGTGATTATTAAAATTGAAAAAATCATGATAATCACAGACAGAATGTGATCGTTTGGCAAAGTTAATCTCATCTCAGGGTTTTTTAAATGATTCTCCATACGAATGAAGACTAAATGAATGACAATTAAAGCGTTCAGTATTAAATAGAAAAGCAATAAGTTAAGAAGAATATTTTGTTAATTCCACAATCACAAGAATTCAACAGAAATCATAATTGCAATCTAAACAAATCGTACATTGGGATAGGGATAGGGAATCCGTGTATCTCCTCCAATCGAAAATAGATTAAGGACTTAATAATATTTGTTAAATTTTCATGTCAAAAAATGAGAATTGAAAATGAGATCGTTTTATTGTCTAGTGGTTACAGAATGACCATAAGCTGAGTTTTCAAAAATATGAAAGAAATTCTATATTTTTGTGGTACAATGTTTTAAGGCACACAATATATGTATATGTTACGCAATACTATTGCGGTGGTATAATACATAAGGTGCATGTACAAATTATGCTGAAAAATTGAATCACTCTGTCTGTTATTATTACTGTAATGTATATTTTTGAAACGACTATACGACTTGTTATACTACAGAAATTATTATATGATATTTTTTTGGGGGTATATAACAAAAGAATTTTATGAACATAATAACACATAAAGAGAGGATTAACTATATAATAAGCAAATTAGACTAAAAAAACAAATTCACCATGAAAATCTGTATAGACATACATATGTATATACGATTATATGTACGGGAATATATCCAGATCCACATTAATAATATGTGTGTATATGTATTATTATAATAGAGTATAGTGTACATTCATTCAAGTGAATTTATGTATCAATGTTCGTGTATACATATAATACTAATACGTATGTACATATATGTAAGTACATACATAAATGGGGATGTATAGCACTAGAAACCAAAATTATTTGTACCAAGTACATATATAGTATGAAAATTTATGAATAATTATACGATTAAAAATATTATAGTCGAGAAACTGGCAACAAAATACCGGATAAAAGGATAAATTATGAAATAAAAAAGAAACATATAAACGCACACATATATGATGTATGAAATAGAATATTTATAGAAAAAAAAAAATACATAAAAAACTGTCATTTATACGGAAGGATGCGACGGTGTATTTATGTGATGTAGTATAAGGCACATAAAGCTTACACATTTTATAAAAAAAATACGCGAACACCATAAAATCAGACGAAATATGAATAATTTCATTTTTAGGACATATCGCTATTCGGTATTTTTTTTTTTTTCTCTCCTTTTTGGATATATGTTTAGTGTTGATAAATGAATGAAGAAAATGTTGTTGGGTGTGATAAAATTTATTATCGCTGTTAAAATATAATGATATGTATAGTAATGATGATGATAATGATGATTATGTGATAGAGGCAACATATTGCGATGATGGACAATATCAAAAACAACAACAACAACAAAAAATGTTTATAAATGAAAGAAGTTAGGCAAAAAAAAAAAAAAACAAAAAAAAACTAAAATGATTAACAGACAAAATAAAATTATAAAAGAGGATTTAATTATGTATTTGAATACTTAATACATGTATTATAATACTGATAAATCCAAATATTATATAATATAATGGTTGATATGAACATATACATACGCAAAGGATAATCATGATTTAGCATAGAAAAACGTAGGGTATCTAATAATTAAAGGAAAAAAAAAAGGAAAAACAAAATATTTTTAAACAACATTATTAAATCAGTCCTTAAAATATAATTTGCAGGACGAACAATATTATTACGAGTATATCTTTTTACTTAATTTTCATTTTTATTATTTCTTCAAACTCATATACACGCACATACAAGAAAGCATTGATTGTTTGTGGTGGTAAATTTTATGTGTGAATAAATGTTACTCGTAGTAAAAAAGTGGTGTGAAAAATTATTCAGATATTTGTAAGTAGTTTGTACTGAAATAAAAATTTGGCAATTTTTTAAAGAGAAAATTATAAAAAATTCATTTGTCATGAATCTTTGATTTGCCAGTTTGGCTAAGAGGGGCAACATAAATACATTCGAAAGAAAGCTATACTTCATGACTATCCACTCTAAGCGAAATAATGAAATTTAGGCGGTTAAAATTAATGGTACCGAGGAAAGTTGTTCGAATCAAAGTAAAAGAAAAAAAATGCTAGTCTGGAATAGTCTAGAAGAAGATGGGAGAATTTAGTGCAATATGATAACAGAAAAAAAATTTTAGGGATAGAGAACTGAACAAAGCAGCGGAACATCTGAAGACGACATTCACAGGAGATCATGGATCACATGGTTATTTGTCTTAATGATGAAGAAAACAATCCAAAATTCAAATCCTTATATTTTATTTTTGAACTTAAATCCATCCCAAAATATCATCTTCGTGCACATAAACACTTGAAATTTTGTTTGTCCAAATAATTTTTAATACCACTGTAATTATCATTTTTCATTAATGTCAATTTTCATTTATATTTTTTTCTTTTATACTTATTTGTATTTGTATATAATACCACTTATACGAGTATATATACAATATTACACATATTTAACCTCTTATATAGAGACTAATCCTTCGTATTAATTCAGTAAAAGTATTTTCAAAGATGATTTCACTTATTTTATCCCCCAAATATAAGATCATTTACCCTGATTTTATTTTTACTTTTTTTCTTCTTCTTCTTGTTATTATCATTTTCTTTTCTTTTAATTCAGAAAGGAAAAAAAAAAATTAGGCATCCGAAACTGAGTAGGTATATGTATGTATAAAAATATATGGAGGGTTTAAACGAGGCAATAAAAAACGATAAAACAAAAACAAAAACAACTAAAAATCAAGTAAAATAAAATACATATCTAAAAGTAAAGAAAGAAAACAAAAATTGTTTTTTTTTTCCTAAAATCTGTAAATGAGGGGTTACTACCTACATCATTTATTATCCTATATATTTGTTGCTTTGGTAATATTGTATGTACGAATATAGATACAAATTTATTCTTATGTATATTTTTTTTTTTTTTTTTTTTGTATCTTTTATACAAGAGTGTGTGTATAAATATGATCCTCTTTTAGCTTTTCTATATGTTTTTCACTTTAATTTGTTTATATTTCTTCTTGCCATTTTATATTTTGTTACTTTTATATGAAGACAAACAAAAAAAAACAAAAAAAAAGTGGAAAAATAAATAAGAAAGAAAACAGGCAGAAATACATAAGTACATACCAAACAAAAAAAAAAAAAAAAAAAAAAAAATTGTGCTATTACATCGACTAAAAAGAAAAATGAACACAAAGAACATATTATACTAAAAGAAGTGAAAGAAGTGAAAGTTCATTGAAAAACACAAAAATATGTACAAAAACGAAAACAAAAAAAAAATAAAAGAAACACAAATTTCTCTTTGGTAAATATGAAATGATGATGATGATGTGATTAAATTTAATATAGAATTATGAATACTTACACCAAAAAGGAAAAGTAGTAGGTACCTACTTATGTATTAAAAATAAAACGGATTTTTTTATTTTTCTCTCATTTTTTTTTTTTTTTTGTACAAAAATTATTAAAAACAGAAAGAAAACCAACCAAAAAAAAAGTAACAAATTTGAAAACATTATATAACAGATTTTCCACTCATACAAATTTTCTTTTGAGTTTACTTTGGAAAATACTAATATGTCAGTACATATTTACAAATTTATATAAAATTTAAGAGAAAATCTTTTCTGTTCAACGAGTCATATTTAAAAAAACAAAAAAAAATTAAATTAAATTTAAATTGAATTAAATTGAATGAAAAAAACATGTTTTCTACTTTTTTTCTTTGCTGAGAGTTTTTCCCCCTTTTCAATTTTTTGTTCTCTTTCATTTGGTTGTGTGTTGTGTTGTGTTCATTAAATTTTTTAAGTAGAAAATATTATATAATTACTGTTCCCTTTTCATTTTGTATTTTGATTTTGTTTTTGAAAAATGAAAATGAAAAATTGAAAAATTGAAAAACTTGAAATTTATTATAAAAACATAAAAAGAGTGAGAAAAATGAGAAATGTACAACAAAAAATTAAGTACAACGTACAACACAACCTACATTATTGGTTGGTATTTTCTTTCTAATAATAATTGAAATTGAGTATCTCATAATTTGATTTCATTTTTTTTTTATAAAAAAGGATATTTTTTAAGTTATTTTGATTTTTTTATAAATATGTATTTCATTTTTTTTGTTCCATTCTCATTCATTCATACATTGAGATAATTTTTTTGTGTCGATTTGTATTACAATCAGTGACAAAAATATGTGTACTACACATACTAAATTTTATATTCTTTTAAATTTGTGAATAATTGAGATTTGTAAAATATGTTTTGTAATAATATTCTTCTACATTCTGAATAGCCGCATTCAGCTCTTTGGAATCCAATACCAAAAATGGCATAATCTTTTAGACTGAGGACACACCTTGACTTATTTGCCTTAGCTTATCGTGCGCTACGCTTTCATTAATCAACGAAAATGATGTATGAAAAGACACACTGTAATTTATTAGGCTTAGGGCAAATTATCTTTATTCTGTTTTATATCTGATTCGTATATAAATTACTGATGTCATTAGACCCGACCAAATTGGGCCTGAAAGTCGAGTGGAACTCTTTCGTTATCTGAGAGCAACGAAGAAGTTTGACTAGACGGGGGCTTCGAGTACAATGGACAGCGTTATGTCTGAGTGCTCTGGTTTCATACCTCCTCCCTAACAAACAACAACAACAATATAAATTATGTATAGATTTAGTATGTTGATTTGAATATTTTTTTTTGCTCTAACCTGTCAAAAATACGAATATACATAGTATAAAGAGAATTATCCAAACATTGCTTCACATCATAGGAAAGAGATTGATTAACTTGTGATTGACAACCCGCTGCATGCTTCACTTCCCTCTTTCACATAAAACAGGTTTTTCGTGCCCCATCGGAGCAAATAAGTCATGGTGTGTCCTCGGTCTTATAAATCTGATACTATTACGGCATTACATCTCTACACAAGAACAAGCTACACACACCGGTTTGTAGTGTTCTTTAAAAGGAATTTCTCTTTCTTATTCTCTTCTCCTTCTATTTCTCTATTTCTGTTTCTTTTCTTTCAAAATTAACGACGATATAATCTCATAAAAATGTATGCATACGGTATATGTACACTACACACATATTACAACAAAAAGGACACAAAAAAAAAATTAGGGAAAAAAAATCCAATAATGCATTATTGTGGCTACTTGAAAAATTTCGTAAAAATTTCATAAAAAATTTTACATTTTTTTTTGTTGTTGTTTTTTGCAAATTAAATGGAAGAATTCCAAATATTTTTTCTGCTATTCGTTTTGTTTTTAGTTTCTTGTTTTCTTTTTTTTTCCTCTCCTTTGCTTTTTTATTTTTTTGCCTTACTGAAAAATAACTTTAAATATAGCATTATAATTTCCTGTTAAATATTTTCATTAGGATATCAAAAATGAAAAAAAAAATGTGAAAAGGAAAAATGAATTAATTTTAAATACATATACTAGTATATTGATCATTATAAAATTTGTAAATATGTACATGTATTTGTATATCCGCATTTACATATCCTTGGTATTAAAAATAAAAAAAAAAAAAACAAATAATAATAAAAATGAAATTTGCAAATTCTTTGTTAAAAATTATTCATGTCCTTGAATACACATGTAAACCACTTACTCATTCTTCAATTTAAAAAATAATAGAAAAAAAAAATCTCCTTCTCGTCCCTAATAGTGCTTTACCTTTTTCTTTCTAAGTAAAATAGCAACACATCCTTTTTTTTTATTGTTTCCACTTTTCATTCTCATATACTGTTATTATTTTTTCTTCTTCTTCTTCTTCTGTTGTTCCTTTCACCTCAATATAATTTTGTATATTCAACACAAACTTAATAAATTGAATCTAATAAAAATTTATACAAATATACAATATTTTTGTATTTAGCAAAAATAAAAAAGGAAACTTTACTTACTTACATATACACACACACACACATACACACATGTGCACATTTATAAATATTTTACATATATTTTTTATGTATAAAATCAACTGTGCGCGACACATATACGTATGTAAATAATATGTGGATAAAGAAATACCATTACTGTAGAACGCATGCTGCTATTAAAATGTATATGATTATTTTTTTTATATCCTTACAAATTTTTCAATAAAATTTTCTTCCTTTTTTCTTCTTCTTCTTCTCCTAACAAACTTCAATTTTACCTTCATTTTTATTAAATACCCATCGCATCCCAATCTCTCCTCCTCTATTCACATTCATTCATTTTCTTTACTTTACACATTTTTCTAGTTACACAAACGCAGAGGTATGGTACGTTTGTATATATTCACCGCACACCATCATACTATATAACTTTCAACATTTTTCTGTGTCGATTCGGTTTCTGTTTTAAATACTTTATCGCATTGGATATTGAATACCAATGCTAACCCCATATGTAACCTGTTTTTTTCCCTCATATTTTTTTTTCTCTACTTTATACCTACAGACTTTCTACTTTCATTTCATTCCGTTTCGTTTCATTTTCGTTTTTTTTTTTTTAATATTTCTTCAGACCATTTTTATTACATGATACGAGTTAATTTTTCTTTCATGGCTTCACTTTAATATTCCATTTTATTTGTTAGTGTGCGTGTGTATGTCCTTTTTTTTGTATTTGATTTTCTCTCATATACACTATATATATACACAAAAGATAAAAATAAGAGTATAAAAAAAAAAGATGGAAAAAAAAATTCTTGACAGCTGTGATCCTTACAATATCCTACAAACATACATTTATATACGGTATACTTGTACCTACGTATTAAGAGTAAAGGTATATAAATGATTTTTTTTTTTTTTTTTTTTTTTTTTTGTATTTTATCCCATAAAAAGAAAATGTAGTCAAAACCAACTAACTAACTGATGGTATCATACCGCATCGGATAGTATACCATATAGTACTTACAAACTCGTATACATTCGTATGATGTAGATAACCATTACATTACACCCACTCGTATAGCTCCTATCATCATTACACAAAACGTAACAGCGTACACTATATATATGTATATACACAAAAATTCCGTTTGGCTGTAAAATATGTACGGAGGACACGAGTTTAAGTACTCTGGTATGTACACAAATAATCCAAAATCTTCTCTTTTTTTCTCCATTTACCGGTATAAACTATTTTTATGGTAATTTTTTTTTTCATAGTTCTCTTCTTTTTCTTATTTATATATTATTTTATTTTTTTTTTTTTTTTTCTCAACAAAAAGGAATAAAAACCTAAAAAGGGAGAACAAAATTTTATATTTTACATTACACTCTTGTAATCGTATTTGTTTGCATATCTTATGGCGTCACGTACACGAATATATACCTGTAGTAAACTTGTGTATGTATGCATCAGATAATGTAGAATATATTGTTCACCTTTGTCCAACAAAAATCACCCACCTACACCCAACTTAAGGGATGCCTAACCTATACCATTACCTATATCTACCTCATATCTTATATGTACATTACAAAATAAATTCTACTGAATATAGGTATATGATTACATTTTATGTATAGATGATTTTTAATACAAACATGTGCCGTGCCACCTACCTCTGTACACACATACATTATATGTAATACTTAAGGATATACTATGCACTTTATGTGTATATGATGTGATGACATGATATGATTATATCTATCTGTACATGATAGTGAGAAAAGTTTATTTTATTATTATTATTTCCTTTTTTTTTTTTTGGAATAAAATAAAAAGTAATAAGGAATAAGGCCAATATCACACAACTATTTCAACTAACAAGTAAAAACGGTTTTGTCATGCTCAAGGGATCTAAATGATAAAAAAATAAAAATAAAAGTAAAATCTAGGAAAATGAAAGAAGATGAAGATCAAAAACAAAACAATAAAAATGAATGTGTTATCAAAATTTGAAAAAGGTTTGAAATGTGTATACACTATAATCCGTGCAAAAATGAAACAAAAAAAATATAATAAAATAGCTCAGAACACAGCAAATAAGTATGTAATGTAAGTATGGTGGATTAATTTAGGTGGTTTTATATCCCAATGTAACTACACTTCGGCCACCCTGTAACTACTATACACTCGTAAGTACGTGTAAAAAAATTACACGCTAGTATTTACTATGGAAAGGATGTGTAAGCATCTATATAACACTTAGGAGTATCTATTCAGAAATTTTTGTAAGAACGATAAAGGAGAATATGATTTTGATTATCTTGTAAAAATGTGGCAGGGCGGGCGTTACCAAAAATATCCAAAATATCTTATAATAAAAACGACAAAAAATATGTAGAAAAAAAAAAAAAAACAAAAGTAGCATCAGGATTATGATGTTAAAGATATGCTTGTGATACATGTAATTTTTTGTCAAAAAATTGACTTAGACCACTTTCAAAGAAAATGGTTTGTATATTCTCTAACCAATATAATGCAATATGTGAAAGATAGAGTATACATTTACTAATATCTATATAATATGAGTATTTTTATGGCACCACATATAAACACTCGGATATCCTAACACTGATACATGTAATACATATAGTACTCTTATACGAAAATATATAGAAGCTTAGATATCGTGTAAAAATGTGGTGTAAAGATTACATTTATATGCTACCCTCTTAGTATATAATGATGATGATGATGACGAGATGACGATGACGATGACTATATGAAATTTATCCGAACTCTAATTTATCCGAAAATAAAATAAAATAAAAAAACAGAAAACAAAAAATAAAAATGTTCAAATTTTCCACTAAACTTATGCTTTAAGATCCCATCTTTTTTTCATCTTATCATAATATATGTGTAGCAATTACTTATAAAAAAAAAAGAAAAGAAAGTCTTAAATACATTTATACCTATATATACTATATACGTGCATATAAATAGAACACAGATATCAGATATGATGAGGTTATACACAACACAACTATACAAAAACAAAAAGAAGATGTTTAACGTCATCTGGTACATTTTCCACGCCATATTCATTTCTTTTTTTTTTTTCCTTTTAATTTTTTATTTTTATTTTTTTGAATTCGTTTTTGTTTTTCCCAAAACATACAGACATAATTTATATGAGCGTAAATGTATAGATATCCATTCACATTCAATGTTCATGTTTTACCATTAAAATTAGAATCAATGGATGATGGATAAAATGTCAACAAGAGAAAAAATGACAATTATTATGACATGACGATTATGCGGTGTAACGGGAATAGCAGTAATAATACTCTATAACAGAGGATATAGATATGTAAATTTATTGATTTAGCTTTTAGTCTTTTTCTTTCGAAGCAAGATATTTTTTTTTTTTTTTTTAATTTTCTTCAGCATTACCTATTGCAAGAGTCAAGAAAGAAAAATACAAATGCAAAACCGATTCATCACAATTTGAAAATGTAATACTAGAGTCAGTATCATATCCCATCAACTACTCTAATGATCATCATCATTTCAAACGTATATTTTTGCCTTTTGTGTATTGAAAATATTTCCTCCCACTGAATTATCCCTATGTAATATTTATCTTATTTGAGGGATATCTACATCTGGGGGTTATTAAATGAAAACGACACAGGGTACATATAAGGAAAGAAAAATAAAAAATATACCAAAATCTCGGATTCAATTGTGGTTATTATTCGATCCATTATTTCCGCAGATAATCTTGTTTTGGCAAAAGTTGGACATTCTGTCAGTATATGCAAAGGTATTTCCCTCTTCTTTAGACAGAGTTTTAAAGGCTGCTTAAGGGAGTTTGTGGGAGAATGAGCTCACACAAATCGTTGTGGCTACAAAACTTAGTCAATTTACACTGTCATTAATGCAAAACATCAGCTAATTGTAGCCACAATAAATTAAATGTTTTCCTGATTCTGATGATTTTGCATTCATCCATAGATAAGAACCAATTCAATTTTTACTTATTGATTTTCGCTTTTTTTTAAAAAATTCTCTTTATATCCCTGTTTTTTTCTTTCCACATTTTTTTATTTTTCATTTCCTTTTTCTTCTCATGTATATATTTTTTATCTTCAATTTTTTTGTTGTTATTACTATTGTAAAAACAAATATTTTATGTTCTTCATAAAAACACATACATAAATATATTCGTATACGTATAAAATTTAAATAAACAAATAAAAACAGAAATCATTAAGAGGAGAATAAATTTTGAATATCAGAAAAAAAAATATAAATGTAAAAGTAAGAGGAAAGGAAATTCTGAACAATATACGAGTATGTGTACACAAAATATGTACGAAATATAAAAACAGAATAAAAATATAAATTACTTATAGTCTATCCTATCCCAAACTACTTACAATACAAGAGGATGCAGATTACGATTGAGTTTATGTGTAATAACACTTAATAATTTATACATAACATATATACGTAGATCCTATTTTTTTTTCTCTCTTCTCCGTTAAGTTTTTTTTTGATTTGGTCTGATTGACAATCCTTGTATACACTTGTACATTTGTGTGCGTACACATGAATGCATTTTTTTTTTTTTTTTGTTTTCAGAAGGAAATTCGAAATTGAAATATGAAAAAAAAAATATAACCAAAAAACAAATTATATTTCTTCCTTTCTCCTCAATATTTTTTGAGAATATGAAAATAAAAAAAAAAGGATAATAAAGAAAAAAACCGATAAATATGTAATAAAACAAACATAATATACAGTCAGAAAAAAATAAATATTTTCCGCATATATGCATACGAGTATATGTACATATGAGTTGCCATGCATATATGAACGTGTTGTACAATATAATGTATAAAAAATACATGAGTTTTTCTCTTCCATTATGTACTTGCTTTCATCGAATTTCGATTATTTATTTCATTTTTATTCGTCCTGTTTTTATTGTGTGTTTCACATTAATAAATTTATGCATAAAATATGAAAATTTTTCTGTTGATTTTCATTTTTATTTATATTCGATTTTATATTGTGTTTATTTTTTTTTTTCTTTCTGTTTTTTCTGTTTTCTGATCACCCCATCCCATCCATTACTGATGTATCAAAATTATATTACAGTTTTTATAAAATTTTATTCATTATTATTTTATGTTTTATTCATTTATTTATTCATTAATTTTAACTTTTTCAATGTTTTTTGTTTTTATCTTTTTCTTTGTTTTTATTTCTGTTTTTATTTTATCGTTTTCTTATAAATTTGCTTTTCTTTCTACAATAAATTTATTAATGTATCTACGCTATGACCATCTCCTGCCTGTTCCTGTGACTGCATAATGCCATCAGCTATTATAGCCAAGAAATGTTTTCAATCCTCATATGAGAATAAAATTTTATTATTATTTAATTTATTTTTGACTGAATTTTTTATTTGTTTGTTTGTTTATTTGTGTATACTCACAGATGGTGGGAGTATTTTTGTACAGGATACTCTGCTCACTACAGACTCCAGACATTTTTGCAAATGAAAAGAGAGTTTAAACAGTGTGCACATTTCTGATAATACAATTTTTTTTTTTTTTTTTTTTTTTTTAAAAAAAGGACGAAAAGGAAAAACTAAAAACGAGGAAAATTAAAAAAAATTTGGAATGAAATCCCAATTGTTATTCATACACAAACACAGATCGTACACACCTAAGTATATAAAAATTTAACAGATAAAGTTTTCAAATTCATTGAGATAAAATAAGATAAACAAAAATAGAGATACAAAAGGATATAAAAAAAATAAAACGGAATGAATATGAAAATAAGTTGAAACACTATTAAATCTGTATATGTAGATACTTTTGCATAAACGTGAACGTTGTATACATTTTCTTATAATATGTAAAACATGGGAATATAAATTGTTATGACATTATAGTCTTAAGGACTTTACATTTTATCGCAGTTGATAATAAAAATTATATGCATTTGTATCACACAAATACACACAAAGTTAAAAAACAAGAAAAAAAAAATAAACTAATAATGTGGTTTGTAAGGGTGTAAAATTTACATAAGATTTTGAAATAAAAGAAAAACTTCTGGCAATAACGAAAAACTAAAAGGACATAAGTTCTTTTTTTTTAAAAAGGGAGAGGGAGTAATGTAAAAGAAAAAGGATAAGTATCAAAAGTTTTTTTTATTTGGATATTTATGCATATTTTGCATCCATCTGTGACAGTGGTCGACTATTATATGACGGCAGACTAAGAGAGAAAGAGGCGCAGCAGAATCATGGGCAGAGAAATGACGAAAAATATAATCAAAAAAAAAAAAAAATATCTAAAAATCAAAAAAATTATCCGGTTCTTTGTTCTAGTAAACTTCTAAAAAATAACGACAATAAATTAGACTCACCACAGATTGGAATGGGAGCATGAATGCTTGGTAATCCTCTTGGTATCCATTCCATTTTACAATATATGTATTAAATATTTTTAAAATTTAATTAAAACTTTTTTTTTTTTTTGTAATATTTTCCTTTTGGTTTGATATTAAAATTTTCCTTCGAATTACATTTCAAAATATTGTTTACACATTTTCATAATATTTTTTTTCCCACAATTATGTATTCAAGGACATATTCCAATCACATATAAATTTTTATTTATTTATTTATTTATTTTTTTTATGTGTGCAATTAACTGATTCGTAAATTTCATTTTATTTTATTTGATAATAATTCTCAATTATTTTGTTTTCATATTTCTCCTTATTTTTTGCATTGCGTATAATTTTAAAAATCCACTTTTCTATATACATACATATATATATATTATCCTTATACATATAATATACTTTTTTTACATTAATCTCACTTCAATTGATCTTGTACACATGTGCATTTTTATCCTACATTGTAGGCAGAGGATGCACTACAAAAAAATATTTCCATTCATTTTTAACACTTTTTGTTCAACGTTTTTTTTTTGTTTTGATTTTCTTTTTAGGAAATTTTTATTTTATTTTTATTTTTGAAATGATAATATACATATTTCACATACATATAAATGTATAAAACAATTAAGCAATTAACAATTATGTATTTCTCGCTATCTCGTATTTAAACTACCATACATGGTATTTCAAAGTTAATGTTTAAAAATGTTTTGTCTTTTTTTGTACAAAAACTAAAAAAAGAAATAAATAAAATTGATAATTTTCATAAGGAAACATACGTATGTACATATACACGCATTCAGAACAATAATTATTTTATTTTACGTTTATTTTTATACTTTATAATTTATTAATATAAACAATCAATTTTCATTTCCGTTTCATATTATTCCAAGACTATTTGTGTTGTAACATGCATGGACAACTGTCCATATAGTAAAAGTAGTGTACTAGTATGTATAGGACAGGAGAAAAGTAAGTATTAAGGGTGGTATTCACCAACATGGATATATTCGTCGGATATATTTTATCCGGATACAATTACAGCTTATTCATCAACCTAGATAAAATTTGTTTTCGAACTTCGTTTTCGGGTCGAACATGCGTGTCAAACATGTCAGCTGATTGTATTTCTATATTACGAAATGAAAAAGAGGTTCTGTGATGTGATAATTATATGCAAAGATGATAATACAATACAACTACGTTATCCTTATTTGTGCTGTTGCTGTTAATAACAAGGTTATGTTCGAACGATATTTATAATACCATTCCGAGGTTGTCTTAAAAATATCCGAGTAGTGTTTTATCCAGGTTGATGAATACACTTTATCTCAGATAAAAGATAATCTATGTTGGTGAATACCAGCCTAAATATTGTTTGTTGATTTTTCGTGTGTTGTCTTGTACTATATTCGCTTCGCATTCTACTAGAAGAGAGAAATCAACTTTTTCGAAGAAGGAAAATAGAAAATACGAGTACACATGATGTGTGAAATCTCGTACTAGTGTAGCGTATACTACATGTACCGTATTAATTCAATGACTTGTACTGTTACAGAGTATACAATAAAGGGGAGTAGGCAAGTGTAAAATGTTGTTTGTTGATTTTCCGTGTTTTGTCTTGTGCACAATATTCGCATTCTTACTCTGACAGAAATTTAACTTTTTCATAAGAAGAAAAATAGTCAATACGAGTACACATGACGTGTAGAATACTATACTCGTACTATTGTTGAGTATGTTGAGTTTGGTATTCTTTTTTTCAACTGGTAGCTGGTAATTTTATTTAAATTTGTTTTATTTTTGCTTTCTGTTTTTTTTTTTTTGTTTTTTCATTTGTTTCACACAATTAACAAGAAAAATATTGTAAAGGATATTTCTTTTTTTAATTTATTGTTATATGCATATTCACATTTAAAGTAGGTGGACACTACATACACATGTACGTATGTATCTCATTGTACACAAAAATATATTTTCGTATATATATACATTTTATTTACATTACACATACACATGCTCATAAGTAAATTTGCATTGAATATATATAACAAGTAAATAATTCACATACTTTTGGTATACCGCAAATATTGACATTTCTACAAATTAAATATATAATTACATACATTTTTGAAAACGACCAAACCGACCAACTCTAACCAAACAACCAACCAACCAACTAACCGTGTACGATCGATCAAATCTATTCTGAATTTTCTACATGACCAAGTCAAAAATAAATAAAAAATAAAATTAAAAAATCCTTGTATACACAAATGAATATAACATTCATACATACAGATATGAGTAGAGACACTGACTCAGAAAAGCATTGGGACATGTACAATGAAACTAAAATTAATGACTATTGCAACAGACTTTAGTTAAGATAGTTAGGAGAATATATGTATTCTGGGAACAACAAAAAGTGTACTTCTGGTAGTGTAAGAAATTTTATTGAAAATTAAATTCAAGAGAAATGTTCGGTTGACTTTCAGAACGCTTTAATTCTCTCATTATTGCAGAGTACCTATCATTTTCCAAAATGTCAAACATTATATTTTTGATAAAATACGAAATTTTAAAACGCATTACAATAACATTCGATGCATAAAGATCAAACAAACAATACAGTAAAATATTTTTTTGTTGTGTTTCTGCTGCAATAAAGTTACAAATGTCAAAAACAAATCCTAATTTTGATAGTCACTTTTCATGTCTTGTTGGAATATTTATAAATGTGCCGGACAGTAATAAACTGTCAAGTGAGTAGAAAAAAAAGTCATTCGTAAGTCACAGACACAAAACAAATTTAAAAGAAGTATGGTGAGAGAACAGTAGCGTCCCAATACTTTTTTTGGTCATTGTATACGCGTCCATATGTAGTGCAGGAATAAAAACACTACAATAAAATTATTATAAAAATACGAGTACAACATATTTCCATTATAATTACAACATGATTTTAACAGATGATAAATTATAGGTTGTATGTATAGTAGTCGCATTTATAATAGGACGGTTAAATAAACAAATATACGAGTACATACACATACCTTAAATGTGGTATTAAGTAAAAGAATATAAATAAAATTGAAAAACAAAAAAAAAATGTAAATAATAATAGAAAATTAAATAAAAAATAATAATAATAACTTCGTGATGTATGCATTCTACTATATAATAAATTTGTTCTGTATTATAAGGACTCTATTATTAAATAATATTCATACTATAACAGATGTTTGTCTTTCAATTATATATACATTACACATACACGCAGGTATTTGTTTGTATAAAAAAAGGAATAAAAAAATATCGTTTCAACTATATAATCTACCAATAACTAACTAACTATAGCTTCTATAATATTTGAAAAGTATAACACGAACAGAAAATAAAACCAAAAATATAAAAAAAAGGATACGAGTGAGTAGTCGAAGTTAAAAGGTAAAAATAAATGAAAATTAAATAAACAAATAATTGAATATTCACATGAATTATTATTAAAAATGTATATAGTAGTATGTATGTATGTACTACGTGGGTTGATAAGATTCCTGTATTAACATGTAGATGACACTTCGATGAGTTAGGAATATTTTTTTTAGAAATTATGATCTTTTATGAGACGCCATTTTTATTTTCAAACCTATCTGTCAATTAATTTATATTTTACAAGCAATTGAATTACGTGTGTTTAGCATTTTTTATAAAATGGATAAAGTTCAAGTTCGTAGTATGATACATTATCTCCATTTGAAAGGCTTATCAGCAACCGATATTAAAAAAGACATGGACGAAACTTTGGGTGAGTCTGCACCATCATATGAGACTGTTCGTTTTTGGGTCAGTGAATTTAAACGTGGATGTACAAGTGTTTATGATGATGAACGCGGTGGAAGGCCAAAAGAGGTAACAATACCAGAAAATATCGAAAAAATCCATGATATTGTGTTGAGTGATAGAAAAGTGAAAGTGAATGAGATTGTGAACATCGTCAACATGTCAAAAGAACGTGTTATTAATATCTTGCATAAACATTTGCATATGAAGAAACTTGTAGCAAAATGGGTGCCGCGTTTGCTAACAATCGACCAAAAACGCAGACGTGTGACCACTTCACAGCAATGTTTAGAAATGTTGACAGGCAATAAGGCGGATTTTTTTCGTCGAATAATAACTGTTGACGAAACATGGATTCATCATTATACACCTGAATCAAATAAACAATTTGCAGAATGGATGGAACCAGGTGAAAGCCGACCAAAGCGACCCAAAACTCAACAGACGGCTGGGAAAGTCATGGCCACTACATTTTGCGATACACATGGGATAATATTCATTGATTATTTGGAAAAAGGAAAAGTGATCACTGGTGAGTATTACTGCACATTGTTAGACAAATTAAATGAAGAAATTTTAAAAAAACGACCACATTTGTCGAGGAAAAAAATCCTCTTTCTTCAGGACAATGCCCCAGCTCATACGTCAACAATTGCGATAGCCAAATTTCATGAATTAAAATACGAACTGCTTCCACATCCTCCTTATTCTCCAGATTTGGCTCCCAGTGATTACTTTTTGTTTCCAGAATTGAAAAAATGGTTACGGGGAAAGAGATTTTCATCGGATAGTGACGTCATAACCGAAACAAACGCATTTTTTGAAGGGTTAGACAAAGTGCGATATAGGGAAGGATAGAATTGTTGGAGAAACGTTGGAATAAGTGTGTAGAGCTAAAAGGAGATTATATAGAAAATTAAATAAAAAAATTGTGAAAATTTACGTGCTTTACTATGAATACAGGAAACTTATCAACCCACGTAGTATACCCAACCCATAAACATTCACAAAGGTTACAGTGTATTGTAGAAAAGTCTGTGTATATGCGGTGGGTAATTCATACGTGAATAAACATCATTATTATTTTATTTTTTTTTTTGTTACAAAAATTTGAATTGAGTGAGATATCATTACACCAGAAAACACGCCGTAATTTATATGGATGATTGAAAAATTTAATAGCAAAAAATAAATAAATAAATAAATCAAACAAATGAAACATAGAAAAAAAAGGTAAAAAATGAAACTTAATTTTTTTATTCCTGTTTGTATTTAATTTGAAAATTAACCTCTTACACATTATTTTACATTTCATATTTTTTCTTCTTTACATTTTAGATAATGTAAATTAAATGAAAATTTTCATGAGTTTTTCATGTAAAAAACAAAAAAAAAAAAATAAATAAGAATTTGGTGTAATGACGATGAGTTAGGTTAGATTATGAGTCACGCAATAACAAAAATAAAAATTAAAATTAAAATAAATTATGTTGGTATGTATTATATTTTTGAACTCTACACTGTGAATTGTGTAATGATTTGTTTTAGTCCTTTTTTCGATAGTATAATTTTTTACTGGCAGTATTTAAGTAGTTAGTTAATATCTAATTTGTTTAAATAAAATGTTTATCTCTTGTTCGAAAATAACGTGTTGCAAGTATACATCATCAATATTGTTGTGGATTTTTGTATGACTGATACACATTTTGGAACATACAGAATTGAAGAAAATGGAACTGAAAACAGATAGAAGAGCAGTAAAGGCGGCAAAACAGATAGAAGAGTAGCATTGGTTAGCAAGCTGACGTTAAAACAACTTAGGATATTGTTTTGACGCAATTGCATGTTTTCAATTCGTTCATGATTTTTGAAGGACTTTGAGTCATTTTCATTTTTATTATAAAATAGAAGATGTTACAATGAAAATTGGGGCACAATGTTTGATACAGCGAAAACTACATAACTATGCATTTCGAAAAAAATTGTTCATTTAATTATTATTACATTAAATACAAATTTCCTTTATTCTTAATTTAACTTCTTTCTTTGCTTTTACTTTTTTATTTTATTTTATTTTATTCATATATTCTCTTTCAAAGAAATGATTTTTTTTGTTTTTTTTTTAATTCAGGATAATAGAATCATTTTATTTTAAATAACGAATTTTTTTTTTCAAAAATTTTTTCTATTTTCTCTTTTCAAAATTTTTCATTTCTTTTTACTCGTTTTATTATAAATTTTTTTTAATCCTTTTTATTCAATGTCATAAAAAAGCATAAAATCCAAAATGAAACACATTCATACATATATACACACAAAATTTAATTCTACATTTTCTACTATATTTTATATCCTTTTTATCCTTTTTATTCATTTCAATTTTTATTTTACTTTTAATTTAATTTTTTTTTTCTTTTGATTATTTCTGTTTGCTTTCGGTTAAATGCAATTTTAATTACACACACTCGAGTCCTTTTTTCCGGTCGACATAAATAACAAAAATGTACATTTTTACATTTTTATTTAATTTTCTTCTTTTTTTTTTCTCTCCAAAAGTGCTCTGTTGTAATTATATATACATGTTGTATATATTATGTACACAATAATAATAAAACTTTTGAAGACAAAAAAAAAACAGGAAAAAAAAGTAAAAAATTAAAATGTGAATGAAAAAAAAAAAATAAACGAGAACGAATCACTATAGGATAAAAAAAAATGAAATGTAAAACACCATCATCATTGTTCCTTTCTCTCATTTTTTTTTCGTTTTTTTTTTTTTTATTATTATTATTTTGTGACCGGATATACATCAGAACAGAACGAAATTTGGTCTAAAAATGCGATTATACTCGTGTACTTTTAGTTTTTATTTATTTTTTGTTGCAGGAAAACTTTTTCTAAAACGATTCTGTTTGCATTTTTTTTGTTTTTTTTTGTATTTTCTTTTCTGGATTTTGGATTTGGTTTTAATTTCTGGTTTATTTTTATTTTTATTTTATTTATTTTTATTTATTTTTGTTTTTTTTTTTTTTGTTTTTTTTTTTTGTTTTGTTTGTTACATTGCATTTATTTATTCGTTTATTCTATTTTCTGTTTCTTTTTTTTTTTGTTTGTTATTGCTTTTTATAATGTTAATTCTCAAATAAAGATTAAATGAAATCCATTTGGGGCAAGAAAAAAAACAAAAATAAATAAATAAACATATTAAAACCTCACATCTGTGTACAAGAAAACATACATATGCACGCGTACATATAAACGTATTTATTATAAGTATGTCCTGGAGAGTACATAAATATAATAAATACGAAGGATCTTATAGTTAGACACTGCACATAATTATGAAATATAAATTTTGCATACGTATACACATTAAGTCAAAATTATATCCTACATACTTCACGTTAAATTTATATACATACGTATACAGCAGAGATAAGGCATGTACACCTAAAGAGAAAATACAAAGATAAAAGTCGAAGTTCATTTTAGAAAGATATAATGTCATTTTTTTTAAAAGAGAGAGAGAGAGAGAGAGAAAAAAAAAGGACAAATTTGTTACATATATAATACATAAGGATGTAAAGGAATTTAGAAGACAAAAAAAAAAAATGAATAATGAAAGTGCATATACATACATACAGATAAGTGGATGTGTACACGCTTAAGGATAATGGTGTACATAATAAAATATTTATGTAAATATTATTACTTTTATAACTGACACTTTATTTTGTTTTCTTTTTTGTAAAATACACAACACAAAACATTCATAAATATACGTAATTTGCTTGCATATAAAGTCATATATAAGGATATCATAAAAATTGTAAATAATGTACACAGAAACATTTATGTACATTCAGAGCGTTGCATGTCATAAGTAATAAAAAATTTTTTTTCCAATTTTATATGAGAGTAATAAAATGTTAATAACATATTACATAGTCAGGTATAACAGGGCATACATATGTATGTAATAATGTGACTCTAATATGTTTATGTAATGTACAAATGTATTAAATATATCCTTTGTAACAAAATTTTTATTTTTTTAATATATGTATTTTTCATTTGGATCAGGCGAGTATGTATGTTATATATGCAGATACACTGACGACCAATTGGATGGGTTCATAATATATTTGTTTTTTACACCAATGAACAACTTTAGTAAATATAGGCAGTAAATTCAAGAGTTGATTGACCACGTACAAAAGAAAATAAGGAGAGAAGATACCATCTCTACATTTCTTTCTACTTTTCTGTCTAGATCTACTTCCCCTTCTACATCTTAAGTATTCAAGAGTTTAATGGCCATGTTTGTTTACACATAAAAATATAAGGTCAAAACAATTATTGGTATTTCCTGTTTACACGGATTTTGTTTCGATCTGATTTTCTTCTTTGTATACGCCCACTTTAAACAAGAAAATAAGAAGAGAAACTACAATTTGTGTATCTCTCTGCTTATATTTCTTCTCCTCCTTCTACTTTTCTTTTTCTTCTTCTATTTTCATGTGTAAACAAACATGGTCATTTAGCTCTTGACTATTTGAGATGTAGAAAGAAGAGTAGAAAAAAGAGTAGAAAAATACGCGAAACGCGAATAGTAATTCTTCTCCTTATTTTCTTGTATATGTTAGGTACTACACTGCAGTAGACTGTTACGAAGAAGAATTTTAAAATGAAACAAGATCTGTGTAAACAAGCAAATTCGATAAATAATGTCATGGTCATTGAACTCTTGAGTATCTGAGATGTAGAAAGAGAAGTAGAAAAAAGAGTACAAACATACGCAAATAGTAGTTATTATTTTCTTGTGTATTTTAGATACTTAAAAAATTTTTAATAATTTCCAAAGGAATATGAATCCTGGTATCAAAATTATGACAAGTTCATATCATGAAATCGTTTTAAAATTTACCATGCAATTTGCATTAAATCATTGACAGCTAACAAATATAGGGTGAATCTTCCCAATTGTTCGACAGTGTAGTACATATATGTACTGTAAATATTTCAACATGTATCCCGTTAAACAAACACAAAAATCTTTATCATACTATGTTATAGGAAAAAAAAATGAAAAATTTTAATAAGGACATATCAAGCAAGCAAGTAATAAACCAACCAATCAAATTGCATGTACTTACATGTGTATATAATATACACCCGTAAAAACATTATTCGTAAACATCTATAACTTGTACTCATACAATGTACAAGTGAAAAATACATATTTACATATGATATGAGCCAGGATAATAATACAAAACTTATAAATATATACATATAAGAATACATATGTACATAACATACTTTTATATAAAAGACAACTTTTATATGTATACATAACATACATGTAGGGTAGGTACATACAATAAAATTTTTGTCATCATCAATCTAACGCATATTTATGTATATTAACCGTTATATATTATATGCAAGATCAATGAAGAGTATAACAGAGATTTATCTATCTAAATTCTAAATATGTACATTCATTCATATGTACTTAATGTGTAAAACAGATATAAATCCCGACCACCTACTGATATGTTACTAATATTTTCCTGTACATTTTATCCTACATATCCTATTTTTTTTTTTTTTTCATTTATTTTTCCTTTTTCAAATTTATACTATTGTAGGTATATACGTATTACCTACAAGCTACAACATATCGATAAAAGTCACAATAATGGCACTGCGATGATGCGACAATATGTAAAGTACCTATGTATTTAGTACTGTATTTAGTGTATTTGAGTTAAAAGAGTAAGAATTTTTCATCTATCACTGTTAAATAATATCAATGATAGACACGTATGTATGATACATAGAAAAGGAATAGCAATTTGAAAATGTACATACATATGTAATGTAGGAGTATACATACTCCTACATAAATGTAAATAATGTTTGAGAATTTGAATTTGAATTTGATTTTGATGATAATAAACGCCAAAATACACTTATACGAAAACAAAAAATGTAAATACATATACATATATATAATCATATAAATTTATATGATATATCCTAGATTTCTAATATTCTTGTATATACATATTTTTCAAACCGACCAGATATGAACCGTTTCTCTTGAAAGTGATATAAATTCATTTTTTGACAAAAAAAATATTTTGTAAAAAGGATATTTTTATATCCTTTATCCTTATATCAAGGATCATTTTTCATGTTCAATCGTTGATTTAATTCAATAGAATTACCTATGTTGTAATCATTAATGAAGTTGTATATAAATATAAACTGTTTACAAAGTCTAATTTGCTTTTTCAGTGACCTTCTTGTCGATCTTTTTTTAATTTCAAAGTTTTTGTCCAATAGAAATTTTGTCTATACTTCTACTTATTTGCTACAATAGTAATCTTGAATACTAATATAAATCAAAATGAAATTTTTTTATACTGGGCCATATTATGAGTGTCGATAATATCGTCTAATCATCGACTATCGCCTGGTCTCGACAAATTTTGTATTATGAGTGTCGATTTGAGGCGAGAATATCAACATATTGAGTCGATCAGCTAAAACTAATCGACAGGCATAAAGTAGTCTATGGTGATTTGACATTTTATGTATGCTTTGTATATAATATAAGATGTATTTAATTATTCTGCTCAAATTATTTAAGTTTAATTTAATTACTTAATTTAATTAATTAAAGAAAAATTACCAAAAATGGTGTTTGAGCTGTTTAAAAAAAAAAATGAACGCATCTCTTAATGATCTTCTTTTATGCAAAAAAAGTCATTATTAAATTAATAGGTTTTATATGTATTTTCTCACTCAGCTACAAATTATTTAAATTAATCAAATATTTATTAAAAATTACAAAAATTAATCAAATATTTATTCAAAATTGAAAAAAAAAAATGAATTATAAATTTTTATATCGAAATATTTGACAATTTTTATAGAAATTACATGGTAAAACTGAGTGAAAACAAAATTTACATTGTCTCGTCTCGTCTTAATTTTGTCGATAGTCGATACCATCGACACTCATAATAGGGCCCACTATTTATGTATTTCTATTATTTGCTGTCGACAAATTAAAAGGATTCTTAACATGTCGCTGTTCTACATTTTGTCTTTTGTCATTATTCAGTTAACACAGTGACTTCGAAAATTATTCCAATTTAAAATGAACTTACACAACTTTCAAAGAAAAGAAAACAGCTCATATACGAGTATGTGCATGTATTTAAATAAATGTGTACATATGTATATGCATAATAAATAAACGTACTACAAAATTCACGTTTTCGCAAATATATTAAGTTGGGATAAGAAAACGTCGCGATACATATTTGCGAACTTTAACGATTCATTGTAATAGCCGTATATACATGTTTATCGTGTATATGGTAGTTATTGTGTATATGCAACAAGGATAATGCGATAACGTGATACGAAGGACTACAATGACTATATACAACATATAATGTCGAATAGATACATATGATTGCTTATTTAGATATTTAATGTATCTATATATGTACATATGTTTGTGAATACACAGTAAAATTTATTTATATTACATACAGGTAGGTAAATTTCATCTATATAATGCATATTAAATTTTTATTTCAAAATAAAGCAAGCCATAAGCTATCATACACCCCACCTCGCGCGAAACCATATTCCTTTTTTTATTTATTTATTTATTTATTTATTTATTTTTTTTTTATTATAAAAAAATATTTTATCGCACAGTAAAATGATACAGACACACAGATACATATAAATACAGATACGTATAAATTTGAATACATAAATTGCATAAATTATTAAATTGTTGAGAAAATTTTTGAGAAAAGAAGAAACACTAAAAGAAAAAAAGAAGGAAAGCAAAAAACAAAAAAATGAAATGAAAATATTTTAAAAAAAATAAATATTTATAGAATATGTGTATACATAACATTCTGAAGAAAAGGATTATTAAAATGAGATTTTTTCCCGTATGTATGTGTAATAATAAAATATAATCTTTCATATACTACACACATAAATATGTATATGCGTTTATTTTATATGAAATACATAATTTAATAACTTATGGTATATGCATACGTACATATGTACGTACAGTCATCGAAATTCAATTAGATCCATTGTGAATTTTTCTTCACTTTTCTTCACTGAATGTTGTTCCAAATAAATTTTTAAAATCATTGTGTAAATGAAAGAAACAAAATTAATCCAAAAATTTTGCATAAAAGTCAATGAATAAAATATATAAAGTTTCATTTTCGAAAATTAAGTACACGAAAAGTTCATCTTAACTGCAAGAAATTAAAGCGATACCATCATTTTAAGAGTAATGACATTTTAATTTTTTGGCGTGTTGTGTTTTAAATCATACATTTTATGCATTATATTGTCGTTGTATTTGTATTTGAATTTTATTCTAAATTCGTACACTTAGGCTGGTATTCACCAACACAGATTATCTTTTATCTGAGATAAAGTGTATTCATCAACCTGGATAAAACACTACTCGGATATTTTTAAGACAACCTCGGAGTGGTATTGTAAATATCTTTCGAACATAACCTTGTTATTAACAGCAACAGCACAAATAAAGATAATGTAGGAGACTGTATTATCATATTTGTATAGATAATTATGTATACTATGTATAGATAATAAAGACTGTATTATCATCTTTGCATATAATTATCACATCACATAATCTCTTTTTCATTTTGTAATATAAAAATACAATCAGCTGACATGTTTGACATACATGTTCGACCCGAAAACGAAGTTCGAAAACAAATTTTATCTAGGTTGATGAATAAGCTGAAATTGTATCCGGCTAAAATATATCCGACGGATATATCCATGTTAGTGAATACCACCCTTAAGGTGAAAAAATTTAACTGGGAGAAAAAAAGTAAGTATTTATTATAAAGCCATAATGTTAGGTTAGTAAGTATACCATCAGTACCATATGTACCATCTTAATATCTCATATCCATTTAATTGAAAAAAATCCCAGTTTATTTGTATTAATTACGAGGATAATCTTTGAGTATATTTTTTACTTTAAAGTGCATAATTTTTGTAAAGTTCCGACAGACAGTTAATTTTTTTTTTTTTTTTTTTCACTAAAATACTATGAAATGAATCAAATTGAATTTCGATGATTGTAAATGTAATGTTAAAAAATGTATTAAAAAAAATTTGTTATTAAAATATTATGTATGTCCCGTCCCGTACATGATTAATGTATACCTACACGAGGTGTATATAAATCTACATAATGTACATTTATGTAGGTACACAATGTACACACAGTTAACTTTAAGTTTCTCAAGTAGTTATACAAATAACTTTCTTATTATTTTATTTTTACTTCATAAAGGATACAAATAAAATGTAGATTAAAATAAATAAAAAAATACAAAAACATAAACATGTACGTACATATAAATAATTAGGCATAAACGCACACACGAAACAAATTTTTTTATGTATTTTACAGATGAAATACACACAAAAAAATATTTCAAAAATATTTATATTATCCTTGTTGAAAATTATATGTATGTAAATGTGTGAAAATTTTCTTCTCAAGAAAATAAAAATAAAATGAAAATAAATATAAATAAAAATGTTTAGTCCTTATTATATACACAGGTGATTTATATAGTATGTTTATATTTCCTATTGTATATAGGATATAGTTTTCAACAAGCAATCACTATATAAATAAATAAATAACATATTTTAGATATCAGAGTAAAGTATATAGGCATAGGTACATTATGTATGCTGAGATCCTTTTTATTTTCATTATCATTATTATTAAATAATTTTTATTTTATTTTTTTTTACATTTCACTGTAAATACACACACACACTATATAAACCGAATCTCCTATATAATTCTCGATTAAATTTATATGCTAGCAAATTTTTTATCCTATATTATTTTTTTTCTACCTTTCACATATTTCATTTATTTATTCACTTTGGGTTTTTAATATTTTACTTCTTTTTTTTTTCTTTATTTCTTGTATATTTTCTTTTCAACAAAAATTTTTATCCTGATCCTGAATAGAATTTTAATGAAGAAGATTTATAATATGATATTTTCGAAATACATACATACATATATACACAGATACACACGTATATTGTATATTTATGAAGATTTGTATGTACGCACACACAAAATAGTAAAGTATGTATTGTATGAAAAATCTTCCAATTTACCGTTTTATTTATTTATTTATTTATTTTTATTTTATTTATCTTTTTATTGTGTATGTTTGTGCTGATTTTTTATTTATTTTTTATATTATTGTGTTGACATGACTATACTATACTAGTACATTTATGTATAAGGAAATTACACACTATGTACAACATGTATTATAGTACCTAAATGTTTCTTTAGATCCGTGTTATAATCCCAAATGAAAACAAAAATCCATTCAAATATACGAACGTACGGCATACGGATGAGATATATTTACGTACATATGTCCGTATAAGTATGCAATGTATGTACATATGTATGTACATGTTCGAAGACGAATACAAAAAAAAATTATGTTAAAAAAATAATAATAAAGAAAAATGCAAAAACAGTATCACGAGATAAATAGAAAAAAAGTACAGAAATGTTATCCTCATCGTATATAATCCTCCATGGAATCTGTATCTGTGTATTATTTTATTTTATATTTTTTTTTTTTTCATCTTATTCTTCCTTCGTCCTCTTCAATATGATTATTATTACTACTATTTTTTTTTTTGTCTTCAGTTTGCAATATAAATTGCATACATACATAAAAATGTAAGTACAGTATACATAAATAAATTCCACTACTATAATTTTTGTGTATCTATATGTTACAAGAAGGCAATAAAAATATAAAACCGAACAAATGAACGAATGAATAAAATACAAAAGGAAGAAAAAATAAACGGACTATATGATGATGATAGTTCGACTTCCTTTATCCTTCCGGTATCATTATTTAACTTTAAAATTGTTACAATATTTAATGTAACATTTTGTATTTTTGAAAGGAAAAACATCAAAAAAATATATACATACATATATACATATAACGGTTCAGAAGTAAATACAAACACAAATTTTTAAAGAAATAAATATAATTATTTTTTTCATTTTGATTTCTTATTCCTTTTTGTACTCAAACTTAGAAGAAAATTTATTGAAAAAATTAATTTTTTTTTTTAACTTTACATTTTTTTTTTCACTTATTTTTTTTCTTTTTCTTCTTCACTATACACATGAATAAAAAATCATCATTTTTATCCTTTATCCTTACGTGTGTGTGTGTGCGTGTGAGTGTGTAAATACACATGTAAACAAAATATAACCGAAAATTTAATATTATGTACACGGATAAGTCACATACCATGAACTGAGATCAATCTTATGTGTATACTCATGTACTCTATTATTATCCTTTAGGATTTTAAAAAATTTTATATTTTTTATATTTTTTATTTCTCGTTTTTTTTTTAACAGAAAAAAAAATATATATTCTTCTTCTTCTTCTTCCTTTTAGTTTATCTACAAAAACCTTATGCTTATATATAGGCAGACACACAGACAAAACAGAATATTTGCTCAACACTCAATTATATTTATAATACACATTGTATATACATAAGTATATGATCCGCGTGAACTGAAAAAATTAACAAAAACAAAAAACAATTTATTTCCGATGTTCCTTACGTACTTGCTTGCTTGCTGTTGTCGTACTGTCTACTGTGTAGTGTACTGAACTGACTGGACTGACTGTGTACTGTACGACGTACGACTGTACTGTATACTGTGTTGTGTGGATGAAAAACGATAAAAAGAAAAAAAAGAAAAAAGAAAAATTTGTACCTCTGTACATGGTACATAAACTCTACTGATGCTGATGGTGTTGTATGCTTGTATGCATGTAAGTACAAGAGTATTTAAAATTTTCATTTTCACCCGCATCCATCCATATGTAGATTTTCTGTCAAGTCTACAAGAATCATCAACATCATCATCATCTCATCATCATCATTTACAAAACAAAAAATGTATAGCAGCAGTAATACACATTATACCAATGTACTGCATACGCGATTACTACCAACTACCATGTCAACTATACACACACACTGACACTATCACGTTTCTCTCTTGATATTTTGATACTTTTGTTCGTTACTCGCTCCTTGCTCTTTTTTTAAACCCATTCCATTCCCCATCCATCCATATCCATACACTTTATATGGACTTGTGAAGTGAATACTGTACTGTACTATTGTGAATTGTGATGTGATGGTACTGAGTACTGACTATACTGATTGTACAATAATTTTTCTATGTTCTTCAATTTTCCTTTGAACATATAGCACCACAACACAATATCCATCCACTTTTCTGAAGGATGAAGAAACAGCATAAAAAGTATAAAAATAAAAATAAAAATACCAACGCATAAAATTTACTCATCAAGCACTTAGGTACTATATGAATAGCTAGTACACTTGTGGAAAAAACAAATATTCCACCCCTACTTGTGCTCATCTCTTATATCCATCCACTACCATACATACATACAAAAATTTGTTTGTAATCATGTGAAGAAAACAAAAAAAAAATTATCGAAGAAAATAAAAATGAAAATGCATTTACAGATTCATGTAAAATACTGATAAGCATACAACAGCAACATGGCAACATCAACCGTGACAACTACATAAAAATTTAAAAAATATAAAAAAATACCAAAAAAAAAGGAACAAAAATAAAATCATTTCACATAAAATAGCATTTTTCCTTGTCTTGAATATGCATTTAAATGCACAATAAAAAGGATATCCGTTTCACAATTTTATTTATTCATATTACATATTATTTTCATTATTTCCCCATCATTTTTCTTTTTCTTCTCCTTCATCTGTTTTCAAAAAAAAAAAAAAAAAAAAAAAAAAACAATTTTTTTTCATTGCTTTTCATCTTTTTTGCCTGAATTGTTTCTTTTCGTTCTCTATACTAAAATCCTGTTGGTCGTCCCTGTCCCTATGACAATATATTATTCTTTATTTATCGTATTTTGTTCTCTTCTTCTTATTCTTCTTTCTGATTTTATATTTTTCTTTTCTTTTTGGTGTTATCCTTTTGAAGGGGAAATTTTATATAAAAATATCTTATTTCTTTCTGTTGTATTGTGTACAATAATTTGATCCTTTTTCCATTTTGAGAGAGGAAAAATGTGTTTGTGTATATTTTCTACATACTACATTATCGTAAATATATGTATATTCATGTGAGAAATAAAATACAGGGTGTTAAGTAATATGTAAAGTGCTGTGTGAAAAATTATTACAATTATAAGGAAATTTTTTGCCGCAATTAGAAAAGTTGACGTAATGAAATGTGAATGATTGAGGTCGATTGAGGTCGTTTGTTACACTTTACACTAGATGTATGACCAGAGAAAAAAAAAATACTTGAATGGTACTCGAGAAATCGGAAAAATACGAGTTCGAATCTAAAGTAACAAGACACGAAACCATGAAAAATAGAGGAGCTTCCATTGAATGTTAAAGTTGGGGAGCTTCCATTGGATGTTAAAGTTGGACTACATTTCTTTCCTATTTAAAAAATTTTCTCAATTTGGAAGACGAACAGACATCGTACAATTCGGGCGACAGCGACAGCATATCGCCGAAAGTTCGCACAATTCGGGCGCAACTGCAGCGTAAAATATATATGAATTTTACATTTCTTCTTCTTGCGAATAGATTACTACTACTGGTCGGGTCGGTCCAAATCGGGATGGATCGTTGTCGCTGAAAAATAAAATAGAATATATTTGGGCGACAGCGACAGCGTAAAGTTCAGCGTAAAAAGTCCCATTTAATTGCTGTATACACTGTCGCTGTCACCCGAATTGTTCGATGGCTGTAATAGATGATGCACTCCAATAAGAATTAAATGTTTACATTTACATCTCAATTGATAAAGTTTTCTGAAAATTAAAAAATTAAGAAAACAAATTTTCTTTTCTGTACAACAGATACACACTTTTTCATTACATTCGTCAAATTTTCCTTATTCGAAACTCATCTCTCTCTCTCGCATACTTAAGTTTGAACTGAATTGATTCCCAAGTCCGACAATCAAAAAATATACTCTCCACTCAAAATGTACTTGTAGTACCACTTGTATTATGTGTAAGTATTGGTGCGATGATGATGATGATGATGATTTTCTTTTTAAAAATTTATATGTGCATTTTCACGATTTGTGTATGCAATGCATATGTATGTATGTGATGTAGTGTAGACAAAAATTTTTTAGGAAAATTTTTATGCGCAGTAAGAAAAAAACTTTTTTGAACATAAAAAAAAACAAAAATAGAAAAAACAGCTAAGAAGAACAAGAACAATAACGAAACGGAAAGGACACAAAAGAATGAAATAAAGAATATCAAAACTCATAATCCATGACAATGAAAGAGAATTGATAAAATTTGAATTGGCTAAATTTTTAAATTTTTATTTTTCTTTTTATTACTTATTATTTTTATTCAGCTTTTTATCTTATTATTTTGTTATTTATTTTTATTTTATGTCTTTTTAATTTAATTTTTTTCTTTATTTATTTTACTTTTAAACACACACACACAGAGAGAGAGAGAGATAGACTTAAACATATACTGAAAATGGTACAAATTTGTTTTTTATTATACCGATGCGCTTTTCATATTTGTTTTAAACAGGATATGTTCGTATTTTATTACTTTTCTTTCATGTAATATGAAATATTATAAGAAGTGGGATTTGGAATGTGTGGGAGAATGGGTGCGGGTGGGTTAGGAAAATAAAAAAAATAATAATAAAAATTAAAAATCTGAATAAATTTTAAAGAAAATAAAAATTTTTGGAAAAAGACAAAATTAAGAGAGAGGATTAAATGAAATGAATGCAACCTGTAAAATTATTTTTATCCTTTAAAATGTACGTAGTATGTATACACACTTTCACAATCGTACAATTATCGTATGAAAATCTACCATTTCATTCATTTATCGTAACAAAGAATTCAAATTTTGAATCAATTATACTTACTTTTGGCCATCCATACTTTTGAATTATTTTAAAAATTTTGTGGTTATTTTTGTGGTATGGTATGGCATGGCTATTATTTCGTTGAAATGTTTTTTAATTATCATGAAAATTTATCAATTTTGTGGTTTTTAATTTCGTTTCAAAATTGTTTTTAATTACCCAAAGTTTTTGAATGTTATATAACAGCAATTGTGTAACACATGTATTTGTATTTGTAGTCTCAATTTCTAGCCAAAAATATTATGGTTACATGGTGTACTCGCAGCTTTTCATTGTTAGGATTATTCCAAAAAAAAAAAATAAAAATCAGTCTTAACGCTAGCATGTGATTGATTTTGTAATTTGCGAAAAAAAAAAAAAAAAAAAACTGAAGACGCAAGTAGTACATGATAGATTTATGGACATAAGAAAAATCACTGTATTGCTTTGAGCCCAGATTCTCTACAGAGCAGCTGTTGTACCAAAAATGAAAATAAATTCAAATCTATATACCCCATTGAAATCTCATTCTAACAGAAATCAGATACATAGGAGAAAATTTCTTGAAGGATTCGAATTATTTTTCGACAGAAATATACGAGTATTATGATAAAAAGCCAATGACATTTTTCTTTACTCAGAGATAGGAAGGAGAAGAGTCTTACGTCCTAAAACAATATGACTGGGAAATGTCAGAAATGATACTACAAATACTATGTTTGGGAGATGAAGCAACTTGAGACAGAGTTGTGTAGAGAACGAGCACCAGAAGAGTCGATCCCTAATAGAAATTTGAAGAAGAGGAACAGATTAAATAAATAAAAAACTTCTAAAAGAAAAATATTAGGTACAATTTAAATATACATGAGACGACTTTGCTCATAATTCATGAATGAATCTCATCTCTTATCTATCATTTATACTAATTTCATATAATTTTTATTATGTATTTATAAATTATTTATTGTGTATGTATACTACATCTTTAATTATCACATACACAAGTATGTATGTATCCTACTGAGACTGTTGTGCCCTATACCCATTGACTGTGTTTAATGTAATTAAATACGAAAGTAAAATAAAGAAAAATAAAAACACTACAAAATAAGAAAATAATTTACTAAATATGCACTAAGGATTTATATGTACATATACATATGTATGTATTCCCCTGTATCATCTTATATTGTTGTACTGGTAATATTTTATTTTATAGATCCTGAACTTCCTTAAATAGTATTTAATCCAAAATAATACCAGTTAATTCTTATATCCTATATAATGTACAATAAGAAAGAATATTTTTCTATCTATCTAAATACTTTTTTATCCAGCATTACTGTATTTAATGTTTATATATCACAAATAGCTATAAGTACATATCTACATACATATGGTACTACGTATCCTATACATGTCTATTTCTTAATATAGAATAAGAAAAAAGGACATTACAAATCACAAAATAATGAAAATTTACGTGTACGTATACGTAACGAGAATGAAGACGACAATAACAACAACCAAACGTAAAGATATTATAAGAAAGTGAAGCTAAAACTGAAAAATGAATTTACAAAAACAAAAACAACAAGAAAAAAAAAATACTTATTATTGGAATGAGAAAAAATATTCAAGAGTAAAAAAAAAACGAAATGAACAAAATGAATGAATAAAAAATACTTATTATGGCAAGAAAAAAAATATTGAGAAATAAAAGCAAAACAACACAAACAACGACGAAGGATATACTTGTTTATATATCATATTATATTTTGTAATATATTTTATGAAAATGTACATAAAATACGTACACATAATTATGAGTATGTGTATCTATGTATGAGAATGAATAATATTTTTTGTAGGTACGTTTTTGTTTTTTACGTTTTATATGTAACACAAATATTATCATAAAACCAACAAGATTACAATTTTTATGCTATTTCATTATTCAAAGGATATAATAATAGCACACCTTTCATTCTTGCATTTACTTTTCTTTTTTTTTTTTAAAAAAAAAAACTTACTTAAATATAAATAAATTTATGTACACATGTATAGTACGTGTAGTATAGCATACGTTACGTATACGAAACGATGTACAGTAAATACAGTCAGAATTAAAAGTAATTGGAAAAAGTGAAATTTTTTTGAAATTTGCACCTCAAAATTATTTTGTCACAAACAAAATTATTAAAAAATTCAGCTTTGAAACATAGAAAGAAACATTTTTGGATGTAGGCAATCTCAAGCGTTTAGTCGTTAGATGGCGTTAAAGACTTTTGGCTCATATTTGACTTAATAGCTGGCAAAATTGAAACTATTCGATATCGGATACTTTTCGCTATTCCTATTAACGTCTTACTTTATTAGGAGCACTCAGACAAACGCTATCCATTGTACTCGAAGCCCCCATCTAGTCAAACTTCTTCGTTGCTCTTAGGTAACAAAGGAGTTCCACTCGACATTCAGGCCCAATTTGTTCGGGTCTGATGACATCAGTGCCGAAAATGCGCATTCTAATAGAGGAGAAGGACTGGCACTCACACAAAAAATGTTTCGTCGTGTCGTCCTCCTCTCCACAAGAAGCACACAGTGCATCACTGATGATTCCTATGGTATCGAAATGATTTCCACATGTATTATGCCCTGTAAGAGCATTGACTATAGCTCTGCAGTCTTTCCTTCCCTGTTTGAGTAGAAAAGCCGTTAGAGCCCGGTTAGGCTTTTTGATAAAGCGCTTGGTTTGCCTACACTTTGGGAGATTTTACCACAGACTCTCATGCAAATAAAATAATTAGTTGAGCATTTATCGAGATGTAAAAGTTAAAATTTAATTTTTTTTCGATTACTTTTCGTTCTGATCGTAATAATAATGTGTAAGCAAGGAAAAATATAAAAACAAACATTTACTTTATATGCACTCATACACTCGCATTTATATGTATAAAATTTTTATGTGTACATAAAATAAATTTTGTATTAAAAAACAAAAACTGTTTTTTTTTTATTATTCCTTGCTTACTTATTTATATTCAAAATATGTACATAAAATACTACATATTATATTTTACTATATAGTATATTTAAATTTTATATCCTTCTTATACATATACATGTACATACTGTGTATACATAAATGCATAAATACAAATAGCTTGTTCTAAATAGACAATAAATATGTACAATATTTACTCTTCTTGTACTAAATATGTATATTTGTACTTGTAGAATTTATATAAAGGTATTATCCACATTATTTAGGTACATTTATGTAGTATGTACTGTATGTACGATAATGTAGCTTAAAAGATGAGATAAACTTATTTAGAAAACAAATAAAAAAAGCAAAAAAAAAAAGAAAAAGACGAAAAATAATAATATAAAGAAAAAATATATAAAAAGGACGAAAGAAGAATACATTTTTTTTTTTTTGGTTTTTTTTGTAAATCAGATAGAAGATAAATTGGTTACAGATATGTATGTTATATGTAAATATACCTTACATAAAGTTAAAAGGTATAAAGTTGAAAAGGTGAATAATGAAACCAATAAACAATTGTGGTGTAATAGCACAAACTAAATACTATAAATACTAAATTTATATAATAAATGAACTCTTTGGACATGATAACATACAAAAATTATAAAAGGATTCCTTTCATTTTGCTCTTATACAAATTTTATCTGTACTTTTTTGTTTTTTTTTCTAAAATAAAGTTGATTTAGTTTACACCTTCCTTAAACTATATTAAGGATAATATGATGGAAATTAATACTTGTAATATATAATATACTATATATTCATGTACATATTATTCCCTAAATATATAAAAAAAAGCAGACAGACAGGACAGGTATATTCATTCCTTTCAATATAACAGGTAACGTATATGCTTTGCAATCTAAATAGGTATATGACTGACCGACCGATCAACTTATGCACAAACGTACAGTTCCACACACATTGCATATAAATGTACATACAATATATAGACATTCTTAGATGTAAATAATATGTATATATAAAATGTATGTATTTAAGGTGAAAGGTGTTGTATACGTTAAGGAGTGTTATGCTATAGTTTAAGTGGTAAATTTATTTTCTTCGTCTTCTTTCAATAAAATTTATCAATAATTCAATTCACCTAAAATTTAACGTATCGTATCGTCTTGTTCGTTCCTTTTTTTTTTTGTTTTTCCTTTTTATTATTTTCTCGACGTACATTTATTACTCATATAATGTTTGTAAGGATATAAAATACTACTGGATTACTGATTAAGTACTAAATAAATCCTTTTTCAAGTTCATTTTATTTAAATTAAAATTAAAATGAAACCACACCAATGACAAAACGACGACTTCGACGTTGATGATGACGACAATAATTTGAATAAGACAGGGTGGGTACACAAAATTATTCATTTTTTTTTTTTTTTTTCATAAAAGATAAAAGAAAAATAAAATTAATGATATGGAAAAATTTTAACCACAAACAAACTATAAAAATAGTGTTTTTTGAAATTGTAAAATTGTTAAATAAAAATTTTTAACTTTTGTAAATGAAAAAAAATCAATTAAAACAAAACACACATTTGAAAATGAAATATGATATCCAAACATTATATCCGTATGAGGTAATATGAAAATTTTCTATATACATATAAGCAAACACATTTAATAAAATAAAATAAATTTGATAATGTAAAGAGCACCTTAAATAATAATACTGGTAGTCATTGTCTTCTAAAGTAATATGAAATTTCAGTAATCTGAGATTGAAAGTAAATTTTTTTCCTTTTTAAATATCATGTATAGATCGATTTACGTTCTGTATGGATGCTATTTGGATATTTTATAGCAAATTTAGGGAAATTAAAACGATGGTAAAAAATAAAATGTTTAAATACAAAAATTCGAAACAATTAAAATTGGGGAAGGATATTAGAAATGAAAATTCAAAGAATACAATATCAAATTACCCTTATTTACGGGGTATAAACGATAAAATCTGAAGAATTTCAAAAACCAAAAAACCGATTTAAAGGTTACTACCTATCTACAAAAAATTTCAATACATATATCATAATATTATAAAATTTCAAATGCATATCGAATAAGTTAAATTATAACCAAGGAAACAAAAAAATAAAAAATAAAATTCTAATATTCAAATTAATAAACTACGATATTTTAAGAGTTCTTTCGAATATAATACGTCTGATATTAAATTTCTGAAATACAATTCAGCACACATTTAACCCTTGATTGATTAATATTCATTTCTAATGGCAGAATGAATAGAGACAGATCGATCATTTTGACACTGCAACTAAAGATACATAAATAACAACAGTTTAAATACAATTTATCAAAAATAAATTCATGAAAATTTATGCAACAATAATTCAGCAAACTAAAACGTAATTAGGAATAGGACTAGCTTAGATTTTCGTCGAGTTAAATTAAATAAAATTTTCGTACACACTTAAACATTATTTTCAATTAAAGTAAACATAAATTTTTCATGACTCTTAAAATATTGTTGAACTTTTATTGAATTTTTATCGAATCTTCGCTGATTTTGGTATAACGAAAAATTCATTCAAAAATATGTACTGTAAAATTTAATTAAGTTTTCGCTGTAAGTTAAACGATTTTGTTTTTCAATTTCAAAAGTCACGGAAAGTCTGTGAGATTATGTCCAATATTAGAAATTTCAATTTTTCTTTAAAATTTTATCTTCAAAACAACGGAGAATTCACACAAATTTTAAACAAAATAAAATAAAATGAGAAAAAAAAAAAATTCTTAGTACTTACCACCTAAATCTCTATTTTTATCACCTGATGAAGAATATTGTTTTGGTGAACTATTTTTCTTATTATTTGGTATCGATCTACTAACTGATGAATTAACCTAAAATAAAAAAGGGTAAATAAAATAAATTAAGTAAAAAAAATATTGTCGTCTCCGGATTCAGGTTTTTTTTTTTTTTTTTGTTTAATAAAAATTTGTTTGCTTACAATTTTATCAGATCTTTCACCACACGGTAATCTTGCAACTGTTACTTCTGGACTATCTTCTGGTGGCGGTGGTTGTGGTACCCAATTATAACCACGTCTTGATAGAGGAACACCAACACGATCATATTGTGCAGCTTGTTGCCTAAAAATGATACACGAAAAAAAAAAGCAAATGAATAAATAAAATAAATAAAAAATTCAACAGATTAGAGAATAATATATTTGAAGATTTGTTGAATCATTTTTATGTTTCAATAAATACAATTTTCATAAAACTCAAAAATCACTTGCTGAATTGATTAATTGATTGGGGGAAAATTAAAAAAAAATTCTCAAATTTTTACTGTGAAAATGTTTCTATTTTTTTCTTTGAATGTGAAATTTCTGAAATTTTTTTTATTTTCACTTAAATTCCTGCATATTTTGAATCAAATTTGTGCATTTAGTGGCATTTTCTAATATGTATTTTAAAAAATTCCACAAAATAAATAGGTTAATCATACGAACAGTGATTGGAAATTTAAATAAATATTCATGAGATTTTCCACAAGAAAACTCTTCAAATTTCCGACTTTCTAATCAATATAATGAAAAATTTTAATTTCAGATTCCACTTTCTTTTAGAGAATTTTTTTTTTAAATTCAACAAAATATACATTCTAATACTTTGCCTGTCTATTTTACTTTTGTGTTTCTTCTTTTCTTTTTACCTTAAACTTTCATAACAATCTAAACAGACAACTGCATATTCTCCATTTTCTAATAATAATGCATCTTCACTTTTACGATTTGCAACAAATGGAAATTCTCTTATTGGCAGTGCACGTACACGTTTCCTATATGTTGTTATATTACATAAATGGCATATATAATCATGCCAATTATATTTTCTATCGTTTGGACTAATTGTATTTTGTGCCTCATATCTAAAAAAAAAAAAAAAATGAATGAAAACAAAATATATTTAATTAAAGTTTATTAATTTATTTCCAAATTGAAATTATCATGTATATCTTACTTTCTCCATTGATTAAGTAACGAATGATAACAAAATGTACAAACTAAAGCTGAATAATCAGATCTTAATTGTTCAGCATTTGGTGGTGATTTATGTTTTAATAGATGAGGAAAATATGGTCGTGAACCCTGAAAAGAAAAATCGAAAAAAATTAATTTTAAAATATTCAAAAATAAAATAAAATTAAATTCGAAATAATTAGAAAAATAAGTTGCTAATTACTAAAATTAATAAAAAATGAAAAATTTTTAATTTTTTATACAATTCAGCAATTCAGCAAATTTTCAAAAAACTGAATTCTGTTTTAAAAACATCAAATTCAACATGTTATCGAATTTATTCAATAGAATTCAATAAAATGTGATAGCTAAATACAATTCAGCTGAATTAAAAATTCATTTTTTTTTCATAATTTTTAGAAATTTTTTTTTCTAGTTCATTAGATAAGATACATACCTCTTTACTTGTATATAAAACCCTAGCTAATGTTAGATCTGAATGTAATCCACATAAAAAGCAATAAATTGATGTTGAGGCAGGAGTTGAAGAAACCGATGGCGTTGATGGTGGTGTATTTATACTGATACCACCATGTCTAGAACCATTTGGTGAACTAGATGTCATCATTGGTGATGGAATGTTATATCTAAAAAAAGAAAAAATAGGAAAACAGAAAAAAATAAATAAAATAAAAAATAAATTTGAAGTATTTTATAGTCTTTCATTTTTAGATGTAGATTTACGGATAATAAATAACGAAATAAAAATTTTTCATTATGGTGATAGCAAAAACACAATTAGATTTCAAAATTTGATATAAAAAGACAACAACAAATTATTAAAAGAAATTACTAAAAATGATAGAAGATTATCTAATGTAATAAATAAAAAAATTTTCATATCAATCGATCAAAAATAGAAAAAAAAGAAAAAGGATAAAATAAAAAAATCGAATATTGAATTTTTATTTTTAATTTTTGTATTTTTTTATTTGTTTATTCATACCTTCTATGCTCTAATGGTACTCTTTCAGCATCCATTGTTTCCCATTGTCTAGCTAAATGATTAACACAATCCTTGCATGCAAGGACACGATTTGAACCCGTATCATTATTACCTTTTAAACATGGAAAATGCATTGCATGTGAATTCATATGTTCAGCACTAGTAGATAACCATTCCATTTTATTTGTTGGACAAAGTGTTTTACATATGTAACATCTACAACAATAAAAAAGTAAATAAATAAAAATATGACAAAAAAGAAAAATAAGCAGTATGAGGAAAAAAATACATGTGAACATGAAAACAAAAAAAAAATATATACATATATTGATTGTTTTTTTTTTTTTTTTTTTAATTAAAAGCTTATTCATACTTTAAAAACAACTACAAACACACGTATGCATATTTTAACATGTAATACCATATACTCATTATGTATGTATGCATGTTTTTCATACTCAGAACAAAAAAAAAAAAAAGTCAAATAAAATCGAATAAACAAAAATTAAAATAAAAGTAAAGTGATAATTTTAAATTGAATTAATCACAAAAACAAAACAAAAAATTTTTTTATATTCATTAATTACTTAATCAAATCAGATTTATTAATTTAACAATAATTACGGTAAATAATATGTAAATTTACTTTTATTTAAATAGTAAATAAAATAAAATCTAGGTACTATCTACGAGTATTTATGTACTAATGTATGTATGCATTAACAAATTTAATTCAATTTAATTTAATTTGTTCTTTTAAGCAATATTCAATTTTTTAATATATCACAGACACACCGAACTGAATAATTAACGAAACTGTTTACAGTTTTCAGCTAATTTCCAAACCAATATTAACGACACAAACTGATATGATTAGCTGATTAGTCAGTAAATTTGAAGTTTGCTAATGACCAGAAATTATTCTTTGTAGTTGACATGTAGAAAAAAAAAATTTTAAAGTTTCGCAAACGCAAAGTTCGAATTTTCGAAATTTATTTGATATACTGAATGTAGTTTGATTCGATAATCATATGATTTTTTCTTGTTTTAAATCGGAAAACAGAATATAGGGCTCGTAATTATTGTGATTGGCGCTGTAACAAACTCTGAAACGCATCTTGCAACTAATTTAATTACAATGCGCAGATTAATTGAAAGCGCTAAGAAGATTTAAAACTGCACATTATTTTGTATCGTATAGGGAATATAATGCTAGTAACTATTGACAGATGATTTAGCTGCAGCGCTACATTCTGTTTTCCATTTAGAATACAAATTCCGAAAACCATTAAATTTAAAGTACTCAGTAAGTTTTTTTTTTCAGTTAGTTACTCAGTTAATTACTAATTCGGTGTGTCTATGTTATTCAAAATAAACAAAAAAATGCAATCGAAAATTTAAATAAAATAAAATATTCGTATATATGCATACATACATCTTAGTAACGGTATTTTTTAAGAAAAATATATTAATTAAAATATGTGTACATATATTATATGTAATGTATATTATTTTATACTTACGAATATTGTCCATGTCCATTCTCTATTGGACCTTGTGATGAATGTTGTAATGGAGGAGTATTTGGTCTAGAATCACGACGAAATGTTTTCATATCACGAGATGATGAATTGGAATTTGTTTCATAAGGCTATCATCATCATAATATAATAAATCCCATAAAATATGAAAAGATACAAAAAAAAAAAAGAAAAAAAATTTAAATAAAATAAATAGTGAGAAAATAAAATATTATTTTTTATTTTTTTTTTTAATAAAATAAATTTGAAAAAACAAATTACCATGTTAAAAAATTGATCAAAAATAAATGAAAAATAAAAACTACAAAAATCACTGACGATGAAATGGAATCGAATGTGATCAAACAAAAACAAATTATCAATTTATTTGGGTATAATAATAGCAAACAGAATACAAAACAAACAAAAAATAGAGAAAAAAAAGTAAAAATGTATAAAAAGAGAAGAAAACAAAATATGAATGAAAGTGGATTATAATTGTTTGGATATTCATGAAATATGTATACACAATATATACTTATTTCCCGTATACAATATCCAAATGTAACGGAAATTTTTGTGTCTTCAATTCATATTTTATACAAATTTCAAACAAGAGAGAAAAATTAAATTTCCCTTTTGTTTCATTTTTTTTTTTTTTTTTTTTTTTCATATTTCATTTATTTCTTTTTTTTTTTTCATTTGTTTCTGTATAACATTTGAAATGAAACAAGAAAATGTGAAAATTAGTAAACATTTCTTTTTCTTTTTTTTTCATTGTTTCAAATTTCATTTTAATTTCTATTTTATTTTATTCAAAAACACATAAATCTAATAACTAATGAAATGTATAGAGTAAATAAGGTGACAATATAAAAATAATTTTAAAAAAAAAAAAAAACCTTAACAAAATATTGATAAAGACACAATGAATTAAATTGCTAGCCAATTATAATTATGATATGCATGCATGAGTTTTTTTTGAATGTCATGTTTTTTTTCTGTACTTTCTCATTTTCATTTTCAATTTTCAATTATTGTTCTTCCCCTTATACATTTGACAGACGATATCGAATTATCATTACTTTGTCATCTATCATGTCGTTTGTCTAAATGATCACTGATATCTTCATTCTAAAGTGCCGATATTCAAGTAAGTTCGAATGAACTTTTTCTGGCAAAGGCAAAGGAAATTGTGAAATAAAAATCTCTAGTCTCTATTGACAATAAATCTGGGGTAGGTTCGCGTAAGATGATTGGTGATATTCACCACAAATTTCCGTTCACGTATGGTGACAATCACCAAAAACTATCACTAAATGTAAATCGCTTTGAGGTGATAGCATCTGAGGTGTCACTTTTCTAATTTTTACTATTATTCTTCTTCTACCTAACCAAAAAATACTCACAATCACATACAATCAATTGGTGTTTGCTGTTGACGGTATATAATTTATTTAAATAATTTTGTAATTTAAAATATGTATATTGTGTTATTTTTACAATGAAATTCTCCATGAATAATTGCAACTTACTGAACATCCGGATTTTATATGAGAGAAAATTTTGAATAAAAATGGACAACTTAATCACTAACAGCGACAGTTTAAAGTTTACGTTTTATCAGAAGTTCTCTGAGTAATCATAATGAGGAAGTATAGCCGTCTATCAGGGGTATAAGATCTAAATTACACAATACACAAGTATATACTGTTATTATTTGTATTGTATTGCATGTATAATATAAGAAATTCAAATTATCGGTATTAATTTCTTCTTCTTCTTCTTTTTTATTTTCATATCTTTATAGTATTATTATCACTATTATTATCATTATTATTATTATTTATAATCGTAAACATATTACGGTTCATTTGAAATAAAGTCAAGGGAATTTCCATTTAAAATAAAATTTCATTTATTCTTTCATTTTATTTTATTTTTTCATTTCTTTTTTGTGAATATACTAAATTTAAAACAAACAAAAAATACACATCATGAAAGATAATGAATGTCATTTATATAACAACAAAACAGTAGTAGCGTGCATACATCGAAAATAGAGATTGAAAATGTGTACTGTACAAAATTTTCTTTTTCGCAATTTAATAAAAAAATTATTAAGAATGAGTTCTGAAATGCAATCTTTCACTTGGATTGCTATAAACATGCAACGTATAAAATCTTAAAAATCATATTTGTACGTTTTGGAAGTCATCCATGATTTTTATCTGAATTTTATAATCCGAATATAGACAACACAAAATAATGTCTATATTTAGCAGAGATAGATAGTTCATAGTGATGGAAAAATTATATTTTCATAATTATTATCTTTTACAACATTAATTTCGTCTCGTGTATAATATAAAGTTTAATTATTGTTTAATGTTTAAATCTAAAATTATTTAGCCTTGAATTCAGCCAATATACTACACACTATTAATTCAATCAATTTTAATCAGAATAAATTCTTATCTATCAGTCATTATTCTTATATATGTATCTACTTTTAATTTTTCTCTTTATTTTTTTTTTATTACTTCATTAGTAAAATTAGTACACATTTTGTATAAATAAAATTTTCAAATAATAATTGAAAAGCAATAAAAAATTTTTTAATGATTATTCAGATTTTTTTTTCAATTAACAATTTTATTATTGTGACTTTTATTTCTTCTAAAGATAAAGAATGTATGATGACTTTGAAATTTAAAATTACAAAAATGATCAGAAAATTAAAGAGAAAAAAAAATTACTTTTGTCGAACAAAAGAACGCATTGTATGAACGTAGCAAAACGCATCTAAAAACATTTCATAATCATCATCATATAAAAATTAATGTATGCATGTACGCAAATTCATGAATTCATGTGAAGAATTATAAATTCTTTGATAATTTTCTGTATGATCCGTGTCATTCAGGGATCATGTACATTTACAAATTTTTTTTTTTTTTTTAATTTTGTTTTTGGTCAAAAAGTTTATCTAATTTCATGTTCATGAAACACAAAAATAAAGAAGTACAAAATGTTATAAATGAAATGAACCGTATACGAAAAATTATGAAATTTTTTAACATTTTTAATAATTTTTTATATTCAGCTTTACAAAAAAACTCTTCACAAAGCTCAAAAATATACGATTGTGATAAAATATAATAAAAATCGAATATCTCTTATCAAAACTACAATATTCAGCTATTCAGCGCAGTATATAAATTTTGTAATTCAATCGTATAATTCATAACATTAAAACAACTGTCAATATATCGTATTAATTCGAGCTGAATTTAAAATAAATTGCTGAATATGAAGCTGAATAAAAATTAGACAGTCAAATTATGTAATTACGTAATACCAATACCATACAAAAACATGAAATCTTAAATATTATTGCATCAGTACCTACAGTAATCAACGTAAAAAGTTTAGAAAAAACAAAAAAATATTTTTTCTTGTGTTATTTTTCTCAATTAAATTTATGTAGAATTTCCCATTTCCTTTTTATTTTTATTTTCTACTTTTTATTATTTATTTTTTTTTAAATGACTCAGCTTAGATACATTTTTAACCTAAGTGGTTATTATCCATTCATAATTATTATTGATTTATTACATTTTATAGCTGCTACTAATAACTTGTAATTTGCTAAAGTTTTCTAAGAAAAATCAAACTTAAAAACTAAACAACAAAAATTCATGAATATATGTATGTATGTAAAGTGTAGAAATAAAAGTTTCATTGTGACCAATAAGTAAGTAAGTAATAAATCATTTATTAAAAATACTATATAGAAAATGTTTATTTCTAGACTAGGAGGTTTTTGTATTCTCTATTTTTTTTTTTGTCTTGCCAGATTTCACATTTCACATGAAACTAGTAAATAATAACCGCAATAATTACTATGCAGATCATTAAAAAATTTATGTATAAATTGATAATTTTAAATTGTAATAAACTGTAAATTGTAAATGGTGAAGAATTTTTTTTTTTTTTGTTGTTCGTTCGATCGTTCATTTTTACTGCAGTGAATCATAAAGCCAAGACTAGAGACGTATTGAATTTAAAATACAAATTTTCAAAAAAAATATCTGACATTATAATATTTATAGGTTTATAGCTTACAGTAAAATCATAAAAATTATAAAAATTAAAATTTAAAATGATTATATCCACCCAATAATAATCAGTGTAGTAGCTACTTGTATGCCGACTATGTCCCTTAGAAAATCGTAGTACATTATTTTCTTATATACGAACTTATGTGCAACTTTTGTAATTATCTCGTTTCATTTGTATTGATTAAATTCCAAGTAAGTATTTTTAGTAATTAATATATATATATACAAGAAAATATCGATAACAAGTTTTTAGATCTTAGGTAACATTTAATGAAATATCTTTGGAAACAGACGAAATTCGTTCTGGACCTACACACACAGTCATTATTTTCAGTTCAAATTTATGATTAGTATGACAAAATGTATTTGAATAAAATTTTTAAAGCATATTTTGCATTGTCCTCCTCTGATTTTATCTATCTCCTCTCTGACAACTACTCATAAACAACGATTTTCCAATGGCATAAATATAATTATCCGATACCATTACGAATGACGAAATTTTTAACAATTAATTTTTTATATTAAATTTCATTTTATTACTTTATAAACTTAAATTGAAATATTTATGTATACAGTGATTTACAAAAGCCAACGTACACCACATAAAATTTAAGAAAAGAAGAAAAAGATGTAAAAGTAATATGAAAGGCTTCATCTCAGTCAGAAAATTTGTGCGGAGAGTTAGGAGAAAGATTCCAGAACGGAGAAATAAAAAAAACAAACAAGTTCTAAATTGATTATTGCTTGGAAAATGAAACAAAATTGATCTCGAAGTGGACTACCTTAGGCTGTGATTGATTCCTAAAGAACGACTAATGAAATAATAAATATTTATTTACTAAACTATAGGAGACTACAATCTGAAGAAAGAAGTCACAAGATAGAAAAATCTCTAAAGGAGACCAAGGCTGATAACAGACCGTTAAGCCACTACAGATGATGATACGAGAACATAAGATTTTTGCAATTGACTTTTTAATAATAGTAGCGAAAAATGAATATTTTTAATTAATTGTTATAATAATGTTGTTTGATAATTGTTTTTGGAAAAATTGTTTGATTTATGATTTCTGCTATAAATAAAGTCCATAATGTATTTTGAGCATAATAAGAAGAGTTTTGAGTTATAATATCTTCATGTGTCTTATCTAAATGTTAAATAGTGTACGCATATTTTTGCGAATCACTGTATAAATCTCCCTATATATTCTTTATGATTTCAATTTTATTGTTTTTCATTATACATTTTAATTGAATTGTTTTTTATTTTTTATTTTTCTTCTTCTTTCTCATTGTTTCGATTTTATTATGAAATGTCATATAAACGTATAACAAAACAATTCAAATTTAATCCTAATAATAAACCATAACACTTACTGGATATTAAACATACTATTTTATTGCTTTTTATTTTAATGGATTTTTAAATATCTAATATTACTTGTTTCATTTTTATTTTTTTACATTTTTTTTATTACATATTTGCCAATATGAAAAATTTTAGTATTTAAAAAATTAAAAATAAAAATAAATAGAATATCGTTCTTGTTTTAATCCATGATAAGATTAAATTACTATTTATTTCAAGTATTACGTTTAGCAAAAATTTGTATTGTAAAATGTAAATTGAAGTATGTACATGTAATATACATTATAATATGTAGATACGTATATAATGTACATAAAATAATGTAAATATTTAATATTTACATTACCTACATTAAATAAATAAACAAAATATTAAGGAGATCTATATATTAATATTATAGAGGAAAGTATAAATAATACTTAACTAATTACATATGTACGTACGTAACATAACTTATTGTACATATACGAGTAAAGTGTATGTATTTATGTAGTGTGATATTAAAATTTTGTTATCGATTTATCAATTTTAAATGTATTTGCTTTCTATATTTACATTAGGTATGTGTGTACTGTGTATATAAAGAAATTTTGTTTTATCTAGTGATAGATTTCTTTATAAATGGAACAAATACATCATATAGATAATGTATGTACTTATGCACATATAGAGATGATTCATAATAATAGTATTAGTAGTATACAATCAATGCGTTTATATGTACAAAATTTGATAGTAAGCATTTTTATTCAGAATCGTATTCAGCATTGAACGTTACACAATACTACCCAAAATTCAAGTGACATTACGTTTAAAATGCAAAGATTTGTTAGGTACATAAGCAGATGTACTATGTGTATGTATTTTGCCTTTTATTTTGTATGCAAGTTCGAAAGCTTTCAATTTTCGTTGCAAAGTTTCCATTGATCGAATTCAAATCTAAGTAGAAAGAATTCTAGAATTTTTCGATGTGGTATCAACACATAATAATTCAGCATAACAGCATTACAAGACAATAATTAGGACAGTCTTGGTATAGGAATCAGAAGCTTGGACGCTTGCTTACAGTCAGAGAGATGAATTGAGAATAGCTGTGTTTGAAAAGAGAATACTTAAAAGGATTTGTCAAGGTGTTAGAAAAACTCTAATGGGTGAAGAATCAGAAATAATAACGAAAAATTGAAATTTGTTTAATGACATTGAAATGATGTCGTTATTAAGAGTGAAAATATTAAAAAAGGGCTAGATCATCTCTGGAGAATGGATATAAATAAAGGGTTCCAGAAAGCGTTGATAAATTTTGTCGACAAGAAAGCAGACCTGTACGTCGTTCGAGAGTAAGTGATGGGATAATGTAACAAAACAAACACATATAAGATGCTTAGGATGGTTTCACAACTAAAAAGGTAACCAGTTTGCAAGAGATGAGGACTCTCTATGAGTTGTAGAGTCAGGAAAGAAAAATGAAGAAGATCGTAATACTGAATAATATATAAATATAGTTTTAGAATTAGAATCATTTTTAGTGATTAAATTCAAAACAAAAAATAAATCATCCATTAAAAATTTTATAATTGCCAAAAGATACTGAATTTATTTTTTTTTACGTCTTTTATGTTTTTTTTTTCTTGTTCTATTCTTTAGATACTATTAATAATTATTAGCTTATTATTTACTTAAAGTTCTATTGTTCTATAATAAGATAAAACACGCAACTATTTTTTTTTCAATTATTTATGTTATTTGTTTTTTTTTTTTTTTTGTTATAGAGTGTAATTGTAATTATGTATGCATATATGACTTTAAAATGTATGTGAGTACGTATACAATAAATAATAATACATATTTCAAACAAAATTAAATAAATGATAAGTAATTATTCATTTTCTTAAATTTCCTACACCTTACCTATTATTACTATTAGCACAGACAATATACACTTATCTGTGCTATTAGTCAAAGAGTCGATATTAAATTCTAGATTCTAGTAATCAATTTTCATTATACTCGTGTTTCTCTACACATGTAATAATGTATACGCAAACTCGTATTAATGTATGTTTGAGTGTGTACATGCAAATATACGTGTATCTATCCACTATTATTATTTACACTTTATTCAATTCAAATTCATTATTAATTTAAGATTATCATATGCCAGCAGCCAAGTTAAAAGCTACAAGTGTAACTAATATTTATTTAATGTACACATTATGAATGTTTGTATGTGTAGTTATATTTAGTTACGGAGCTATGTATATGTATATAATTACTAATAACAATGTATTTAATTGATTGACCCATTCATTTTCTATTGTACGTTTTTTAATTTATCTAATTTATTATTATTTTATACATATTGTAGCATGTCTAAACAATTTATTTGTGTAATTATTATTTAAAAAAACAAAAAAAAAAATAAAAAATAAAAAACTAAATGAAAAATCAGTTGTACACTTAAATTAATTTTAAAATGAAAAACAACAAAAAGTAATATTAAATTTAAAAGTGGAAATTTTTATTTTCCATTTTATGGTAGTTTTTTTTTTTAAAAAAAGATATACATATGTATATGTATTGGAATAGATAGTAGTGGATCTATCTGTGACAGACACGTAATATTTATAATATATAAATTACTTCTTCTTCTTCTTCAATGACGCTACAACTCATATGGAGCCTGGACCTTTACCGAAGTGATTTCATGACTTATTACTATCATGTGTGCACCTACATTTTAGCGTGGATTTGCTAACCACTGAGTTGCTGGTGGAAAAACAAAATCTCTTACATGATAGAGCTCAGAGGGGCTGATAGACCAAAAGCTCCTTTTGGATTTGACCAAATCAGTTTAGAAAAAATTTTTAATTAAGAATTCGTACTGACATACCGAAAACTGGTTTAGTTGTCATTTGTTGTATGTTCCAAAAAATCTCTTACCGGGTTAAACTACTTGCATTAATGCCCAGTCACAGTGCAGGTTTAAACTTCAAATTAAAATATTAATGAGTTTCACAGTACGGGTTTAACCTTTGTATGGAGTTTAATTACCGACACAAGTTAACTTTTTCTAAATCTAAAATCTACTGGTTAAACTCTGGGTAAGGTTTAAAATAACTTGAAAAGGAGAAGTCAGAGAACAGTCAGCCTACAGCCGTACTACGGCTACGCGTGGCTACACATTCTGTTCCAGCAGTTATAATCAGTATATATAATTATAATATTCCCTCATTGTGAGCTTTTCATTAAAGTTCAAGTTAACTAAATTTTGTTAAACTGTAGTTAACTAAAGTCAACTAAAATTTAACTGTGAAACTGAATGAGTTTAAATCTTCAAGTTCTGGGTTAAGTTAACTTTGACTTTAAACCTCCTCTGTGAAACTGGCCATAAGTGGTTTAGGCTAAACTACTTCTGAGCGGAATTATGCTGACAGACCAAGGAGTTTATCCACATAAGCGGGTTTAGAAAGTTTCTAAACTCTGATCAGTCACTAGCATTAGACTGATCTATTATTATAGAATGATCTTAATGATCTAATAATTCTTTGTATTATTAAGTACTTGATGTCAGCATTTCTAAGCTCTTTTTCTCAGCAAGCTGCTGGTACTCATTCAAAGCTGAGTGAACTGAAAAGCTTATACATATAGTTTCATTGACATGTAGTGCTATCTTGAAAAAAAAATTAAACCGAATGGCATCTAAAAAATTTCCAAAATTACAGAACTCCCTGTCGAAAACGAATATAAATAGATATATAAAAAAAAAATAACACAAAATTTGAACTTTATCTCATTTAAATTAATTGATTAATTCGTTTTTATTAATTTTCCCTTTATCATATCATTTTTTTATTCTTCTTCTTTATATAAAAAATATAGAAAAAAAAAATACGAATAAGAGTATCAGGTTCGTTTATATGTTTTTTGTTTTTGTTTTAACATTAATTTAAATAAATCGCAACAATTAATTGAACATTAACAGATTACTCATGTTCATCAAATTACATGATGGAATGTGTGTACATTTATGAAAAACGAATTTTATGAAAAAACAATTTTTTTTTTCCAAAACAAAATAACAAAAGAAAAATATAAACAAAAAATATAAATGAAAATTAAAAAAAAAAAAGAAAGAAAAAAAAATGTATTCGAACTATAATTGAGGTCAATTTGATAGTTGACATATGATACCATCGCAAATTGATATAAATTTATTTTGTAAAAATGAAAATACCCATGCTAATGTGTACATCATTTACTCAACAATATGTTTCATATTGTATTAAGTAGCAATTAACCTTAACCGATCCCGATCATCTGTATTTATGATAGGGTAGCATTTCGATAATGTGAAATTTTATTGTATAGATAAATAGATAGCGCCATCTAAAACAAATTTTCCTGGCAGTTGAGAATGTTTGGTATAGATACATTTCGAACTTAATGACCGATTTTTTCATACTCTCTGCTCTCTGCTACCTAAGTTTAGCTGACACCTAGCAAAGAGTTTGGTCTTCTTCATATAAACTTCTTGCTAACTAACTGCAAAGCTAAAATCGAAAGTTTTTAATCGATACTAGAAATTTTTAATGTAAAATTTCATGTAAAGCTTAGTTATTTGAATGTATTTCAGTTAGACAACTGTTTGGCGGTAATATCGAATTAGATTACACCTAAATAAATAATCAAAACTTCATCTTCCAACTAAAATTAGCTGGCAGCTAAGTACGGAAGAAATGTAAATCTCTTTGCTATCTTTCCGCTAAAGTTAGAAAAAAGGTAATTATTGAAAGTGAAGAAATCGAGCATAAGGGAATTTTGGATTTTGTTGAAGAGATTTCCTGTTAAGACTAACTAATTGCCTAATTGAGGGAATGGAATACAAATCTAAATCAAATATTCCTGACACTTGAAAATGTTTGGAAGATATTTCGTAGGGGAATTTTGAATTTTGTTGAAGAGCTTTCATGTCTAATGCATGCAAAGAGAGAGAGAGAGAGAGAGAGTGGAATGTAAAATATCTCAACAGATGGGGGCACTATATAATTAATGCTTGCGTATAATTTCACAATCCTCCCATATTTCAGTCAATGAATGTTACTCCATGAGCTTACTATCGTCTCTAATTAAGCTACAAATTCATTTTATCGTTTTATTTTATTGTAATAATTGCCGAAATGTCACCGTATCAAAATACATTTCAACTAGTTTTATCTAGTATTAGTTTACCATTGAAAAATAAAGTAAAAATTTGTTTAATATAAATTAATTATATATACGCTTAAATACGTTTTTTCTGCCTGTCATATCATTGATTTTACTTTATTATCTAAATATAAAGATAAATTTCTAATGCAAATCACCACCATCATCACTACCATCACCATGTGGAGCGGGTACCACTACACATAATCTACAGTGATGATGATCAAATTACATGTAATTATTTATTATTGTTTTGACAAAAGAATCCTGCTACTACATAAATAAACAAATATGTATGTATGTATGTATATCGGCATCTTTTATGTACAATACGTCCTACAATGTTACTTATGTAGACATACACATGTGATGTGTGTATTTTTTTTTGTTCTAAAGATAAAATTATTATTATGCGTTTTTTTTTTTTTTAGATATTTGTATGTTTATGTGCGGTAAATTATTATTATTATTTATTTTATATAATACAGCATAATAATAATACAAATTAATATAAAAATTCATTATGAATTTATGACACTTTAATAAAATGTTTATATCTAAATGTATAGAATTATTTAAATTGAAAAATAAAAATGACAACAAGAAAAACGACACAACTGGTAGTATACAAGAAACAACTATGGAAAGAATTTTTTTTGTTTTTTTTTTTTTTTTTTCTTTCAAATTAAAATAAATAAATATGGAACTTGAAAGAGGAAAGATCAAAATATGGAGAAGAAAAATTTAAATATGTAAATAAATAAATTTAAAATAAAAGAAAAAATATACAAGAAGAATTTTTTAAATATAGAAGAAAAAAAAAACAAAAATGAATTACAATACAAACGTTAACCGAATATTAATTTTTTAACAATCAAAATAATGTAATATAAAGTTAAAAGTAAAAATTCATACATGTACCAACAACATATATGCATACAGCATATACCACATAACAACGAGTATATGAGTAAGTTATAATAATTTAAAAAAGAAATAAAAAATACAAAACGAAAAGAGAAATAAAATCAAAAAAGGAGACATTTTTTAATAAACTAAACTTAAAGAAACAAAAATAAAAATAAAAAATTAAAACTGACTATAGGTCAATCATAAACAATGGTCATGCATGCGTGACACTGTGATAAATTATTAACATGATTTTTATTAGCAGATATTTCTGGATATACATGTACATATGTAAAAGAGTCGTAGAGTACTCAGAACGTATATAAGTAGTATACATGCATGCAAAATACTTATACTCGTATGTAGATAGATACTTATTTATGGAAGTAATTTAATTGAAATAAAATTGTTTGCTTCTTGTTTCATTCGCTATATAGCAGATTGTTTTCTTTCTCGTTTTTTTTTCTTGTGTTTTGTTTTGTTTTTTAAATAAATTCCATTCCAAATATAGAAATACATACCATGTGAAGATGACAAAAGATATAATGTATAAAAAGTTATACAATTTTGATGATGATTGTTGACTAGTTAAATTGATATTATGATTTAAATTATGCAATTTTATTTATTTATTTATTTTTGTTATGAAAGTTAAATTATGAGAAAAAATCAAAAATTTAAAATAAAATATAAATTGTTTTTGGAAAATTTTATGACCTCTAAAAATAAGCGTTTTAGTTCTAAAAATAATTTTTCTTTTTGTTTTTCATTTAATAATCAGATATTGTTATGTAATTAGTTTAATGTTTACTATATGTGAAGTACATACAAATAAATTTTGGATTTGGAATATCTGTTGAGGGAAGGATAGGGATGCTTTTTATCTTCTGGTAGTAGAGACAGATCGCATTAATTGAGAGATAAACGTAGGTTTAAGCACTCAAACAAAAATTTGTCCGTTTGGCTCGAGATCTACGTCTAGTTGAATTTCTACATGTTCCTTAGGAAGCGGTTCAGTTTAACATGATTTATAGATTTGTATAGATAAATTATAATTCACTTACCTTGAAACGTACGTTACTAGTTGTATCCGAATTTGCTTGTGATTTATCTGATGGTGTATAACGTCCACCACCTCCACCTCCACTACCTCCACCGCCTCCACCACCTCCGCTACTACTTATACCTCCTCCACATCCTATACCACTTATGCTATTATTGCCACAACCAATTCCAATACCACCACCTAAACTGCCACTTCCGCCACATCCACCTAAACTATGCACCATACCAATACCATTATTATTACTAAGCCCATCTAAACTTGTTGTTGCTGGTATACCACCTTCAGCTAAATATGTGTGCTTATCATTGCACGAGGAACATATTTGCACCATGCCTTTTGTTTGTTCGATTGTTTATTTATTTATTTTTTTTTTTTGTTTTAAACATAGATTTTAATTGAAAACAAAAGAAATATTCAAAATTAATTTACATTTTCATAAAATATAATATTATATACAATATAAAATTGGTATAGGGTAATAATTAATAATTTTTATTTTTATTTTTATTTTTATAAACTTACCCTGTGGACTTATTGGACTAGCATTTGGATATGGTTTTAATGATGTTATAAAAGGATAATAAGGCTCTCTTTCAACATTTGGACAACAATAAACTAAGCGTAATTGCGATGATGGTGTATCATTACCACATGTATAACAAACGAATGTTGTACGTTCTGTAACTGATGCCGGCCTTTTACGTAATGAATAATATCTTTCATTTTCACGTGTACCAGCAGCCTAAAGATAATTTTCAAATAAAAAACAACAAAAAAAAAAATTTCACATTAATACATTTCGAAAATAAATAAATAATCGAATAAAAAATTGAAAATTAAAAATCTTTCAAAAGATTTTTATGAGTTATATTGCATTTGGTGACATCAAAATTATTAATCGGTGCGCATAGATATAGGAAAGGTTATTAATCCAAACAACCAACATACATATTTCAGTTCAATAAATTGCAGAAAAAAATTATTTCATTTTATTTTATACTTTATTTTTTTTTTTTTTTTGTTTATTGCATCATCACATGTATATAGCATTTTTCAAATCACAACATAAACAAAAAATCAAATAAAATTAGGTTTCTTCAATTAACTATTTCAATTTAATTTTTTCATTTCATTTTATTTTATTTGATTTCTTTTTTCGAAATGAATGTACGATAAAAATTTTAAAATAATTAAAAATCACATCAAATATCAAGAATAAACCAGATAGTAATACAGCAATAACAAAAAAAAAAAAAAATTCTCAAATAAAATAAATAAATAAATAACTAATTTGAACTGGAATTGAAAAAAAAAAATCAATTGAATACCAGATAAGGTACCAGTTTATAAGAGTAATCAAGTAGTATAAAAATATATCTTTAATTTAAAGTCAAAATTAAATTAAAAAAATAAAAAAATAATAAACGAATTTATCAAAAAAATCAAATAAAATTGGAATTAACATGACAACAATCTCTGGAGTGCAATAATGATGATAATAATGAAAATGAAAATACAAACATAATGTGAATACGATACAAGATACGAATACATATAAAAGATAAAAATAAAATATTTAAAGAAAAATCTGTATATGTGTATGCACGAGTATATAAATATCATAGACAAATAAATATTGAAATATAGGTGAAATTAAGATATGAAGTGTATACGTATATTTTGCATTTCATTTTAGTGCAGATTGTTTTCATTTAACCAAAAAAACAATACATTCGTTCACATAATAATAAAACATTTTATGTACATATTTATGTAGGTATATATGTATTATATATGTGTCTTTTAGGATAATTGACAATATAAACTTTAAAGATTTGCTTTTCAGTTTTCATACACAACACTGTCGGCCAGCTGGTGTCGATATACCAAATTTATTTTCAAATGGTTCAAATCTCGGAAAGAATTTTACGCTAAACTTATTCAAAGATGTTATTTTCGCATACATCCTCAATACATACTAGGTGCTTTCGATTTGGCAATTCTCAAGTACTTGCAAGTAGAAAAGGTAAATGTCTATGCTAAATCATCTACTCGCAGCTACTGATGAGAAATTTTTCAATTACGATGCAAGTAGTTACGAATAATTTTTGTGTCGTTCGTTTTAACAATTTATCCTAGACACATTTTAGTACTCGCAAGTACTTGAAATTGCCAAATCGAAAGCACCTGCTTTACTACAATAATTATTAGGTTTACTCACAAAGCAACACTCTACATTGCAACTCCGTCAAATTCTTCTATCGATTTCCCTGCTGGGAAAACTGTTACCTTTAGGCATTTCTCTTTACCTAGTCCTCTACACATCATTTACTTAAATTTATCCTTTCAAATTTTATTAGTATCAACGATACACATTTCTTTGGGAATGAAATTATATTTGAGTACCCAATCACTTATCGACCTATCCATAGAATATCTGTAATATGATGGCGAATTTTAACAACAGCGTAATAGAAATTCCCTATAGAGTTGTGTATTGTGTTTGGGAATACTTTGGGAAATTTGTACTATCCACACAAATTTAAAAATTTTTTAAGGTACATCTAACCAGTTGGCCAGCAGTGTATTTATGTATGGAGTCACATCCTCGTACATATTTATGAAAAAAAAAAAAATGTCACAAAATATTACATACGACGATGTCATTAATTCTGAAATAAAATAACGTGCACGGGCAAGTAGACACATAAACATGTTCATATGAACAAAGTAATGTAATATGCAATACAAACGGATGTATGTATGTAATGTATACGAGTACATTTAGAGTAGCAAAAAAAAAAGGAAACATTGAAATTGTTATTATTAAATTTTGTACTAAAATGAAAAACTAAATTTTCAAAATAACGTAAGTATACGTGTACGTGTGTATATTTTACTCGTAATAAAACATATATGTATGCAAGCAACATAAATACTACATGGATTATGTGTACAGACATTCATAATGTATGTATGTACGTATACATGTATGTACGCATTTATTACTTGTAAATATGACATGTTGACATGTTGTTAAATCTTTTGTAAATTTGTAGATAGGTACCTTCATTCTTGAAATTTTGTTAGAAAAAAAAAATATTTTTTTTTTCATTTTTTGTATCATAAATAATACAAACAAACAGTCATAAGAAAATTATTTTTAAGCCAAAAAAAAAAAAAATAATGTAAATATGTAATAATAATAAAAAAAATATATGAAGTAATGTGAAAAGAATTTTTTAATATATTTGCAATTAAGCTTTGTATTAAATGTGTACAGATACTGTACACGTTTATATGAAAGTATATTACCGAGTATAGAGTATTGTATACATAGTTAGTCGTACAGTGTTCTGATAGGTAGGATTTTTTTTTTGGTTTTTAATTTTCAATTTCATTTCTTTCGTTTTATTATTGCCAAAAAATAAATATAATTTTTCTTTTCTTTTTGATATGATGAAATATTTGATTATTCACATTTTTTAGAATGTGAAAATTTCATAATAATTTAGGTTTTCAATGAATACACAGTATGCATCTTATAGTATAAACACACTAAAAATTTTAATCTTTTTCATAGTTGTTTTGCTCAAATCTGAAACAATTGATGTACGTACATACTTATGTGTCTGAGAAGTTGATGTATATAGAGTGTGGTGGAAGCAGAATCATTATATTGCTTCGATTGGTCTATCTAAAATTTACATTTTATAATATTTTGCCCAGTTAGACGGCCAAGGAAGAGATGAGAAGATGTGATACGAGACGATGCCGGGAATTTGCTGACGGTAAGTACTTGGAGGGTAGAAGGACGTAATAGAGAAGGCTGGAAGCAATTGTTAGAAAAGGACAAGACTCGATTTGGGCTGTAGGTAGCACCATACGAAGAAGCATATTTTGCTTTGTTATTGTTGCAGTTTTGACTCAATTGCCTTCTTTTGTTAATTTTTCAATTAAATTTATTTCAATTGACTTCAAAATTTCATCACGTGGTACTTAATTTTGAATACATACAATATTGTTGCAGTTCGACAAAAAAAGAAGTGTCAAAATATTCTTTTATAAAGTTCAATTTTAGTTAATTCTAGTTCTAATTAATTTTATAAAGTTCAAGCTAGTAGTATCTGCTATAGCGCGACCAAAATCGGTCATGTGTATGTGGTGGGGCTGTATTATAAGACAGACTGTATATAATTAAAGATAGGTAAATGAAGATAACATTAATTTTATGTAGATATAAACTCGAAGATTATATTTTTATTTGAATTATACGAGTATTTATGAATTTCAAAAAAAAAATAAAAAAATAAAAATAAATATGAAAAACTGAATTCTATTTTTGGTTTTGAGATTATGAACATTTCAAAAGAGACAAGGAACAAAAAACATAGCTCAATAAATGACACTTGAAAAAAAATATGAATTTTATGAGTAATATTGTTGTTGTTGTTGTTTGTTAGGGGGGAGGTAAGAAACCAGAGCACTCAGACATAACTCTGTCCATTGTACTCAAAGCTCCTGTCTAGTCAAACTTCTTCGTTGCTCTTAAATAACGAAGGAGTTCCACTCGACTTTCAGGCACAATTTGTTCGGGTCTAATGACATCAGTGCCGAAAATGCGCATTATAATAGAGGAGAAGTCCAGGCACTAACACTCATTGAAGGCCAGTGTTCCGTGGTATCCTCCTCCTGTCCACAAGAAGCACACCGTGTATCATTGATGATTCCTATGATAGCGAGATGCTTTCCAGAGGAATTATGCCCTGTAAGAGCATTGACTATAGCTCTGCAGTCTTTCCTTCCCTGTTTAAGTAGAAAAGCCGCTAGAGCCCGGTTTGGCTTTTTGATAAAGCGCTTGGTTTGTCTACACTTTGGGAAATTTTTCCATAGACTCTCATGCAGATTACGTGTGAATGCATCTACAGCATTTCTCACCACCGTCGTAGGTACACCAATTACTGGTTCAGGGCCTATGAAACGCATTTCAGCGCCTTCTTTAGCGATGCTATCGGCTGCCTCATTGCTTTCAAAGCCCCGATGTCCTGGTATCCAAATGAGATCCACGCAATTATGTCTTGCAAAATAATTGAACCTAGATCTGCATTCGAGAATAATTTTGGAGGAGACGATTCGGTTGTTCAATGCTTTCAGCGCAGCTTGACTTTCGCTGTGTAATACAAATGAACCTGCCCTTCCATCCTCTTTCAATTGTCCAATGAGTAATATTAGGCACATAATATATGTATATGTATGTAGTATCTTTAAACTCGTATAATATGTACATGTGTATAATTAATTTATAAAAATTATTTAACAAATTTGCAGGGTATATTCAATGTATCAAATTATAATTTGTTAATTTACTTTTTTTTTTCTTGAAATTGATATTTATTCCAATTGAATTGTCTAAAAATTAGAGAGAAAAAGCATTGTTTTTCTTTTTATCAAATTAGCTGCTTAAAGATACATAATGTATATTTATTATAATCTAGTACATGCATACATACGAAAATTATTTTATTGTTTCTGTAGAATTGTTTCTGTTTTTTTTTTTTTTTTTTTTTTAAATTACTAAACAATGATACAATATTGTCAAATAAAAATAATATTTACTTAATAAAATAATAGTACATATTAATAGGCAATAATTTATAATAAATTTTTTACAAATATTTATATTGAATCAACATTAAATTTTATTTTACGCATTTTATTATATATGTACACACAGATGTAGAGCTACTTACATAAGTAAATCTATAAATTATTATTATTATCAACGCATTTATTTTGAATAATATCAAACATTAGGTATAAAATTTAAGTAGGTAACATATGTATGTGTACGTTTATATGTACCGCGCATATATGCGTGTCGTATACGAAAGTTATTGGGTAATTTTTTTCCAAGAATGTAATATTCAACAATACGTCAGTAAACGTGTATATTAGAATAACCTTTTGTTCGACATTATTATCTTGTATCCAGGTAGTTACTATATAATGTAAGTACTTTTGAAAGGAAATAATTTTGTTAGAAATATATACTTTTGGAAGGATTATAATGATTCTCGAGTAGCAAATGAACTCAAACGAATCATATATTCTACTTAAGATCTTTTTCCCAGCACCACCTAATATGATTGGTTGGTTATTTGATTGGTCGCAGTAGCAGTCTGTCCCACTTTCTTGAAGCGGACTCAATTAGCACTTTATGTATCGTTTACCACCTGGTATAGTCATTGAAAACTAAGTGAAATTTTGGAATTAATGCAAATTGGAAATAAGAATCTGTGATTAGTAGACTAAAGGTACATTTACAATTAAACACAGATTATGTGCGAGATTAAATGGTATTCACAATTAAGTGTAGATTTTCGTATGTTATTATATATCCCCTATCGCCAGTTTCAGATTAGGAATACAAACTAATCTCAATATCACTGAATTAATCTGGGAAGGGCGGAAAAAGAATAGTACTTTAAAATTTCTTGAAAAATGTGTGAAAAACCTAATGTGGATCGTAATCTGGGCTAAATTGTAAATGTACCTTAATGCTCCGTAGATGAAGCTGCTCGTCCTCACTAAAGCAGTTTCAGCACATGAAATGGTAAAGTTTAACGGTTTAACTATGCATCGATGCCGCCTCAGCCACACATTTTTAAATAATAGTCATTCAAAAACCATTGAGTGTATTATTACATTTATTAAATCAAATTAATCTATACTTGTTGAACAAATTACTTCATAGCCTATATACCCTCCTAACAAAATAAAATATAAAAAAAAACAGAAATAAAATTTTTAAATTTATAATTTTCTACTAATTTCATGCTTGTTAACAACGATGAAAGAATGTAAAGAAATCAAAATTAATAAGAAATTTGTATAGCCAACATTTACATTATAATATTATTATTTCAATTCCATAACCATAAAAACTTCATTTAAATATTTATTTCAAATATAATATACGCGTATAAATATAGAGCACTTGTTGGCATTCAAAAGTTTTCTATCATGTTACGATAAATACTACTAAGGAAACTTTTTCTTAAAATTTTTATTTTATTTTCTTCCAATTTATTTTAATTTTTTTTTTCAAACTCAAGAATAGGGTAAAGGTTAATTACTGTAATCTATGTTTAAGGTCAATTTTTATCATTCAAAATAAATTATATAGAGTACTTACATATATTATATTTGTTAAATTTTAATTATTTTTTTTTTCTATTCTTATTCGGTATCAAATTCATCTATTCAAACATACAAACACACATATATACTGGACTGGTATGTAAATGTGGTTGTATATTAATAATAATGACAATGTCTATGATATGGGGTGATAACGTCAAATAAAATAAATTTTCCAATTTTTCATTTAAGATTATCAGAATGTTATAATACAATGTGTGTAAAGTAATGTAATTCGCAGATATAAGCATTTATGTACATGTATATAAGCATTTATTTTAATGTAAATTTCATATTTATTTTCCTCTCATCCGATGTAGAAATACATAAATTTTGGAAAATGTGAAATATATTTTCGAATCGCTTTTTCCTACTTCCGCTTTCACTGTACAGTTACACTCTACTTTCGAAATAAAAAAATTAATTAGAACAGGCAGAAGAGAAAATTATTTAAAAATTTTAAGGAAAATTTTTGAAATTTATTTTTCTTCTTCTTTTACGGAGCTACAATCTTCAATAGAACCTTTGCCTCAGAGAGAATTTGTTATCATGCTGCTCTAACCAAGAAAACATTTCTTAAATTTCCAATCCCCATTCGAGTTCAAATCTTCTTGAATTGAATTTCACCATCGATTGGTTTACCTCTGGGTATTTTGTTACCGAGACAGTGGAGTGTAGTGCTTTCTTACAGGGTGGTCTTGTTCTTTCATTCTGTTAATGTGTCCCCAGCCATTTTTAATCTACTAATTTTGGCAAACGCAATAATATGGACATCTTAATAAGGCTAATGTATAAAATAATTGATATTGTGTATTGAATAATTCAAATTATAGCCAGATTTTTCCGATTTTCTCTCAATAATTGAACATAATATTCATCATCATTATTATTCAAAAAAAAAAATATATCTTTGTGATTCGTTTCAGCTCAGCATTTCCGAGTATATGTGTATAGTTTTCAATGCGAAGAAGAAGAAAAAAAATCAGATAATTTATATAAAAATTAATATTTTTTAGTTTTCATTTTTTTTTTCTCCTGTCACTGATAACGATAAGACATTTCCTTCAATCTTACATTATAATATGTGAACTTCTACCCTCCTACATTATGTGAAGAATATTCACGTGTATGTATTTATTTATTTTCATGAATCAGAGAATTCATCACAAACATTTTCATTGTAGTTGTAGTCGTACTGTAATCAATACGTTCCATATAATATGTATTACTATACTGCTGTATAATCTGTAATACGTAATTTATATTCGATTTAATTTCAATTTTCAATATTCAAAAATTTAAAATACCGATAATATGCGAATAAAATTGTGTTTTTTTTTTTCATAATTCAATCAATATGATTATTATTAAATTTATCTCTTCACAAATTATAATTAAAAGGAAAACAAAATTACGTTTTTTCCTATAATACAGATATATGTATGTATACAGAATTAATAATAATTTAATAGGGGAGTTATAGATCATATTTACGTTCGAAATGATACATATACGGATTCAAAAATTTGTGATTTAAATCGAGAAAACTGTGTCATCATCTATTGGAAATTGAAAAATCTATTAATTTGTTAATCATTTTGAAAAGTACAAAAATTATAATGAAAGAGACAGATACAAATGAAGAGCACAATATTAACGAAGAGAAAAACTTGAGATAGAATCGATTTGCGCATGAAGACCAGCAGGCAGGCGGATTGCGATTAAGTATGAGACTTTTGGGGTTATATAGGGAAGAAGAAAATACACATATTTTGTGTATTTCTGGCTCAAACCATACTCGTTGTATTTAAACCGATTTTTTTCGAAGAAGTATAATATCTTCCCCAAGCGAAGAAATATCTTGAGAATATAAATCCCTTGTTTTCAGAGGAAAATATTTTTAAATTCTTGTGTTCTTCTATCAGTCATAATAACGATATACCTTTAGAGAATGTTTTTGGTTTAGGACTAATTTATTTCTTCATAAATGTAAATTAAAAAATTATCATATGCGATCACTTTAAAATAAAATCTATTATCTATTACCATTGAATATAAAATTCATAATATACGTGAATATTAAGTGTATGGTAGTAATGACTTTCATCTTCTCTATACTGCATTAAATTACTACACGCAACTACTTAAATAATAATGTTTTACAAATGCGATTATAGTCAAAAAATCGAATGTCAAAAAGGTTATCATTTATCAATTTTATTACATATTTAATTTTTTTTATGTTTTAGGGATCAACGAAATACTACATACATATTTCTGATTAAATTTTTTTTATTTCAGAAAAAAAATAAAAAAAATAAAAATATATATCGATAACAATTTGTTAATTTTTATTAAATTAAATCAACTAAAAATTTTAATTTTAAAAAAAATTTTATAATTTTCAATAAATAATATAGCATAAATGTATAGGTAGGTATAAAATGGATTATATTTTTATCTTTGTTCTCTTGTTATTGAAAAATTTCAAAATTCTATAACACACACACACACACCTTTAATTTTATTTATTTATTTATTTTTTATTGATTTTTAAATGACTTTATAATCTATATTAAAATTTACATAGCATACATATGTTTTGATGCTCGAATTGTTTATTTTAGACCACAAAATTTAAGGCCTGTTTCAGAAAGTTTTAACGCATTTTCTAACTCGAGTTATTAAAAAAAATAAAAAGTATATTTTTTTAAAACGTGTATTCAGGGAATTCCCTTTCTTTTGAAAATATATAAAAATGATTTTTATCCAGTACTTTCATCGTTTGTAAGGATGTCGTCGAACGGATCAAATACAAGAAAAAAAATTTTTTGAAATATATTTGGATAATTCGGACAAATCTTTTCGTTTACGATTTCGAATACGATTTTCCTGCTCTACCTTGTGATCAGTTCTATTCCGTGAATGACATATTTGATGTTCCAGAAGATCAACGGATAATTTCAACAAAAAAATTCGGTCCAAAAGTGTTAGTGTGGAAAGCAATTTGCAAGTTTGGACTTTGATTGAGGCCTTTTTTGCGAAATGGACAATTAAAATCGAGATATACGAGAAAGGGTGCTTGCAGAAGAGACTTCTATCGCTTCTACAAATATACGAGGATTTAAGGACTTTTTGGCCTGATTTAGCAACCATTCACTATTCACGAGAAGCAATGAGCTGGTTCACAAGAAGACAGCTAGGTATTGTACCTAAAGAACTCAATCCTCCAAACGTCCAAACTGCGTACTGAGTTGAAGTAAATTGAGAGGTACTGAGTTGAAGTAAAAAAAAAAAAAATTATTGAGAAAAGATGGAAAATAAGCGAAGACAGTGGAAAAATTTAGAAATTTATAGATATCGGCATCCCGTAGGTTAAAAAATAGAAATATCAAAAATTTAATGGTCCATTTTAATAGAAAATTAAGAATTTTTAAAAATAATAAATTAACATAGACTTTTAGTACAGCAATTGAAAATATAGAAAATGAAGATTTTAAAAAATATTCATTTTTTTATCTATTACGTGCGAAACAAATTCTATAAGGAATCAAAAATGCGTTAAAACTTTCTGAAACACGCCTTATAATGGTATGAATATTTAAAAATAAATAAAAATTAAAAAAATAACACGTAATCATTTAAAAATAATAGTGAACTCTTATCATATCGATCATATTAGAAAAATAATAATTTTTTATTTTTTATTATTTTTACTTTTGTACCTAACCTATAACACAAATGAAATTATTTTCAATACATATGTAGGTACATAAATATTATTCTAATGAATAATAGAAAAATAAATATAATTTTGTACAATTCGTATAATATTTGCACAAAAAGCATTTGCAAAATTTATTGTCTGTTTGTATGTATGTAGTAGATATGTAGATAAACTGTAAAAATGGTTTTTCCAAAAAATGTTTGTGACTTTTAAACCACACACATGTATAAACGCGCAAAAGAATTTAATAATTTTAATAAATATTTAAGCTAATATCACACTATTATGTGCTAAAGCGCACATTATTATTAATCACAATAAAATTTCAGCTAAAATGTATGCAATGATATGCTTTACTTTACATTTTTTTTTTTCAGCTTTTTGATATCAATAATTCAAATTACTAGACACAAAATAGATAAGAGATGAATTTTGTAAACCTTGAGACTTGAAATTGATTATATGAAATGATAAATTTGATAATGAATGATGTGACGATGATACTAGGATACTACACACAGTCTAAAGGTAGCTTTAAGTAATGTGTTTTTTTTTTTTAAATTAATGTTTGTAGCTTTATGCCGCTTTTACATTCGATGCAGTGATTTCAACTTGGACTTCGACTTTTGACTTCACAGCATGCTTAACATGTAAAAATAGCTATCAAGTCTACTGCATTGAATGTAGGAGTTCTAATGCATATTCATTAAATCAAAGTCGAAGTTGAAGTCACTGCATTGAATGTAGAATTGGCATTATAGCGTAACCACAATTCGGCTTCCAAAACGACAACGATTTTTCAGTTGTTAAAATTTATCAACAAGAAACTACACGTATAGTGAAATTAATTTGTGCACGCATAATTCAGCGTCATTTCACGACGTTTGGCGTCAAAATTAATTTGAAATTGTTTTAATCAGAGCGTCCGGCAATTGACAACCATTTTCTGCTGAATTGTAGTGTAGGCAACTTAATTATGTACTTGATTATGCAATAAATTTTCACAACTGAAAAATCTTTGTTGTTTTGGAAGTCGATTTGTCGTTATAGGTACTATTTAATGATACAAATTACATTACACACTACCATTTATTTGTATAACCAATAATAAGGTAAAATCGTATAGTATGTACTTATAAAGTATTTTTTGGTACAAATATCATTTTAATTTTTTTTTCTTTTCATCATTTATTCTTATTAGATTATAAAATACATAATTTGATTCACGTTTATTTTTTCACATTATTGTATGTATGTACATATATGATGTATTTACAGGCTAAAATAAAATAAAAATTAATAAATAAAAAATAATATAAAATTATTGTAAATACATATAATATTAAAATGAAACAAAAAAAAAAAAAAAATAAAATACAACAGCAATGAAAAGAAAAGAAAAAAAAACGACACATTTTTATGTGTATAGAGATAACCAATTGAACTGCATACATATATTGAACAAAAATACATATGTACATATATATACACGAATATGCTTGTATTCGTGAATGTAAAATAAAATAAATTATTAATTATGTGAATAACGTGTATATAATGTATAGCAGCGTTACAATATAAATTGTATTATTTGTATTGTAAGTACATATTATTGAATTTTAATAGACGTGTAACAAAATTTATTGAAATTTTTAATTATTTTATATTATAATTTATAATTATTTTACTAGATACACAAATACAAAAAAAAAAACAATTAAAACATCAAAAAAACAACAAAAAAACAGTAAACAAACATACCCATATTTTTGGTAAATATTCAAATTCATTTGAATGTTTTATTTCGAAACAATTAAATGATTTACGAATCACTTTATAACCATCACCAACTTTGAATACTCTCGACATTGTGTTTATATTATATTAAGATATATGGATATTAGGTAATATGTAATTATTATGAAATGAATATTATAAGATGATTTGTATTTTAGTGTTTTTATTTTTATTTTTTTCTTATTTTTAATATATTTTTATTTATTTAATTAATATATTATATATTATTTTAATCAGATATTATATTTTAATTTTTATGCACAATATTGTTTATTATATCTTATATACATATGTATGTACATAAATATGTACATATATAAATTGTATTTTATTTAATTTTTTTTTTACTATTTATTTTATTTATTCATTCATTTATAATTTATTTTATTTTTTTATTTTTATTTTTTTTTTCAAATTTTATATTTTAATTGTTATTATTATTATTATTATTATTAGTTTTTGTTATCTGTGATATTATATAGATATAAAACCATTAAAATATGAAACATATAAATTATATTCAAATTCATATATATAGATACATAAATGTGTGTTGTGTATATACGTATGTACGCATCTAACAAGTAAAACTACAAAATTACGACTGATTATATTTTATATTGAATTTAAAAATGATTGATATGATACACTTCGGGAGAAAAAAAAAACAAAAACAAAACAAAAATACAAGAGTAAAAATATAAAATATAGAGTAATTAAAAATATATAAACGAAATCGAAATATGAGTATATACCTATTAGAAAATCCGAAGAAAAAGAAAACAACAACTAACTGATACACGCACACACATATACATATATATATATATATATAATATAATGTACATTATGTATAGGTATTTGTATTTGTACATTATTTATACATGGTAATATTATATTTGCTAAATACATAAAAACATTTATAAACATGTACGTAGAATAAAAAATAGTAAATATGTATGTTTGTATGTTGAAAAAAATTTTTTTTTTTTTGTTTAGAACAAAATATTTTATTTATTCTAATTTTATTTAATAATAATTTAATTTAATGTTTTTTTTTTCTTCTTTGTACAATTAATTTTTCGTGGTATTTTTATTCATTTTTCGTTTGTTTATCTTTATCTTTTGTTTTTTTATTTATTTTTTTTTTTTTTTATATTTTTTTGTTCTATTTTATTTCTCGCTTCTTCTTAAAAAAACGAAATACATACTCGTAATTGGAACAAATATGTATATTGTACTATGAATATTTTTAAGATAAAATTAAAATGCGAATTTTAAATTTGTATAGGAAGCAAAAAAAAAAAAAAAAAAAAACAACATTATATTGACGACAATAAAATTGAAAATGTTAATCGAAGGAAAATTGTTACACAATTATACGAGAGTATAATATGTATGTACATAAATCTACATAATGTACATTTTATTGCAAATGGTATGGTATGGTGATACCACCAAATGGTAGGTGGTAAATACACAAAAAATTATAATATACTTATATTCCAGTATATACTGGTATGTACATATGTATGTACACATATTTTTTCTCGAAAATTTTTTGTTTTAATGTTTGCTTTCTGATGACATGTGTTATATGTTATGTATGTATTTATTTATGTTATTGTTCTTATTTCATTTTAACAAAATAATATCGATTAAAAGCAAAAAAAACGTAAAAAAGAACATAAATCTTAAGAGAGAAAAAAAAAATATAATGATCTCAAGATAATAATAAATTTTTTTGAAGATAATGAAAAGAAATACTCGTATATATAACATATATAATTAACGTCAATTCAATTTTATTTTGACGTTTATAAAATATGTATGTACATAGTATATATGTATATACAGTCGGACCCGCTTATAAGGAACTCGGATAAAAGAAAAACTCCTGTATAAGAACAAAATTTTTGTACACATTGATTTTCCTAAATATTATACTAAAATATACTCGTATATAAGAAAATCTCATATAAGAAATACTCGCTTACAAGAAAATAAAAAGCAATTCAATCGTTCCGTTTTCTGTACATAAGAGCTCTTTTATAAGAAATTACTTTTGTTATTCAAAAAATGATTTTACTTAGAAATCGGTTTTGAAATTTCAAATCAAATATGAATTTGATCATCCCTGTTTATACATATGACATATTTATGCAATTCTCATCCCTTTCCAAGAGGTTTTTAGGTTATGTGCATTCTGACATTTACATATTGGTGTTTGGTTATTCTTGGCTTGGTTGCAAATTTTTTTTTCTAGAGATTTTCTAAGGTATGTACAAATTAAGTTTTTATGATAAAAATACACATTTTGAATTTAAACAGCAGCTTAAGTTTTTTTTTTAAATAATATACAGGCTATAAATTACAATATGGAAAATAAAAACACAAAAAACAAAAGAAATACTCTCAATTTAAAAACAAAGCTTGAGATTTTGAAGAAACTGAAGGAAGGTGCAACTCGAAAAGTAATTTCTGAAAATTATTCTTGTTCTCTTCCTACGATATCTAAAATATTGAAAAATGAAAATCAAATTCTGAATGCAGTGAAAAATGTAAACCCCAAAAGAAAAAGAGAAAGAAAAGGGAATTATGATTTAGTAGATCAAGCGTTATTCAAGTGGTTTACCGAGAAACGTACTCAAAACGCAATAATATCAGGACCACTACTTTCTGAAAAAGCAAAACAATTTGCTGTTCAATTAAAAATAAAAAATTTCGAAGGGACAAATGGGTGGCTGCATAGATGGAAACTGAAGTACAACATTAATTTTCACAAGGTTCAAGGAGAAAAAAGTAGTGCTGACGCAGAGAGTGCTAATAATTGGGTTAATATTGTGTTGCCTCATATATTAGAAAAATATAAACCAGATTGCATTTATAATGCTGATGAAAGTGCACTATTTTATAAAGCCTTACCTACAGGAACTTTAGCAGCAGCAGGAGATAAAGTTCCAGGTGGAAAAGTGCAAAAAATGCGGTTGACACTTCTTTTTTTGTGTAACATGAATGGATGTTGTAAGGAAATATTTGCAATCGGGTCAACTAAAAAGCCACATGCATTCAAAAATAAAACCATTCCGTTACCATATTTTTCTCAAAAGAAGGCCTGGATGACTTCAGAAATATGGACTGATATTCTTCAAGATTTTGACAAAAGACTTCAGCAAAAAAATAAAAGGATTGCATTAATTGTTGACAACGCATGCTGCCACAAAATTCTCCATAACATAATTTTGGAAAACATCAACGTAATCTTTTTGCCACCAAACTCCACATCATTGATCCAACCTCTGGATCAGGGTGTAATTAGATGCTTCAAGGCGTATTACAGAAGTTGCTTAATGAGAAAACAATTAGGTGCTCTTGATAGTGGTAAATCTTTGAGAGAATTTTGCAAAGAAATAACTGTGCTTGACGCTTTATACATGGTAAAAAGATCGTGGTGGATGGTTACACCAGAAACTATAGCGCAATGCTTCAAGAAATCTGGATTTAAAAACAATCTTGATTGCTGTGTTTGTGAAAATAATACCACAGAGACTACTTTGGATATTAATATAGATGAAAGCGAATTTGAAAATTATATCAGTATTGATGAAAATGTTGATTGTTATGGAATTTTAAATGACGATGAAATAATAAACTCAGTCATCAAAGAAGGAAATGAAAATGAGGCCGACGAACTATTTTGCACAGACTTGACTAGTCAAAACATGAAAGAAAATATACCAAACATACTTGATTCAATCAAAACAATGAAAAATTATCTTATTCAGAAAGGTGAATCTTTGGTACATCTAGATAATCTTGAAAATCAAATATTACTAGTTCATGCTAAAAAAAATTGCATACAAAAAAAAATTTCTGATTATTTTGTAAAATAATGTATGTAGGTATACATAATTAAGTATGTACACACATATTTCGACTGAAAATTAAGATTCCTTTATTTACATATTACTATACACATATGTAATATCACATTTTTATTTTGTATCGTTTATGTTTTTTTATGAAATTATGTATTTTATTTTTGTGTTTTTTTTTTAAATACATACTATATTTTGTTATTACACATATTAAATAAAGAATTTGAAGAAATAAAATTTTTAAAATCGAATTTCTTAATTTATATGTACATACGTACATATAATGTATGTACATATTTATAAGTCTAAATCCTACCTCTGTTAAAAGAAAAAAAATTCCTTATAGGCGAGCTCTGGTTATAAGAACAAAATTTCTTATAAGCGGAGCTCGTATAAAGGAAATACTCGGTTATAAGACATTCAATCGAGGACAACATCCAGTTTCTTATAAGCGGGTCCGACTGTACATATTTTTGTAGATAAGACAATAATAGTTTTTTATTAGAAAAATTTTCGTCTTTTTTATATATTGGCTGATCAAAATTGTATAAACATTTACGTATACGGAAAGGATACCGTCGCAATAATATTTAGTTTGCATTTTGAATATTACACGAAGAAATTTGAAAAAAAAAATTTTACAGAAAAATACGTGGAAAAGTAATTCTCTCTTTTTCTTTTTGAAGAGATGGAAAAACATATATACTCTATCTATATCTACTATATATACCATGCCATATATAATCGTATTTTTATTCATGAGAAAAATTCATTTTATTTTCCCTTTATATTCGCTCTACACTACAACCCATAAGAAGTAAACAAGGAACAAGAAGAGACAGTGAACAGGCTGAGAAATAAGGTTATTGACCACGCTAGTAGCATCTTGCATACCATGTAATCGTATTTTCATTCAGGAACACATATTTTATACTTGTTCCGCACTATACACCAAAAGAAATATACGAGAAATATGAAGAGACAGTATGGAGAAGAAGTAGCAATGAGAACCAGTGATGGGACCCTAGAAGGAAAAAAATGTAGTAGTTTGCCCCAAAAAATGTAGTAGATTGAACCAAAATGTAGTAGATTCGGAGAATTATATATTTATATGGTATATTTTTAAAATAATCGTTAGACTGATTCGGTTTTAAGCTTTGAACAACATTCCTTCGCTTAATTATAATGGAGAAATTTTCATAAAAAAAATTATCAATATTTTTACTGAACTTTTATTTTTATTAACAAATTTCTTGAAAAACAGTATAAAAAGAAATGCAATGTTTTATTTATAACTATCATTATGCTAAATAAAATTTAAGATAATTTCAATGTATCAAATTTATTATTATTTTTATCGACATATAAAAAAATAAACAAACAAATAACAAAATTTCTCAAAAAATTGTAAAGAAAGAAAAAGGAATAAAGTGTTTTAGGAATCAGTACTGCCACTCGTCAATTTTTTTCCGTATCCCAATGGAGACTAAAATAATATGTCGCTATTGATTAGTATAAACCATTGGCTATTGGCTTGGCTTTATATTCTTTGGTCAGTGTCACCATCACCACACCATGCCTCATGTCTGCAGTGCAGTGAAAGTGAGTACACTGTGTTACAAAAATTGTGGTTCATGTAATATTGTAATGTAATGTAATATTAGTTCCCAAAACTTAAATTTCAAATATGTAGTAGATTCTGAATAGTACGTAGTAGGTTTTTCGGACTACTCAGATGTAGTAGATCTACTACAATTGTAGTAAAGGTCCCATCACTGATGAGAACATTAGCATAGTTATGTAACTATAATACGATATACGCTCGTAGGTAGTATCTTGCATAGCATGTAATCGTATTTTCTTTTTATACATGTTCCGGACTACACACTAAAAGAAGTATAAGGGTGCGTTTATGTTGGAGCTGCGACACTAGCGTCGATAATAGCTGTGAGCTTAGCAGTGATGTCGACAGCTGAGCAGATCGATGCTGTGTTCATATTGGAGTTTCGATACCAGAGAAATATGGAGTGTATAATCAGGTATGTATGTATACAAACTCACAGTTTACAATAAGAGATCAACCTCTCAACAAAAATTAAAAAAAAAAAATGTTCAATTTAGAAGACGAGTTATTTTTGATTGAAAACAGTTTAAAATACGAATGTGATTTGATGAATTTCAATTTCAGTTTAAAAACAGGGATTATCTATTAAAGTATACATACATATTCTTTGAATTTCAACTCACAAATCAAAGGAGCATAACAACGATAATAGCGAAGAAAATAAAGAAATAACGAAATCATTTATCGATGCTCTCATCGAAGCCAGGCAAAAAAATGATCTCTCTGCTCTCGTCGTCAATGTGAACACATGCATTTGAGTGTACACATATTTTTTCTACACATTGTCGCAGCTCCAACATCATTGCACTCTAAGGGCCAGTTTTTAGATTCAAGATTAACTTTGTTTGAAGGTTAAACTTAGTTTAAACTTTGAATGTTGTTTTTAGACTGAAAGTTAACTGCTAGTTAAACAACGTTTAACCAGCCATTGGATGTCGTTTAACTTGAGTTTAAAATTTTGACAGATAAATTATTATTTTGGGTTTTATTTACATATCTGTGTATTGTATTTTATTTATTAATTTTTAATTTTATTATATTTTAAAATTTATATATGTAAATTAAAGGAAATAAAATAAGTGAAATAAATATAAAATCTAATTGTTTAAATAAAATTTTGTGGGGTTATCAATACATAATTAATAATGTAATAAATAGTATATAGTGATATTATAAACTGGAAAAAAAATTAATAAAAAAAATTTTTCGTATTTAATTTTTATTTTTAACCTCTCTAATCAAAAAAACAATTTTAAAATTTTGATATTTCTTCTGTCAAAGTGGTAAGTAAAGTCATATGACGAATGGCGTTACCAGTGAAAATAGTTTATAAAAACAAATGTTTAACAGATGAGCTAAAAACATAATGTCAGTTAAACTTAGTTTAAATTTAAACGGCGGTTAGCTAAACGGAAGTTAACTCTAGAATCTAAAAACTGGGCCTAAGAGATAAAGGAATATAAATAATGAATAGTAGCAGTGAGGTTACTGGCAAGTGGCAGCTAACTATAGTGTACGAAAATACGAGTACGCTAGTAATATTTTACAAACCATGCACTCGTATTTTCATTCATTTCCACTTCTCGTATACTACAAGTGAGGAGAAGTATATGAGAACAGAAAGAGATAGACAGTAAGTAGTAGGGTAGAAGCAATTTGGTTATTGATCACTAACTATAGTACGATATACGAGTACGCTAGTACTTGCATGAAAATATGATTGCGTAGACTTTTTGTGAACTCTATACAATGGTTAAAAAAAAAACAATACAATCACCACAAAACAATGCTCTTAATTGAATATCATTTCTATCATTAATAATAATTAAACTAAAATTTTTCTTAATCGTTAAGCTGAAAAAATATATTAAAGCAATAAATACGTGGAAAAGTGTACAAAAATATGTACATAGCTATCTGTGTTTTAACAACTGTTTCATATTGTCATTAGGAAAATTGTTAGTTTAAAACTACATATTTTTATTTATTTTTTCTTTTTCGTGTGCAAAATACAATGTTTCGAAACAAAACAATTAACAATTTGATACAGACGCACTTTGATATTCAATAATTTTTTTATACGATACTTTTACTTCTGTATATAGTTACTTTGTTTTTAAATTCTATTCGCTTGGTAACAATAAATGCTTTATTTATTTATTTATTTATTTTTTTTTTTGTAATAATTTTGAAATTTTATTTTATTCTAAATTATGTGATCATTATACAATTGAAGGTGAAGAAAGTGTAAAAGACTTTGTCGATTGATTTAGTTGACATATTTTTTTTGAAGTTTTGAATGAAAATGAAAAATGAAATTATTGAAATAAATGATCGTGATATAGTGGGATATTGATGGGAGGAGTCTGAATTAACTTGCGTTTACAGCAGAAATCATTCGTGAAACACTACTGAATTAGTGTAAAAAAAAATTGTTTTTTTCTTTTTTTTTGAGATATATACAGATTGTGTTTCGGAACCCGATAATAGCGAATTCTTTTTTTAAATGTCAAACGTTAGATTTTTGACGAAATATTCAATTTCATAATAATATATTTCGATCGTTATTCGTTATGTGAAATTTAAACGAAAGGATGCAGTCGAAATTTTCTATTTTTACGATACAAAACTTCTAATTAATCAAAAATGTGTAATTAAAAAAATCATTATAAAATATTCACTGCTCAAAATCTTGACATTTGTATGCACGGCCATATTTAATTTTATTTAACATTGAAATAAATGATTAAATGATTTATAGTTTGCACGGTTTTACGTCTGAAAATTTACAATTTCAATTTACTCGGTTCTTTTTTTCTTTTTAAAGGAATCCGACCTTTCAGTGTATTTACTCAATCTATAGATATGAATTTTTAAGCAGTTTTTTTTTTTTTTTTATTTTAGTTAAATATTTTTATGAATATGTGTATACGAATAAAGTAAACTTGAAAATATTACGCATATCCTTATCGATAAAATAATTTATTACAAGTCATATATAGTATTTTTTTTATCTTGATGATTATTATCGTTATTAATTCGTTGTACTCTCAATACTCTATATAACTATAATGTAGGCTGAGTTCTAAAATGTATCGATGCGATTTAAATGCAAAGTAAATAGTTTCTAAATGTTTAAAATAAAAACAGTTACACTGTCATAAGTTTCAAAATGTATTGTGAATGTATCATATTTTTTTACTCATCATCTAATCTAAGCAAACATTGCATTTTTTGTATGCAATCACAATAGCTGTTTTTCTTTGGTCACATCACAATAATTATCTGATAATTCTCATAGTTCTCAATTGAGCAATGCGTTTCTTTGGTCTGTGTTTTTTCTATTCTGTTATAGGTGGCAGCAGCAACAAAGTGAGATTTATGTGATCCATCTGAGGAAAAATATTCTTGCTCAATTGGTGTGAGCAAATGAGAATCAAAAAGAAGACACAATTTTGACAATATTCATGTTCATACTTCGTAAATTTTTTGATATATGAAGTTTATTTGTAATAAATAATTTGTAAAATTAAAATTTTTTTTTAATTATTTCTTTTCAAAATGACAATCAACTGAGAATAAAAGTTTCAGTATCTACGTTTCTTTCAGTTTGTTTGCTCAGTTTGTAACAAGAAGAAGATAACTGATCTAAATGAGATGTAAAACTGAGGATTATCAGATAATTGTGACCAAAGAAAAACAGCTAATGATACACATCATATTTCTTCACTACAGTAATACTACCGTATCGATGATTATTTTTTACAATTTAGAACTCAGCCGTAATCATAAAATAATAAAAATGAAATTAAATTCATAAACTAATGATTATGATATTAACCAGTTTGAAGCTGATTACAACTCAAAAAAAATGAAAAAGAGAAAAAAAAATTTATTAGAATCATATCACAGGCCATAATGATAAAAAAAAAATTGTTCAAAAGATATCTGTAACATACTTAGTTTTATACCAGTGTATACGAGTTTGTACATTTCATTTTGTTATAATTCTTGTTCAAACATTTTTATAACAAAATCTAAAGTGTAATTAAATGAAAGATTAAAAAATTTCAAATTATACGAGTACAGGTACGTACTTATTTCGATAATTTTATATTCTGTGTCATAAAAGAAAAGTATGATTATCATATAATGTACGTATATAATATAAGGTACATAGGCTATATAAAACTCAAGTAGTCATTCATATTATTTAAAGTGCAATGTTTTTTTTCTTAATCCTCTTAAAATTTAAACCAAATTCTAGATAATATATCTACGAGTAGTATAGATAAAACATTTAGTACTTATGTTCGCATTCTATACTCGTATATAACGATACACCTGAGACATAAACTCATATTTTAATTTATAAAATTTCGAAATTTCATATACATATTTTTTTTTTCATCGTACCATCTACATATAATTATGTAAATATGTATTTACACACCACATTCATATATGTACATATTTTTTTTTATATATATTTACCGATATCTAGACATAAATATTTTATTAGTACCAGGTCATAAAATTTATTCAAAAAATATTTAAAAAAAATATATTTTTGTTCAATTTCAGCATGAATCATATTACAGTATAGTCCATATTTAATGACTATGTATATATTTAAATAATTTATAATCGAACAATTGAAAAAGATAGAAAGAAAAATATTGTCCAGAAAATTATGTTTTCTTTGTAAAGACTGAACATGAGTTCATTTTCGGTAAAAATACATATTCAAATTCACATTAGTATGTGAGGACAAAAAAAAAAATTGACAAAAGTTGACATTTACATTTGAAATATACGAGTTTTCATTTCATATATTATTTTTCTCTTTCCAGCAAAATTCATCACTAATTAACTAGATCAAATGGAATGTATTCAAATAAAAAATGGAATACTAAATCTAGAAATAGTGTGGCATGATTGAAGTAGATACGTACAACTCAATTATGAAATGATGATGACTTTCACCTTTTCTCATCATCTTCTTCGGGGTAAGATCTTTTTCGTGGTATGATAACCGATCCCAGACGAAATAAACGAAATACGTTGTTATCATCAGTTGGAAGCCGAAACTAAGATCCGTTGAAAGCCGAAATTATAAGATCAGAATGTATAAAACTAAAATTGAAATCGCTAGAGATTTGTTAGACGGAGTCAGAGATAGAGAGACAAAGACTATAAGGTAGTATTTTTTTTTGTAAGTTTTTACTTAATGTCTGATATATTATTCGAGTCATTTATTTGCCATTCATAACCGCATATTGAATCAAAACAAACTATCTAATATAAACTCAAGAAAATCAATTATAATAAAAATGTTAAGATAAACGCCATTTGAATACACGTTAAGAAAAATTTAATAAATTATTTGTGTGTTATTTTTTTTTAGACTACAATGTACACATACTGTATATACAGTACTGGTAATATGTACATCACATCACATTTATTCCCACAAAATTTTATGAGCTTTTACTTCATTATTTTTGAATTTTATTTTTCGCATTTTTTTTTTGTAAATATTTTTATCAAATCATATGATAAACAATACAAATAAAAATAAATAAATAGTACGAATGAACATTTTGTCATCGAAAGCAGAAAAAAAACTGTCATAAACATAAATAAATGATTCAGATAAAATAATAAACTTTTAAAATAAAATGCAAAAAAAAAAAAAAAAAAAATATGTAGCTATACATATATGAAAAAAAAAAAAAAACAAAAATAAAACATACCTACGTAATTTTATTATGTGTAATCTAGAGTACCTGTAATTTTGATTATAAAATATGTATAGGGTGGTTTTTTAAGCGTTTGGTTTTTCAGCCCTCGGTTTTTGACAGATCACGCTTGATTCGTGCCATGTGTCAAAGTCAAAGTTGTTCAGTTTGCATTGCCATTTCATCATGCAAAGACTTACAAAACCAACAACGCTAGCAAACCATTAAATTTTATTATCAAAATCAGTGCTCTGTAAAAAGGTCTTTCTTAATTAAAATTAAAACACATTTTCGGTTGAACGGATACGTTAATAAGCAAAATTGCCGTATTCGGTGTGATGAGCTGGCCACAAGCAATACGAGAGCTGCCACTGCATTCCGAAAAATGCACTGCTTTGTGCGGTTTGTGTTCCGGACGAATCATTTGCCCATACTTCTTCAAAGATGACGATGAGAACAACGTTACTGTCAATGATAATTGCTATCGTGCAATGATTTCTAACTTTTCATTGCCCAAAATACACGAGCTGAATCTGGTTGATATGTGGTTTCAACAAGACGAGTATACCATATGCCACGCAGCACACGAAACAATGTATACCTATTGCGCAATGAATTTGGTGAGCAATTATTCATCTCTCGTTTTGAACCAGTGAATTGGCTGCATAGATCGTGTGATTTGACGCCGATGGACTACTTTTTGTGGGGGGTGCGTCAAATCTCTTGTCTATGCCGATAAACCAGCATCGATTCAAGCACTAGAAGATAACATTACACGTGTTATCGGTGAGATACCAACCGATATGCCCGAAAAAGTAACTCAAAATTTGACTTCTCGTATGGATCATGTAAAACGTAGTCGTGTGGCCGACATTTACATGAAATAATCTTTAAAAAGTAAATGGCAAGGATTGATTTTTAGTCTCCAATAAAAATTTTATAATTTTTTCCAATTTTCCTGTGATTTTTTTTTTTTTAATTAAAAACCAAACGCTTAAAAAATCACCCTTTATTATGATTGTATATTATGTTCATTTTAATATAAAAAAAATAAATATAGTATAATATACCAATAAATTTATGTGAACATGATACTTGTATATAATGTATTTAGATGCCTATCTCATTACCTTTTTATTATGCTTTTTTTTGTCATTATTGGTAAATGTAAAAAGATAAAAACTAAATTTAAAAAAATAGCAACACGCATATACTCGTATGTACGTACACATATACATATGTAGATATTAATTACGTTGTACCACGTTGTACAAAAATGTGTACTACACATTGACAAAACCTCCACAACAAGTAAAAAAAAAAATTTAATAATTTGAAATTTGTTAACATAAATTATTGTTTATTTTAATTTTAATTTGAATTTTAAATTTTTTTGTTTCCTTTAAGGTACATTTACAATTCCGTCCAGATGACATCCAAGATTAGATGGTATTCACAATTCAGGGTAGACCACAGTATGTTATTAAATAGGAACATTGGAAATTGGTGAACAAAACTTTCCCCTATCGTCAGCGTCAGATTAGAACCAAGATGTATAGACTAAGAAGGTGAGCCATTCCTACAGAAAAGCTTTTTTTTTAAAAATTTGTGATGTCATTTCAATCGAAAAATAGTATTTTTCCTTCATAATTTTCACAATTTCATATTTAACATTTAATAATTTTGAAATAATAATGATATTATAATAATGTAATTGAAAAATATGATAAATATGATCATTTTAAAAACAAAATAAATTTGGAAATAAAATAATATGATTGCAAAAATACACATAAAAACAAATCTAACGAATTCAATTCAGTCAAATTCAGTACATCGTGGTAATTGCTTGCATTACAAACCCGATATAAATGACGTAATAACTTAAAGCTTTACATACAGCTTTTTCGCTCTGCGGTTCACCTTCTTAATCTATACATCTTGATTAGAACTACAATTTAATCTCAACCTCACTTCACTCTGATGGTGTAATCTGGGCTGAGCGGGGGAAAAAAAAATAGCGGAATGCTTTGCAGAATGTTTTGAAGAAGATATGAAAGATTTTGGACTGAATTGTGAATGTACCTTAAAAAGGGAAAAAAATTAATTTTTGTTTCTTGTTTTTTTTTTTTTTTATTTTTGAAATATGTAAGCATTCATAAGTATAGATATTATACAGTACATTAGTACATGACCCTGACTTAGTTAATTTACTCTGAATATTACATTTTCAATATATTTTTGATTGATTGTTAAGGTTACAAATTAATAATGAATAAAAATTTTTTTTATTACACTAGCATATTTGAAAAAAAAAAAATGTTCCTCTCTCTTCTTATACATACATATATATTTTTTTTTACTTTTAAATAATTGTACATTATGTATATTTTAACATGACAATTATTGCATGTTGGTAGTGAATTTTTTGAATTTTTTCGATCGTTTTTACTTTCGGTTTTTTTTTTATATTTTTCCAATTAAAACATTCAAAAATTATTTTGTATAGGAAATTTATAAGTTCAATAAATTGCTCTTTGAAAAATAAATTAAAGTGGTGTTAATTTTTCAGTTCTAATATCTTTCACGCCAAATTACATGATGACCATAACTTTTATGATTGCACATATCTCTAGGTACCTAGTACCTACATATCATTCACGTAAGACGTTTTGAAAATGAAATAAGTCCATAATGGATTTGAATTATCTTTGACCTAGCTAGGATTTCATATATTTTTTCCATTGTAAAAAAAATTTGCTTTATTGCTTATCAGAACATCGGTAACCGAAGGTGAATACGCATTTTTGGAAAATCATTTCTTCAGACTCTTCCTCACTTCTTTTCCACTCAATTTTTTTAACTGAATCCATCGAGCATCAATAAATCAATAAAATTACCATTGATGAAACATGGTGTGTTGGTAATAAAATTTTGATAACGTTTGTCATTATTGTCATTTTTTGTATTCTATTCCTATTAATGTAAATTTTATATATTTTTAGAAATATTTGGAAATCCACACCATTAATCGAACAATGGAAGTCCTCCTGTGGAATAAGTTTTGTCGGATAGGTGTACTACTAATTGACAATTTGTGAAAGGCGCATCACAATCATCACGGCACGGCAACTGTTCATCATGAAAATTTTGAAAATAATTACAAACAAATTACACCCAGATGCAAGCACATAATTTACGTATGAATATGTGTACGTATCCGAATACATGTGACCATGTGGATGTGTGTAATAATAATTCAATTTAATATACAAAAAATGAATTTCGAAAAAAAAAAACTTTTATTAATAACAATAATAATAAATCGATATGAATCAGACAAAAATTTAATATTTTATTTTTCAATTTTGATTTGATAATTTTTAAATTTATATATATGAACCATTTATAATAATAAGATAAACATTATAAATCTACTATATATACGTATTAATATAGACGAGTATGTACATGTATGGCTGAGTTCTAGAATGCATCGATGCGATTGAAATGTAAAGTAAATAGTTTATAAATTTTTAAAATAAATATGTATATCATAAATGCATCACTACGGTAATACTACCGCATCGATGCTTATTTTTTACATTTTAGAACTCAGCCTATGTCTCATCGTATATATACATATGTATGCACATAGATATTAGAAATAAACACAAGAAACATTAGAATTCAATTAGTAATTGTAAACATAAAGGATGTCATTTGTCAAATTAAATTGAATTTATTGATTTTATTTATATAAAACCTATGATATATTTATATTTATATATTAATATTTACAATACATACATTTAATATGTATTTATATATGTACACATTTTATTATTGATATATGCGGACCTATAATGTACGTATAAACATATTCCTAATTCATGTAATTTCAACAATTTACATACTAAATACCTTTATTTATATAAATATTCTGTATGTACATACATACACAAGTAAATGTTTGTATCTAAGTACACGTGTATGTAATAAAGTAAATCACATTTGTCAAATAGCTAGTACATTTACGAATATATTACATATGTATATGGAATTTTGTATTTGAATATAAAAAATATGTATTATATGTAATATGGAGTACAGAATATTGTTCATGTGTACATAACATAAATTCCACAAAATAAAATCGAATTACAATCCAATGAATGTCTAATAAGAAAAAATAAATTTAAAATTTATAAATCTCATGTAAAACATGCAATATTTTGTGTATGTGAAAGATATGGATCAATAGATCGCATGTGATGAGAATAGACTGAATAGAAGGAACAGAGAATTTGATCATGATATCCCTCTTGGTGGAAATGAAAACGAAACGAATCTTACGGTTTGTGTACAAATAAGGAATAATGTTTGAAAATATAATATGGGGACTGCATTAGTGGGAATATGAAGTGAAATCAGACTAAAATTTGGTAATCAGAAGAAAGTTGAAAAGTCAGCAACATACGGAAAAGAAGTGTAGAGAAGAACCAAAGCTAAATGATAAGACAATCTTAAACACGACATGAAGAAAAAGTTTGTAATTAACAACTACATGTCTGGCAAGTGTACAAAAAAAAATGGAAGTCGTTGGGAGGATATTTTGAGAGAGGCCTAAGTCTTTTTAGAGCTGTGTATAGCGATAAAGAGGAAGAAATAAAAAATATATCTACGATAAAAATGAACTTTACTAATAGAAATATACGACGATGTATACAGTAAGGAAGGAAACATAAATTTGTACAACAATTATGTAAAAACTTCCCAATCATATCGGTGACAGAAAGAAAATTAAACAAACCAAAATGAAAATTCAATGACAAGAAATCAACTTCTCTGTCCAAATAGTTACAACTTTGTAAGTTTATAAGTAAGTACCTAAAATATTTTAGAATTCGAAAATCATGTATATGGTCTCATTATAAGTAGATGCTATTTGCTGATAAATTGTGGGGATTAAATTCAAAATTATTCGAAGGTACATATAGAATTCAAATATAAAATCCATTTTCTGATTTCAATTACAAAAGTTCTATCCCAAAATATCTAGAATTTACGTATACATATATCATGTAGTTTTATTTTATGTGAATTTATAGATAAGTAAAATACTGAATAATGGTTAAAAGTTTGTTGTTATTACAGTGCTACTATTTACAAGATAAAATATCTGTTCTTCAAAGTTAACATGTTCCAAGAGACTTTGAAAAAAAAAAATCTCCATGGATATCACGCACCATATACCCTTACGAATATGTACACGTACATAAACATATGTATGTATCACAGTGTATAACTTACTATGTGAGTACATATAATAATGTTTTGTCTCTTAGTTTTTTCAAATAAATATAATTCTAAATTTTAAGGATTATAACCAAAATATCATAAATATTTCAGTATAGATTACAGTAGAATTACAGTAAAATTTAATTCAGTGATAAAGTTTTTCAACTACATATCTATATGCTCTTAATAATTAAAGATTTCATTAACTTTTTTAATTAACAAATGAACATTTTAGTTTTATTGAAGAAGCATCAATAATCCTGGTATCTAAAAATTTTTTTGGATTTTTCATAAGAATTTAATTGTAAATTGAATTTATTTTTGATGTTTATCTTCTTTTTATTATTAAATTTGATTTTATTTCATTTTTATGTTATTTTTATATTTTTCGTTTTTATATTTTTTCAATTTTTTGTATATTAATTATGTATAGATATATACCTTTTCATTTGTTTTATCCTTTAATAATAGATATCTTTTCAATTTTGTATAATCCTTCCAAACATTAATATCATTATCTGATGATTGATTTGTTATAATTCCTTTTATTTCAGTCATTTTCAATTGTATACATAAATTTAATTATTTATAAACACTCATATGGTGTATATGACACTTTTTATTTAAGAATTCTTCAATTTCCAAGCTCAATTTGAAGTTTAGTATGAATTTTAAGTACTACAATTTCTATCAATTTTTATCAAACTTTTAAAGTATAAAATTTCGAAATCATTTATTAAATACTCGTAAAAATGAAAAAAACAAAATCAACAAAAATTGTAAACATTAATCGAAACACTTTATCATTAAATTTATCATTTTTGTTATCAAAATAAAATCACAATAACCAAAAATCTATATGAACAGAATACAAAAAAAATAATATATAAAATATGTAATTAATTACACAAATTTAAAATAAATATATATAATCGAAATTTTCTGGTACAAAAATTCAACAAAACTTTAAAAATAAAATATTTTAAATTTCACTGAAAAAACAAAAATTACACTTGAAAAAATTGTTTTTTTACATTTCTGATGTGCGTATGATGTTTTTACAATAAAAAAAAAAAATAAATAAATAAATAAATAAATAAAAATTCTCTGCCTTTAATTTGTAATTTCATTTATTGATTATTTATATATACTTATGTATGTATGTACATTCCGTGTAGGCATTTATGTGTTTAATTGTGTAAAAACATTTAAAAAAAAAAAAAATCAAAATAAAACAAAACAAAATCATCAATTATGTAAATACAAATATAGAATTGGCAATCATAATATTCGCACGCAAATTAATTAATAATTGTCAAATTTATTTGTCAAATTCATTTATAAAATAACAAAATAAACACACACACCACTAAAAATTAATTAAAAAAAAAATATCAAATAGTAAATTTGTTATTAACTTTGTTTTTTATTTTTTAAGTTGAAATGGTTTTTTGTTGTAATTTTATAAATGAAAAAATGTATGCATACTAAAAAAAATACATCTACATATTATATACTCGATTGTTATATTACGTAAACATATAACGGCGAAAATTATATTTACGCTCACCACAAAAGCAATATTAATAATAATAATAATGATAATGATACAAAAATTGAATACCAGATTTATGCAACATGTAGCCAGCCACAGCTATACATTTTTTGTATTTTTTAGAAATAGTAATTAAAAAAAAAAAAATAAATAAACATAAAACACATTAATAATAATCATGAGAACGGCACAGAGCACATATACATATGCACGTACAACAAATAAACTCAAAATATTGCATATTTTTGTATCTGACATTCAGTTTTTATTTTTTTTTTTTTTAATTTTTTAATTAAAAATTGTTTTTTTCTCTCTCTAATCTATTATTGTTTTCATTTGCTTTTTATTTTTTTTTAATTTTTTTTTTTTTTTTTTTACATAAAAAAGATAAAAGAGAAAATAAAAGATTATTAATAATTTGTTTTATTTTTATGTAAATTTTTGTTTTTTTTTTTATTAAAATCTTTATTATCATATAAATTATTTGTATACTAATATTTTACACATGTCACGAAATTCTATATTTATAATTTTTTTGGTTTTTGTTTTCAAATTCAAATCACATCATTCTCGTCTCTACTATAACTCTACTCTCCATGTATAATTCACTCTGTATATTACAAATAAAACAAAAAAAGAACAAAAATATTAAAAAAAACAAAAATGAAGTCAAATGAAATAAAAATAAAAAAAAATAAAAAATACAACATTTGAAACATAATACGAGTACGAGTATAACATCACTTTAGTCTACAAATCGCCAAATTAATATAAGTACGGTACGACATACTTACTGCATAATACTATAGTATGTACCACATTTACATATACATTTTATATAATTTTTTATACATCAAAAGTAAATTGAATTTTTAAATTAAAAAAGAAAAACAACATTCAACAAAACAAAATATACATATAATACAGATCTGTGTTCACATAATGTAAAGGTATACGAGTATTTAACTTTTTTCACACATTCTTCTTCTTCTTCTTTGTTTTTTTGTATTTTATTTCATTCTTTTCCAAATACTATAATCTACTTATAAATTGGCATGACAATTTCTCAACACCATTTCAAAATCAAAATAATAAGAAAAAAAAATGAGTTAAAAACAAAACAAAAAAATAAACAAAAAAAAAAACATTGAAAAATTGAGAGTTAAATAAATAATTTATTTTTTCAAAAGAAAAATAATAATAATCACTAGTTGATAGATTTTCAAGAAGAAGAAGAGAAAAAAAAATAATTAACCAAACAAACATTTAAAAAGGAAAACAAAAACAAACAAACACTTAATGTACGAGTATATTTACATGAAAAACATTTAAAAAAATGATTTTATTTTATTTTGTTTATTTATTAGTTTTATAGTTTTATTTTATATATTTTTCATTTATTTATTTATTTAGTTTTTTATTATGTATACTATTTTGATAAACTTTTGATAAATTTAATTTTGATTTATAGAAAGAAAAAATCTCTTTTTATTTTATTCGTAGTTTTTCTTTTTTTCTTTTATTTTCTAAATTAGTTTCTGGTACTCATTATTATTACATTATTACTGAACTGACTGTAAGTACTTAAATTTGTTGTCGTTGTCGTCGTCGTCGTCGTCGTCGTCAGTCATTTACGTTAAGAGCGTAAATTATAACTAAATGATGATGGAGGAACGCATAAATATAAGAGTACACAAACACAATAATTCAATAGTAAACAGTCAAACAGTGTATTATACGATTATCACAATTTTATATTTATTTGATATGCTCGTACTCGTATATTTTACACACATACCTATATTTTTATTTATTTTTTTGTGAAAATTTATTTATAATCAAAGAAATTTTTTGAAACAACAAAAACATTAGAGCAGTAAATAATCGATTTTTTTTTGTATTACATCCTACGTACCTGCGTACACTTAATTGATTAGATTTGAATTTCGAATTTTAAATTTTGATTGTAAATAAAAATCATTTTAAAAATATTTGTAATAGAAGAATAATACATAATCTGATAAAACATTTTATATGTACTCGTATTTCATACATTAACTTCAAATTTTACATACTCACACGTACATTTTTGAAAACTATATAATTCTAATAATTCAATATTACACACTAATGTTCAACGACTAAAAAGGAAAATTCAAAAAGACACGAAATAGGAAGATGAAGAAACAAGAGAACAAAAATAAAATTAAATAAAAAATTTTATTTAGATCACAATACCAGAATTTGTTTAAGTTCACTGCGATAATATAAATAATGTAACGTCAATAGGATAAGCGAGTAGTGTAAGTATATCTATCTATAACTAAAACTATAATCGTTCTTCTTCTTCAATGGCACTTCAAATTCGAGTCGAGTCGAATTGAGTTTTGGCCTACAATCGTTGTACGTATAGGCAACGTAAAATATTTAATATCAATATGTATCTGAGACGCCAATATTCAATTATTTTTTATTTATTTTTATAATTTTTATTCTGGTATTATAGGTAACTCGTATATATTTTTTTATAATATGAGAAAATACTATACGTATGTACTTATGTATCTGTGTTATGTTTTTTTTTTTTTGTTTTCGTCTTTCACTGTTAATCGAACCGCGAAAACTTTATCACTGATTCACTGAATGAAATGAAATGAAAATATTCTCTACAAATAATAATAATAATAATAATAATAATAATAACGTGACATGATGTGACGTGACGTGATGCATCATCATCATCATCAACAACATCAACGAAAATCATCAATGATCAAAAATAATATAAATGTTGTATAAAAATATGTAAAAAAAAAAATGTATTTTTCATCAAAGCTTTTTGTATAAAAATATCACACACGCACACTCATACACTTTATATATTGTATAAACGTAAATGTATTTATGTACTATACTATAGTATAAATGTAAAATACATAATATGGATGTATGTGTATTAAATATATTTTTATTATTATTATATAGAGTGTTAAAGTTATTAAAATGAAATTATTTTTCATAATGGAATTATTAAAAAAAAAAATGAAAAAAATATGCTGATGCATTATACGAGTATAACCTCACGTATTACCTATAAAAAAAAAATGTTAAGTGATATGATATGATTGATATTTACATATAAACGAGTATGTATATACATACTAGGTCATTCAAAAAGTTCGCAGCCTAACGTATACGTGACATTTCTAGAAACAAAAAGTTATTGGTGTTAGCAACACCAGTCCTTCATATGAACGTAACATAAATTCCAGATCGATCTGTCAAATAGTTTAGTTTAAACAGTTGATTAAATTACACGTGCTTGGCTTGTTTTCAGAAAATGGATAATTTAAAAAAATCGTGCGGTGATTGAATATTTGTTTAAGAAAGGATTAAGTGGGAAAGAAGTTTTTGATGATATGGTAAAAGTATTAGGAGACAGTGCTCCTTCATATGCAACTGTAAAAAAATGGGTTGCTCTATTTAAACACGACCGTACAGACATCAATGATGATCCACGTTCTGGACGTCCAAAAGCAACAACCACGCCAGAAATTATCGACAAGGTTCATGATTTGGTTTTGAAGGATCGCCGAATAACTGTGGTTGATTTAGCTGGGGCCACAGGCATCTCAACTGGATCAGTGCATAGTGTCTTAACCAGTGAATTAGGTATGAGAAAGTTATTGACAAGATGGGTGCCGCATTCGTTGAATTCTGACCAAAAACGCATTCGAGTGAAACTTTCTCAACAACATTTGGGTCATTTTCAAAAGAATAGAATTGATTTTTTGCGTCGATTTGTAACCATGGACGAGACCTGGATTTATTACTATGATCCTGAATTGAGACAACAAACAGCAGAGAGGATCGAGCCCGGCTGTTCGGCCCCAAAGCAGCCACAGATCTCAAAATCTTCAAAGAAGGTTATGGCATCAGTTTTTTGGGATGCAAAGGGGATTTTACTAATTGATTACCTTCAGACAAGTAAAACGATAACAGGAGAATATTATTCAAATCTTTTAGGCCAATTAGACTCAAAAATTCGGGACAAGAGACCAGGATTACAAACGAAAAAAATCATTTACCACAAAGACAATGCACCAGCACACAAAGGTGTACTTGCAATGGCCAAATTGAAGGAACTACACTACGAATTGTTGGAGCATCCACCAAATTCACCAGATTTGGCTACGTCTGACTTTAATTTATTTCCAAATCTCAAAAAATTCTTACGTGGTAAGCATTTCAAATAAAGAAGTCATAACGGCTGTCGAAGAGTACTTTGGAGGTCTCGAGGAAAATCACTTCAGGCAAGTGATAAATGAATTGGAAAATCGCTGGAAAAAATGCATTGAGCTTAGGGGGGAATATATTGAAGATTAATTGTATTTTGGCTCATAAATTCATACTGCTTCATTATAAGGCTGCGAACTTTTTGAATGACCTAGTATGTAATGTGTTATGTATTACATATGAATATTTATGTTTCCTTAAATTATGTACGTAAGTACACATAATAATTATATTAAAGATATAAAGTTAATCAATTTTATTATATCTGAATTTACAATTAAATGGCTACGAATAAAGTATAATAGACGCATACACATACTCGTACCTATACATATATTTAAAATATGGAAAATTTAGATATTTTATAGTATACAGAGTGTTTCAGTTAGTAGTATCAGTCTATATGCCGATGCCAAAAATCTGCCTACCTTGCACTTGTAATATTTTTTTATTCCAGAATATTATTTTTATTGCGTATTCTGACATTTTTTATCATTTTTTTTTAACATTTCTGCACTACTTTGATCCTTAATAACTCGATAACGGATAAAGATATCATGATCTGGTTATCTTTGTTTGAAAGAGAACATTTTTGTGCTTCGATTCCAATTATAGAAATATTTTTTGTAGTGCAAATTTTTTTCAGGAACCCAATTTATACTAAAAAATAAATTTTTTAAAAAATTCGTCATAAATTTTGACTTTGACTTTTGATTTCTTTTTATCTAGATCCGAATTCCGAATTACTTGTTGTATTAATATCAAAAGAAAGGTAATTTAATTTACTGTTATTCTCTAGAACACTAAATTTTTCAAAGTAGGGTGCTCAAAAAGTTATACACGATTTTGTGTTTGAAGGTCCTGCAAAAAACTCAACATTTTTAACGCCTTCTATAACGTAGGAAATAAGGTCGATAGAAATTTTCGTTAATATATGCCGTTTTCATTTTTGCATGGTTTCATAAAAACTTGCATTTACAGTGTGTTCAGTTCAGCAACCGTGTAAAAGTCATATGTTCAATTTTTCAATCATGCAAACGTCATGTGTTCATTTAATAAAACTTGTTTTAAAATTAACGCAACCTATGCAAGTATTTCAAGTTGATTGCTTTTCTGAATAAGAAGAAGATACACTCTTTGTGTTGCCATTGTCATCAGCTGTCATTTTGTGTTTACTTAAATTGAATTGTTTTTTCTTTGTGTTTGATGTCGAATTATGTTCAAATATGCAAGTATTTCTACATGCGCAAGTGGATTTTTGTCGTAATTAATTGGTTGCTTTTTTTGACGTTTGAATGAATGGTTGCTTACTTGCAATCAACCAAACGCATAAAACCATGCAAAAGTGAAAACGGCCATAATTTTTTTTGTCATCACATAATGGGCAATCCATTGGCATATAGTCTGGTACTAGTAACTGAAACACCCTGTATAATTTAATGTGAAGTTAATAATAATATTACTCATATTAATAATCAATTTTGAATTAATTATGTGTTATTGGTTATACCAAGTTATATATACCAAAAGAAAGTATACAATACACTGATGTTCGTTCAAAAATGTGTCATCGCATTTATATTAAATTTATCAATGACCGATCGAACATTATACATCAAACATTTAATTCAGGTTGTTAACTATTTCAAGTTTTCTTTTAGACTATTATAAAACAACAGAAAAGAATAATTTCACAACAATTTCACATAACCATGCCAAGTCATAATCATATTATTACTGAATAATAGAGACATCATTAACGACAAACACACCAACGACCGTAAGGTAAATATAAACGTGGTAGGTAGACCGAATATAACAAACTTGGCTGACGAAGATCAAAAACAATGATGATGAGGAATCTACCGATGTACACATATTTATATACGAGTATGCACGTATATGCAGATGACCACAATATTTATTACGGGATAATTTTAAAGTCGTATCCATAGTCATTAAATACCAATCACTATCACCATGAAGAATTTTTGATTAAAATATATTTTCGGTCCACCATCAAATGTTCAATTAAATCTAAAAATTGTATATTTTGTAATTTTTTGTTGTTGTTATTGTTGTATTAGCATTTTACATTTTATGAGTTTTCATTTATCTTTTCTGTGTATTTTGTTTTTTTTTTTTTTTCAATTGACGCCGATTTTATTTGTTAATTATTGCCGCCTATAATTTTGCAGCTCTATGTAGGTACCACTTATACATACATATACATATATTAACGTGTTATTACTGTATGACATTGATTTAAATTTAAATTTAATTTCATTCAAAATTAAATGAAAAAAAAAAAACTTTCCATTTATTAATTAAAAATGACGAAATCTGTAATAAAAATTTGAAATTTATATTTTTCGCTATAATTTAAAGTCATTATATATTATCTCACCTACCTATATTCATGTACAAATAAATGTGTAATCGTAAAATATATATTATTTTTTATTATTTTGACTTTTTCTCAAAGGAATTATTTTGAAAAAATTGCAAAAACAAATTTATGTAATACTTTTAGAAGAATATATTTATATTTAATGGAAATAACATAAATAAAATTTAGTATATATAAATCAAAATAAAAAATAAAATTTAAAATGATCGTTTCAAAAGAAAACAAAAAAATCCAAAATAATTAATTACAAAAATAACAGAAAATTAAAAAAAAAATAAAAATAACAGAATAAAGAAAACAATAAAATAATAAGAATTTGTAGATATAAAGTGACAGAGAAAAAATTTTATATTTTCAACAGTAAATCTTGTTAAATCTAGATTTATTTTAAATACTTTTGGTATTCTTTTAAATGCAAATTATTATGTAAAATCCACGAAAAAAAAAAGAAAAAAATATTATAAAAACAACGCAGTAATGGCAAAACAAAACAAAACAAAATCGTACTTTTTAAAAGTGAGTAAGCTTGAAAAATTTTTATATTGTATTTTTGTTGCAATTATACTTTTAATTTAATTTAAATTTTATTTTTACATTTTTGGTATTACTTGTTATTTATATGTGAATACGAGTGCGTTGTTGTTAAAAATTGTTTTTATTTATTTATTTTTTGGTTTTTCTTATACGAATGTCCTTGTTTTCAAAAGAAAAAAAAAAAATTTTTTTTTACACTCATCTAATTTGTTTATTTATTTATTTAATTATTCTTTGGTTTGTACAATATTTTTTATATTTTATTTATACTTTTATTTTTATTTTTAATTATTTTTCAATTTTTAATTTAGTTTTTTCAGTGTTTTTGTTTTAAAAAAAAAATTTTTTCAACAAAATAATAAAAAATTATTTTTATTTAAAAAACAGTAGCAAAACATTAACACAATTTGACCACAAATTTAATTTATTTTTATTTATTTATTTTTTTGATTATGATGATGATGTACCCACAAAGTAAATATTCAAGTAACAGCAGAGTATAATAAATTGATAGGAAATGTTTAATAAAAATAATGTGACCTGTGAATGGATTGAATCCTGTATTTATATATACCATGTACGGTGTGTGTGTAATGTTTAGGTATACCAAAATATACATATGCACATTCTAAATAATATCAAAATATACTCAAATACAGTGTGTTTCACTACAGAAAGCCTTCGATTTTATCTACAACCTTTTAGTTACAGGTAAAATTTTTTGTACATAAGGAGCAATCGAATTTCTAATTCGCAGAATAATTTTTTTTGCTGTAAGTGGCATTAATTAGTTTTTACAATATTAAAAGTGAAATGAATTCATATTACAAGGTACGATTTGAAGCAGCATTTTTAGTTAGCCATCCTAGGAGACTAAAAATGACCGTAGCAGAAGCAGCTAGGTATCTGAAAAAATCAAGATTCTTCATTAGAATATGGAATCAACGTCAGCTGGAAACTGGTTTTGTAGATGACGTGCATAAAAAGGGCAGGCCTCGATCGACAACAAAGCGCAACGATAAGACAATAGAGAAGATATTTTTAGAAAATCCTTCAATATCGATTCGACAAGCACATGAAAAATTATCGAAAAAGGGTATAAACATCTCCACTTCAACTATTCAGCGACGTCTCAAAGAATTTCAAATGAAAAACTTGTCAATGATGCAAAAACCTTTATCGACAAGTTCCCATATGGAAAAAAGGTTACTATGGGCCCGAAAGAATTTATTAACCGAGATTGGAGTAATGTAGTCTTCAAGGATGAGGCTTCTTTTCTCGTTTTAAATCTTTTGAGACGTGCTTAGACGAAAAAAGGTGAACGATACATAGAACGTGTACTGTAAAACACCCTGCAAAGGTACACGTTTATGGGGCCTTTTGTCAAAAGGGATTCGGTTATTTGATATGCTTCACGGAGATACTGGATGCGAAAAGAATGACCAAAATATATAAAAATAGGTTGTAACGATCAACAAATAACTGGTTTGGACACGGAAATTGAGATTGGATTCTTCAAGAAGACAATGACCCCAAACATCGAAGTCAACTTTGCACCCAGTGGAAATCTCAAAATGGGATCAATACTATGGATTGGCCTTCACAATCCCCAGATTGTAACCCTATTGAAAATTTGTGGGCTTACATGAAGCAGAAATTGCAGGGGTTAAAAATAAAAAACACAAATCATTTAATTCGAGTGCTAAAAAGAATTTGGAAGAACCTTAGCGAGGAGTACGCCGACAAATTAGTGGAAAGTTGTGATGAAAGATGCCACCATTTTATTGAAGCGAGTGGAGACTGGACGAGTTATTGAATATAACGCGAATTAGAGTTTATATAGCTGATTAAAATAAAGTATATACCTAGTCAAAACAATTTTGCAGGCTTTCTGTATTGAAACACACTGTATATTCCATCAGATACATAGTATGTATTTTTATTTTAAGGATTACGTGGACTATTATGTATTGCTGGAAAAAGTAATGAACATTAAAATGTACATACATATAATATAGAAAAGGAATAATTATTAATATAATGTATGTATACCTTATATTGACATAATTAAATAAATGATGGCGCTTAAATTTTAATACATTCATAATAATGTTACACGAAATTAATAAAATAAAATTTAAAAATAAAACTAAAAAATGAATAATTTCATTTAAATCGTTTATGACAGAGAAAAAATTATATGAGGGCAAGGATCAACAAATAAAAAGTACATAACATACATAAATATTAATAGGTATACAAATACTCTGTATGCATAGTATACGTACACACATTGATAATTGATGTATGCATGTGATATATATAAATATGTACGAAACGTTCAATATTTTATTGAAAATTGATTGGAATTTCAATGTAATTTTTATTACTTATTTGTAAAAAAAAAAACATTTTATTTTCTTTCTTTTTTATCAATTTTTTTGTCGTGTTGTTTCAATAATAATTGAAAAAGTGTACCTACATATATACATTATTTACAGTCGTAGATGCGCATAGCAAATATACATACGTGGTACGTGCATCAAATTATCGTAGTTATTTAACTGACGTGTAGCATATCGATACGTAAAAATATTAATACATATATGTATTATTTTCTTGATATTGTTTTTATTGCTATATATAAATTGTCGTCGTTGTTGTCGTTTATTTTACACTCATATAATTTTGTATTTAGAGTGTAATGTGTACTCACATGGAATTTATGAGTACTGTATGTACACATATATGGAGGATATAAAATAAGTCAAAACTATGATAAAATAATTATTTTACTATATGTATCAAAGTTATTATAAAAATATAAATTATACCATTGACAGACTACTGACTGTCATTATGACAACAACCATCACGTCATAACATGTATAAGAGATATGATGATATTGAGAAAAGTTGAGCTTTAAGCGGTGTCCGATAAGTATTGAAACTTTCACACTGACAAATCGCTGAAAGTTGAGTTATCAGAGTTTCAGAGTTTAGTTTACAAGAAAATTTTTTGTATCGATTCAGTAAAGGTTTGTTCACTTCACTTATCATTTCTTAATTATATAGTCAATATGTCTACAATGACAATGAATAATGATGTGTCAATTACCGTGTTTATAAAAAAAATTTATATCGCTTTAACGTTAAATCGATCTAACAATCGACGTAACTCAAAACGTTTATGACTACGATTAAATCGATCTAAATTGAATGCGAAGTTATATCGGTTTGAAAAAAACAAATGCCAAATTTATAATTTTATTTTTTTGACATTTAACAGATGATAGAATTAACAACGTTTTTGATTTCAATTCGATTTACAACCGTTTTGTAACGCATAATACAATCATCGATATGAATTAGATTTAAATCAACTTGAAAATTTCACATCGATTTGGTGTTTATGAATCGTTGTATCTCACGTCGTTCTATCTCAACCACATCTCAACAATAGAAACCACTCATAAAAGGCAGTAAATGGTACTACAAGAAAATGAATGTATTAATTAATAAAAATAAAATAAAAAAATTGCAAATATAAAAACTTAAAATAAATGAAAAAAAAGAAATGAGAAACGAATATAATCCGTATACATTTGAATATACGGTCGAAACACAATTTGTCATTGGCAACTTGTACTCGTATTTGGTATGTATGTAGTACATAATATTGTAAATTTTTATTTGTTTCTTTTTGTAAATTACAAATTATTGTCATGAAATACATACGTATATAAATATTCATTTTCTGTATGAATTATACATTTTTAATTATTTAATGTAAAGTACTACACATCTTATATAAAATAAACCGACATCAATTTTTATTTTATGTTTTTCTTTATTTTATTTTTTTTTATTTAATTCATTATTATTATTGTTGTTGTTATGATTATGATATTTTGATTTGATATAAAATATTATTAATGAATTTCAAATAAAACTATTAGAATAATGTTTATCATTGAATACAAAATAACTAGGTATACATATGAGAATGATGATCAGATCATTAATATTATATCATTGTCATCGTCATCATCATCATCATCATCATCATCATGCTCATAATAAACTAAGTATAAACTGATTGATTAAAAATATAAAATCAATTATTTTGTCATTATATATCATGTAGACGAATTTATTTGTATTTTATTTTTATTTTATTTTAGAAATATTTTGATTTTGTATTTGATTTCATTTTTTTATTTTTTTTATTTTATTACTTTTCATTTTCATTTAATGATGATTATGATAAATTATTCATGATTATTTTTATAATTTTTGTATATAAACTACATAATATTGTAAATTATACAGTCTATCTATATACATATCTATGTACAAATACAGTATACATAAATATATTTATGTAGGTACACATTTTTTTTAGTACATTCACTGATTGACAGGATAATTTTCTACATATAATATACAAACATATATCTACAAAAAAATAAAAAAAAGCAAATTATCTATTCATTTTATGTACAATTTTATGTATAATTACTTGTGTGTTCGAGTATCTATATGAATTATAATTTAATATAAAAATAATTTTAATTGAAATTTTATTGATTTTATTATCCATCCAATAAGAATAATCAACGTGTATAATAAAATATAAAATAATATACAATTAAATTAAAGTTAAAAAGAAGAAGAAGAAAAGGAAAGAAAACATAAAATAGAACAAATGATAAACATACAAATTTGTATATACGTGGTACGGTCCAGTAAAACGTGGTCTGATATATTTATAGTTGGAAATTGGAATTCCCAATAATTTATTTTTTTTTGCCAAATAGATCAGACCCTTAAACGACTATATAAAGAAGATCAATGTCATAGAATGATTAGTTAGTTTTTTACTGCCATCAAAAGAAGTGAAAGTTAATAGTTATGGAAAAAGTATACAGCAATTATTAGAATATTGTTCGATTAGTTCATACTGATGCAATTTCTAAGGCTGCTGTTCTGAAATGCGGATTTACTGAGTTTGAACATTTACCGTATAGTCCTGATCTAGCCGCCAAGCGACTACATTTTGTTTTCAAAACTAAAGGCTGACCTCAGAGGAAAAAAATTTGATACGGATGAAAAGGTTCAACAACAGGCCGTTTTGCAGCAATTTGAGTCTAAGAGCGCATTTACATTGTCTTTTCTTGCTTTCTTATCTTGTTTCAGGACTGAACGATAGCATTTACATTATATCCATTCTTGCTTTCTTGTTCATGTTTCATGTCGTATATTTTTATATGCGATGCCTATTCGTAGTATTGCCACATACTTATTTTATGATTTTCATTCTTGCTTTTATGTTTGACATTTTTCATTAAAATTAAGTTACAAATTCGATTGTGATAAAAAAAAATAACTAAAAAAATATATATATACATATAAGTTTTTATTTTAATTGATTATTAATTGAGTATTATTAATAACCTATAGCAGTATTGCATTTTTGTTGATGGTGAAACATTCTACTATTTTTGATTATTAACATACCGGCAACACTAAATTCAAGAAAACAAGAAAGCAAACCACCTCTGAAGTTGGTTTGCTTTCTTGTTTCCACTTGCCTCGCTCTTCTATACCTCTTTTCTAAGTTAATGACGTCACGTTCTTGACTTTCAAGATAATGTAAATGCGGGCTAAAGATTCAGAATATTTTTTTCAAGGCATTAAAGCTTTAATTAAAAGATGTGAAAAGTGTATACAAATAAAAGGAAACTATATTGAAATATAAAAAAAATGTCTATGTTAGGCCACTTTTCACTGGACCGTACTACGTACATAATACACATATTCATATGTACATATGTGATATTGTACATATAAATAAGTACATATAATTAACAACAAGTACATGTATTATTAACAGCAAAATAATATTTTTACAAGAATATGTATAGACACGAGTGTATAAATATATGTATATGCACATATGGGCTCGTGTCTACTACATTATTCTAATTTTAGATTAAAATAATACATTAGGTCTGTAACTATGTACTTATATAATGTACATTCATTATTTGTGCTATAATTACAGTATAAAATAAACTGATAAAAGTCTTATAGTTTATGAATTTTTTACTATGCAAACACACTACACTTCATTATATAGAATAGAATTTTATTATCGATAAAAAATGGTCGACTTTATAAACGTCAAAAATGACGGATCATATTAAAATAAAATTTATTGTATCAAAAGTTACATTTAAAATTCATTCCAATATTGGAATTGGTAAATAAGCTTTCAATATAATATTCCCTCTTGTCAACATGAGATTAGAAATATAACCTAATCTCAATCTCACTCTGGTGTAATCTGGGATAGGCGCTAAAAGAATGGCGCCTAAAGAATTTTTTGAAGAAGATGTGAAAAATCGAATGTGGAACGTAATCAAAGCTGATTTGTAAATGTACCTTCATAGCATAAAGCTGAACTCTAAAATTTGATGATCATTTGACGTTTATGAATTCGATGGTCAATCTGATTCATTATGAAGAATTTGCATTAAAGTAGAAATTATTTCGTTAGTTATTTAAAGAAGTTGTAGAGCCATCTGTGTTTAAGATCTACAGTTTACTAGCATATGGAATCAAATATAATTTGTTTTTGATAAATGTCAGATCAAAATTTAAAGTTCTTATATTCAATTTTTCTATTCTAGGAAGAAACAAGGAGATAATCCAGGATGAGCTGGAGAAATTAGTAAATGAAGCGGCAAGGCTGGGCCTCAAGATAAATGTAAAGTAAAACAAAATATATGTTAATATCAAGAAAGATGCCAGCAAATGTTTTACCAGTTACAATGCAGAACTTCACTTTTCAAAACGTTAATGAATTTGTATACCTAGGCTCATTGTTCAATAGTAAGAACGAAATTGTGAAAGATGTGAGAAGAATGATTATGATAGCAAACAAAGCATGGTTTGGCTTACTACCTATAATGAAGTCAAAGAATATTACAAAATCCTGCAAAATATTACTATATAAGACACTAATAAGACCAGTAATAACATATGGATCTGAAGCTTGGACTCTAACAGCTGAAGAGTGTAAAATTCTGGGCACATTTGAAAGAAAATGATTAAGGAGAATATTGGAAGCTATAAAAGAAGGAAATATTTGGAGAATAAGGACTAACGACGAGTTGTATCAATTATTTAACGATATTGACATAATGAGCTTCATTAAATTCAATAGACTGCGGTGACTGGACCATCTTTGGAGAATGGACGAAGCTCGCGTAACAAAAAGAATCTTGCTTCACAAACCACAAGACAGAAGACCAGTAGGACGCCCAAGACTGAGATGGTGGTCAAACGTGGAAGCAGATCTCAAAAAACTGGAATGGAGTCGGTGTTAGAGGCAGAAAGCCTCTAATAGGAATGAGTGGAGGAGAAGTTTAGCTGAGGTCAGGGCCCTGAATGGGCTGTAGCGCCATAAAAGTAGAAGAAGATATTCAATTTTTCACTTTTGATTGTAAACACATATCTCTTTACTCTATGTAAAACACTTCAAATTATGGAAAATGTCTGAAAACTTTAACATATTAACAGTCAAAAATGATGCACATGTGTGCAGTGAATTTAGAAATTATACACTAAACGAACGAATATACAATCCACTGTAGATAACTGCACAAAAAAGCTAATACATTTCTGAGGTCCCAATAAAGTATACAGTGTGTCAGCATTATAACTCGTATTATTTAATTTCACACTCTTATTGTGTTACTTTAACTTAACATTGAATCATAATTATATTCAAATATGTTTTTACATACATACACACAAAAGTATAATGATAAAAATCGATAAGTTAATTATCTCCTAATTTATATTTTCCTTCCTTTTTTTTGACTTTTATTAAAAAATTTTATCATGTGTACTACATAATCTAGATAAAAACCATAACAAAATTACGGAACAAAAAAATAGAAAAAGATTTAAAAATATAAGCTATAAATTTTTTTGTTAAAAAATTATTTTCTGAACATTTGTCATTAATTAATTATGAAAAAAAAAAAAAACATACGTATCTGTATAGTTTTATAAAACATATTTCAAAAAAAATGAAAAGTTATTAAAAGCAAAAAAAAAGAAGTTAAAAAATAAAAACAAATAAAAAACGAATAGCCGTATAAAGATAAAACACACTGCATGTGAAAAATGTTTTTTTTTCATTAATATTATTATTATGAATATGAATTATAAATTGGACATGTACGAGTATATACAATGAACATGGATATATGTATATATTAATTTTTATATGTACATTTTATTTATTATTTATATTCCACATGTGTATGCATATTATACTCTATGTACTATACCTATGTGACTGCATACGAGGGTCGTTTGATAAGTAAGGTGAGTCATATAGAAATGGCAACACAGGCGCGAAGTAAACTATTTTGACGTTTAATTAGAATCGATTTTAGGCGCGCAGCTCAAATTTCAATCCACTACGACATTTAGTTTATGATTGGCAAGTGATTAATGAAGATAGTTCTAGTGAAAAACAAAAAATGGAAAAAGAGGAAATTCGTGCAGTTATAAAGTTTTATGTTTTGAAAGGTAAAAATGCTACGCAGATTAAAACAAAATTAGATGGCGTGCTTGGTGATTCATCTCCTTCTTTAAAAACAGTAAGCACTTGGGTAAATAATTTTAAATGTGGTCGTACAAGTTGTCAAGATGAACCTCGTAGTGGACGCCTAGTTGAGGTCACTACCGATGAAAACATTGAGAAAATCCACAAAATTGTTCTTGGTGATCGCAGACTGAAAATTAGGGATATTGCGGAGATTGTGAACATCTCACATGAACGCGTGTACAATATATTACATCAACATTTAGAGATGAAAAAATTATGTTCGAGATGGGTGCCGCCGCGTTTGCTGACAATTGAGCAAAAACAAATACGCAAAGATCTTTCTACGCAGAATTTAGAACTTTTTAAGCGAGACCAGAAAGAATTTTTACGTCGATTTATAACTGTTGATGAGACCTGGGTTCATCACTATACACCACAACTAAAGAAACAATCTAAGCAATGGACAGAGCGTGGTGAACCGTGCCCAAAGAAAGCCAAGACCGTACCCAGTGCTGGAAAAATTATGGCTACCGTTTTTTGGGATGCGCACGGAATAGTTCTTATAGATTATTTAGAAAAAGGAAAAACGATAACCGGAGAATATTATGCCAATTTATTGCAACGTTTCGATGATGAGGTGAAAAAAAAGCGACCACATTTAATTAAGAAGAAAATTCTGTTTCATCACGATAATGCTCCTGCACACACATCAGCAGTTTCTATGGCTAAACTACACGAATTTAAGTATGAATTGCTTCCACACCCACCATATTCTCCTGATTTGGCTCCGAGTGATTTCTTCTTGTTTCCAAATTTGAAGAAATGGCTGGCAGGAAAAAAATTTACAGGTGATAATGAAGTAATTGGTGCTGTAAACGGCTATTTTGAGGAGTTAGAGCAATCGTTTTATAAGGAAGGGTTAATGGCATTAGAACACCGTTATATGAAGTGTATCGAGCTAAATGGTGACTACGTTGAAAAATAAATACGATTTATCCTGGTAAAATTGTGTTTTCTTTCCGACTTACCTTACTTATCAAACGACCCTCGTAATACGCTTGTACACACATAATGTATATGGTTTACTGAATTAATGGAATTTAAATTAATTGAATTTTTAATTTTAAATTAGTTCGGTTTGACATAGTTTTGTTTTAGATTTTTTTTTATCATTATTAAATATTGAAAAGTAAAAAACAAAAAAAACAAAAAAAAAACAAGATAACAAGAAAAAAATAAATTTTTAATTATTATTTTTTTTTTTTCGAACGAATAAAAACCAGTTTATTAGGAATTTGTACACACAAATATTATAAATTAAAATTTTAATTTGTTTAAAATATTGTTATATATACCTACATATGACTTATAAATACTATAGTGCATATGTTTACTATCACGTACAAAGGAAGAATGAAAAGTTCTTGGCTTAACATATGAGAGGCGCCATTCGTGTCAAATCGACATTTTGTTTATCATCGAAAAATATATATACATTACATATTACAATCCATTTTATTTAGATCATTTTAAATATAAATTTCAGTTTCATTTTGAATGAGAATTTTTCGTTATACCCTCGTGTTTTTGTAATTAAAAATTAAATATTATGAGAAAAAAAAACAACGAATAATTTATGAAATCCACAACGTAATTTAAAATAAATTATTACAAAAAAAAAAAAAAAAACACCAAAAAACCAAAAAAAAACCAAAAAATTTATTAATTATAAAATTACCTGATTAAAAATTAAATGAAAACATATAAAATAAAATGTTATGTAATATTGAAATTTTTAGAATATGTATTCAATTAATTATAAATGTAGTTAAGTATAATTATTAATTGAATGTGTGAAAAAATATTAAAAATATTAGACAAAAACATATAGATAAAAGAGTACAAATATCTATGTGAAATGAACGTAAACTTATTTTAAATCCAGTTAGTCTTGTGATGGATTCTATAAAATTTGAAAATTAATTGTTTCTGTCTTTTCATAAATGGATATATATTCATGAGCACAATATCCGTGTCGTCTTATCCAGTTAATAATAATTGATTAAATGAACGAAAATAATTATTCATTGGATTCAATTTGAATCGATAGTTTTGTTGAACAAACTTTAAATAGCATTTATGTACCTATACATACATACAATACACTTCAAATTTTAAGGTATCCATTGATTTATCAATGAAATGTATCTACATATGTACCTATACATTCTTGCTTGCTTGTAAGATAGAGCAAGTAGAGTTCATACAATTAAAGTGCTCTTAATGATATGTGTGCTAGTCTACTATAAAATTTACATATTTACGAGTATATATATTTATTCAAGTGTTAGAGCGAATTATTAATAGTTAATAATAATAATTAATTAATTAATTGATATTGAATGCAAAAATGACTTAAGTCTATCTATAAAATTTTATATCGATTCATATAAATAAGTATTCTAATAAAATATTAACCTATTTAGTTACAAAAAAAAAAAAAAAAAAAAAAATTTACATAATTATTTATGTATGGATATGTGTATATAAATAGAACGAAAGAAAAACAATTTTTTTTCAAATTATAACAAGTGTTCAATACAATTTGATAATAATCAAACAAAAACGTACACACCCGATTCTTTTATAGGTTGAAATTGTTCACTGAAACCGTGCTTCAATATCGGGGGCTCGAATAGGGACATAATGAAAATCATAATATCCAATTTTTAGGAAAATAATTTTACAAATTACAGTATATAAAAATTAATATTATCTGCGAAAATTTTCAATTTAAATTAAATGCTTGCATAACAAATATATGAAGAAAAAATATGTATGGTTTACAATTTGAAAAATGAATATAAAATACTAAAATGTTATTCACACAAAGCCACACATTTTTTATCTAACATTAATCATTATGTTTTGCTTACAGCTTCCAATCAGTATGGTTCGGTGGTCGCATAATTTGTTCATTTTAAATCAAATAAAACATATATACAACTGTGTAAGATTAAAAATATCGAATTGAGATCTTATATTTATTATTGATATGCTTTGTAAGTTGCAACAAATTGAAAATCTTCTCCGTACTCGCACACTACAGTGCAGTAATATAATTTAAACAAGAAAAGAGAAACTACTTTTCGCTTATTTTTTTTTTATATTTCTTTCTATTTCTCTTCTTCTATTTTCATGTGTAAATAAACATGTTTTTCTAACTTTTAAAAATATTTTAGAAGTAGACAAAGAAGTAGGAATATACACGAATAGTAGATTATCTTATTTTCTTGTGTGCTGTTATGTACTGCACTGCAGTGGGCGTGTACGAAGAAGAATATCAAATCGAAACAAGATTCGTGTTTAAACAAGAAAAACCAATAATTGTTTTGATTTACATTTTTGTGTGTAAACAAACATGGTCTTCAAGCTTTCAAATGTTTAAGATGTAGGAGGGGAAGTATACAGAAAAGTAGAAAGATACTAAAATGGTTGTGTTCTTCTTATAATCTTGAGTATGTTATGTGAGTGTTGCACTGTAGTGGGTGTGTAGTGTACAAAGAAGAAGAATTTCTGATCGAAACAAGATCCGCGTGAACAAGAAAAACTAATAAATGTTTTGACCTATATTTTCATTTGCAAACAAACATGATCATTGAACTCTTGAGTATTTGAGATGTTCAAAAATAAGTACAAAAAAAAGTACAAAGATACACGAATAGTAGTTTTCCTTCACCTTTTCTCGTGTAATTTATGTGCTGCACGGTAAAAAAAAACATAGAAATTGGAATTTCGTATTGATAGAATAAAAAAAAATGAATTTAAAATTTAGTATATGGTAAAGTTCCAACCTAGAGAGAGAAAAGTTTAGAAATGCACCGGGCGTCCAAGAGACTAAAACCGGCACTGTTTTACGTAAAGCACACTTGTAATTTCAAGTAATTTTATTCAAGTACCTTCCTTTATAACATGTATATTCTTCCTCTACAAAATATTATACAAACTCGTATAAATGTGAACATGAAAATTTTCCGTGAATAATAAAATCAATATTTTTTCTTATACTATTACTGATAACAATTACGTATAATATATAAAATGTACATACATATACCTACGCATACATGCAGCATACATACATACAATTTTATAAAATAATATTAATATATGTACAAAAATATGAATATCACTTGTAATTCAAAATTCATATCGATAGATCCGATTATTATTATTATTGTACTGACGACATATTAATAACGATTACAATAATTTACATACACAAATATAAATAAATGTAAACAAATACTAGTATGTAAAAATATCTATAAGAGTATATAATGTATAAACGTACAAATAAATAATATTCTGATGTTGAACTCGATGTCGATATGTCGACAATATGATAATATGAATATATGCTGATGATGATTATAATGATGATGATGTTGTTGATGTTGAAGGTTAAATATTAATCAAAACACGAGTTTATTAGTTTTTAATTTACATACATATTTTTTTTGTTTAATATTTTTTTTTATTTTTAATAATTTTGTAAATATTTTAAAATTGTTACATTTCCAATAATCATATATTTTTTTTGTTTTTTTTTTAGTAAAAATTTCGATTTGATTTTCCTCGTCATCAGCATCATCATCATCATTTCATCTTACTTACAACAACTAAATTAATCTGAATAAAAAGCAAAACAAATTTTTATGATTATGTGCATGACATATGAAGGCATTTTAATTAATAATTTTTTTTAAAAAAGATAAAGACTGTATATACTTACAGTGTATTTTCGAAAATTTGTTCTACCAGTTCTACTCATAAAATTCACAGAATGTCTATAATATGAAAATGAACTTAAAAAAATTATTCACAAATGGCAAACGATGTTGACATTTGAAATGTCAAGTGTATAGACCATTTTGTGAGATTTTGTGAATCAAGACATTTTATCATTCATTTTGGGGGGTGATTATTTATCAAAATTTTGTTTTATTAAAATCTGTATGCTCTTTGAAAATGATATATTTTCAAATAATTAATATAGCGGTTGTAATTTGATGCGACTACATGTACAATGCATGACTATGCAATCATCAATAAATTGTTCAGTATTGTGATTTGCATTAAAATTGTGAAATTTATTGAGTATAAATCGTGTTCGCTCCTCAAAACAGTTAATATTATTTGATCATTTATGTAATATAAACGCAAATGATAATCAGAAATTTTCAGAGCGTTAAATGATATTCATCAAGTAATCAAATCCTCCTTATAGAAAGATGATCAATTGAACTGAACATCTAGCCAAAATTTGTTTCAAATAAGGTCCAAATTTTCAATTTTGTTTAATTTAGCGTCTGTATATTTGCGCATATTTTGATCAAAATCTCATAAATCAATTGTTGAAGTCAAAGTTATTCGTCATCGTATATGCTCTGTAAGGTTTTACATAATTCGTATTATATCAATTAAAATCTACAGAAGCTACTATTATAATTAATAAATTCTCATCCTTATAACTATAGTGTGTTCTGTATTTAAAATTAAATGAAATATATACAATTTGTTCATTGTATATTATACGTTTAATGTGTGCAGTATACACAAATTATGTACAGAGTAAAGTATATAGTCTGTACATTAAATTAGTACATTATTATGTACATATTTTAAATAAATATTTATTACAATCATTAAAAATATATATTATTAAAATTATTAATAATTTATCATTATTATTGCTATTATTATTCAGTCATAATAAATCGTATATCGTATACATATATGTACATATATATGTATATATGTATATATACATATTGAAGGAGGAATAACGAAAGATCACTTTTATATAAATTTATATGATAGTAATGTAAAATATAAATATGGAAAAAAAAAATTGAAAATTTTAAAATTATATACATACGTGCATATGTATATGTGTACAGCTAAATTACATATGTATTTAGCAAAGGCACGTATTGACATTACGCCCTCTTCATTATTTATAATTCATAAAAATCATAGAAAAATATAAAGAAAATTTATTTTAATTTGTATTTTTATTTATTTCCTATGCATACTCAGATAAGAGTAGATGCGTATTAGGCGCTAAACACAATCAAAGCAGACAGCAGAAAATTGTTACAATCTCAACATAACGTTAAGGGTGGTATTCACCAACATAAAATATATCCGTCAGATATATTTTAGCCGGATACAATTTCAGCTTATTCATCAACCTAGATAAAACTTTGTTTTCGAACTTTGTTTTCGAGTCGAACATGTGTGTCAAACATGTCAGCTGATTGTATTTTTATATTACAAAATGAAAAAGAGGTTATATGATGTGATGATTATATGTGAGTGCTGTGCTGCTGTTGTTAATAACAAGGTTATGTTCGAACGATATTTATAATACCACTAAGAGGTTGTCTTAAAAATATCCGAGTAGTGTTTTATCCAGGTTGATGAATACAACACTTTATCTCAGATAAAAGATAATCTATGTTGGTGAATACCAGCCTAAGTGTTTTGTAAATCTATGCTGGCGACACAATGACGACGGTAGAAGCATCAAAGCAGAAAATCTGATAACTGTCGTGTTTGAGAAATGTTTAAATTTATCTGCTTGCTGCTGGAGAAAAACAAGTAGTATAAGAAATTATTACATTAATAACCATAGATTAAAGAGAAGAAGCTTATCTTAAAGCTTAATCTGCTTTTAATGTGTTTCTTTCTGAAATTGGATGCGACAGATATTTTGCTTACACGATCATATTTTTTTGCTCCTGCTGATAGATATTTGTTATGGTTATCATTGTGTTCAACGCCTCACATAATAATAATAATAACATTGGGAACATATTCATATCCATAAACTACTCAAATGTAAGTATACATTTGATGTTGGTTTTTGTTTTGTTGTTTTGCTTTTTTGCTCTCATCATCATATTCGAGTGAAAGTTTATAAATTTAAATGATAACCTTTTGTAAAGAAAGTCTTGATCTTTGATGATTTGTTTTTTTTTTTTTTTTTGATATTTAAATGATAGTTTTTAGTCATTCGGTATTCATTTAATAATTTATTTTTTTATATTGTTTATTTATTTAATTTAATTTTATTTATTTCTTATATGCATAAAGCAATACTATAATAGGTAGTATATAAACAATTTATAGGAAAATAAATAGGAAAAAACAACTTGTAGAAAAAATAATAACACGGTCTAGAGATAAAGAAAAGAGGACTTTTGATATGAAATAACAAGTCGAACTATTTTTCTTTTTTTCACATTTCACATCTAAATAATTCAAATGTGTTTTAAAATTATTACTTATATGCACATATAGTACATGCAATGTAAAGGTACATTCACAATTCAGTGTAGATAGCCGTATGTTATTATATAGGAATATTGGAATCGGAACACAAGCTTTCAATGTAATTTTCTCTATCGCCAGCAACAGGTTAGAAATACAACCTAATCTCAATCTTACTCTAGCGTAATCTGGGCTGGGCGAAAAAAGGACAAAGCCGTAGAGTTTTTTGAAGAACGTGTGATGTAGAACGTAATCTGATCTGGATTGTGAATGTATACCTTAATGATTATTCAATGATTTATTTTCATTGCTACTCTAGTAATTGTATAGCAGTAGTTTTGTTGTTATTATAAAAACTTTGATTTTCTTTATATTCTCATGTAATAAATGCACACTTACGTACCAACAAGCTTATACATTATATTTAAAAAGTTAAAAAAAAAACGACCTTAATAGATATATTAAATTTATGGAATAAAATATTGCTGTATAATATACGCGATGCGTGCACGAAGACGCGGTGATTTAATATGTGATGAAAATACATACATATTTACATAATAATAAAGTATTCAGACACAGTATTAATTATTATTATTATTTAATTAGTGAGAAATTGAAAAAAAAAAAAAATAGCTAAACATTTATGGGATTTTAATTAATAAATAAAAGATAATAAGAAATTTAAATATGTATAGTTATATGTATATAGAATGATATTTGATAAGAAAAATTTACATATATGCAAGTATGTATTTATTAAGTAGATAACAGAAAAGTGATAGTAAATCACTTCAAAATATTTGAAAAAGAAAAAGAAGAGAGAAAAAAAAATGTTTTTTTTTTATGGGATATTCATTCAAAATGTGTATATAGTATAATACAGAAGTTGTTAATGAAAAACGTTAAATATCCGTGATAATGATGTAAACTAGATTTGTTTGGTTACACCTTATATTGTTTTTATTTTCTTTTAATTTAACGCTGATATAATTTTTAAATAAATAATAAATGTGATGAAATTTATTACAGAGATTATAATGACGCTTTACAGACTGTTATTCTGTCAATATAGACATGTGCATTAAATAAAATAATCATTAAAAATAACGTGGATCTATGTTTCTTTATGGATATATGTTATCTTTCCGTTTTTGTTTCAGTATGTGACAGTCTACATGGTATGCATATGAGCTTCATTCTTAATCCCAATAACTAAAATGATTTCTCTTACTTCTTCTCTGTCTGTTATTATATCCATACAGTTTCATGTGAACTAAACTCTATAAATCACTGATAAATTTGATAGAGAATAATCTCGCTTGCATGATAGGATAGAATTCAATCAGACTATTTTATCGTAAATCGTTTGTGATAGATGAGTTGCTTGCTGTTGGCACTGTTGGCAAGCAGATATACAAAGTAAGCAACATTTTATTATAAAGCTCTTTTTACAGTGCGTATTTTGAGAGAGAATGTATCGCGCTTGACGAGCATTATGTTGAATTTTCCCTAAAATATTTTGTTCTCCTAATCATTTTAAGAACATATTGAGTGGCATGTTATTCTCAAACCAAAGAATAATATCGGCACTAAATGTAATAATTCGGTAACTTCCAATACTATAGGCATTATCTTTTATGAATCTCGGTTTTATAAGTATATCGGACGGATAATCGAGATGCCACTGTATTTAATTATAAATAGATTTGTCTGAACTAAACATATATAAACATTGAAATTCAAATACAAAATAATTATGATAATTTACAAAACTATATTAATGTGTAGCACAAAAAAAAAATATATATGTATATAATATATTTACCAAAAAGAACAAAAAAAAATTTAGTCTCATAAATATTTATGAGATCAAATCAATTATTTTCTTCTAAATTTTTCAGTCCTTTTTTTTTTTTAAAAAAAAAAAAATTTATCCTGTTTGTTTTATTTTGTTTTTAATGTTCGTCTAATGTCTACCTTATATATGTATACACAAAATTAAAGTACGATGAATATTCGCAAAATTATATACTACACATTCATGGCGTTCAAACAAATTTTATGTGTACATACAGTAGAATTCATTTAAAAGCTATCTCGGTTCACCTACAAGTACAAAAATGTCATTCCGATTATAGTGTCAAATAGCATTCATTCAGTTTTTAAAAACGTTGTTATAATCGAATTTTACTGTACATATACAAGGCATCAAATATACGCAGACAATAGTTGCGTTCCTTTTGTCCAAGTAAAGTACTCCCAAGTACTTGTAGTCGTCATCATCTAATCTACACCACCTCTTGTATTCCAGTAATTTACTTGACAGTTGCATGATTAGTTATGCCAAAATTCGCCGTCAGAGGTTTTTGTGTTTTAATCGTTAGAGATTAAAGAAATAGGTTTAAGTCTATAATACTTTTATTATACTACTTATTATTCAATAGGTGGCTTTTTATTGTTTCAGGTTATGGAGAATCTAAAATCAACAACAAAACAAATTTGAAATACATGACAGCTAAAATTTGAGCACGACCAACTGTCACTCTAATATTTACATTGCCTTAGAAATGTGTATGCCTTGAAATTTGAGGTTACTTTTTAGTACTTCCAAGTAAAAAAAATTGCGTTCCATTTACAATCTAATTCCGAGTACTTGGGAGTACTTTGCTTGGTAAAAAGGAACGCATCAAATACATACATTTATATGAAGATAGACATAAATACAATTATCAGCCCTGTTCCAGATTTCGTTTTTTGCGAAAATGAAATTCGAAAACGAAATTAGGTGTTCCGAATTTCGTTTCAACCGAATTGACATGCGAATTGAAATCGCTTTGGTTGTTAGTAATGAAATCATTTCGGTGATTATAATATTAGGTAGAAAAGGAAAAAAACAGTTTGTTGTTACAAGAAAAAAAATAAAATTGGCAAAATGTAAGTATATTTCATTACAAATAATAATTATCATTAATTATATTTTAATTATATTTAACAATAAAATAAAATTTATTTATCTCTTTCACTTTGAGATTATTTCAATTTAACTTATATGTGTGATGTTACAAAACATTGTTCTTGCTAAATTCACATCATAATCTTTACCAACAGATCTTTGATATGCTCCTTCAGCAAGAAAACGAAATGTTGCACCTACTTGCAAAACCAAAGGAATTGAACTTTCTTTTATATACGGTATAATTTCGTTCATCACAATGAAAAAGGCTTCTTTATTCAAATCTCCATCAATCAAATCTCCATCAATCAAATCAAAATCTCAATCAAAAGTCCATTTAAAATTTAAACTTTTAGATTGCAATTAATACAAATTTAAATATTTTTAAACAAAATAATAAAATTTTCAAAGTAAAATAAGTCAATTTTAAAACTATTTATTACCTTAAACGTCAATCAGCTGACTTCGAATTGAATTTCGAATGATTTCGTTTCGCATAAATTCGTGTGAAATTTGGAACACCTTTTTTGAATTCGCACGAAATTGATTTTCGCTTACGATTTGAATTCGCACGAAATTGGGAACAGGTGCGTATATCTGATTTGTAAAATTAAATGTTAAAAAAAATAAAATTTTCAAGCCAAAAAAAAAAAAAAAATACAATCACAATACGAAAATAAAAAAATATTTCTTATTTGGGTTCGTAAATGATAAAATAAAATGAAGAATATGTATATAAAAGAAAAATGTCATTTTTTAAAAAACAAAAAAAAATAAATAAATAAAAAGAAAACATCTCGTTTCATTTGTCTTTTTCTGTTATTTTTTTTATCATTTTTTCTTTTTACTTTATTATCCTGATTTATTGGATATTTGCCAAAAATGTATCCATCTATCAAGAAAACACCTACATACATTTATATATTTGTTATTTATTCATAAATATAGAAAATACATACATAGAAGATACATATATGTATATACCAAAACCTACTACATATAAAGTAAAATATGTACAGCTAATAACGGAACAAAATATACATATACAACATATACAACGGAAGAGAAATCATTATAAAAATTTGAATAAAATAAAATAAAATAAAAATATTTCGTTTTATTATTATTATTATTATTATTTTCGTTGCCGTATTTATAAATACATATACATCATTTATCACATTTTTTTTTTTTAAAGAAAAATATTTATTTTATATTTTTTATGTGATTTCATTTGTGGATTTTTTTATTATTATTATTATTTATAGTTTTTGTTTATTTTGTTATTTTTAATATGTATGTAGATACTATGCATTATTATTTGTTTTTATAAATTATTAGTTAGAGTGTAATATAAATTATAGATAATTTATTGAAAATCATATAGTACGTATTTTTAAAGATATACATTCGTTATACCAGTTATACATACTCGTGTGTAGTATTTCATATACTGTAGTATACTATAATAATCTTTTAGATTTATTTATATTTCATTTTAAATTCTTTTTATAAAATTTTTTTGATCAAAGTATGTATAAACAAATTCGATAATTAATTTTAATTTTTTCACATACACACACATATAATATCCTAATGTAACTGTATTAATTCTGTATTATTAAATGTTTTCTAACGTATCTACCTACATAATGAATTATCATTTTTCTTATATGAAATGAAATGAAATGAAGTGATTTAATGATACACAGGAAATGAACTAGAAAATTACATTAATAATAATTATTTGGGTGGATTTTTGATTTAAGAATGAAATATTTTCATAATCATTTACACATTTATGGCCGATTCCTTCATAAGTACTCTCTGGTAGTTGGTTGCTTGGTTATCACCTAAGTTTAGCTGACAACTAGCAACGAGTTTGGTTTTCTTCATATACAAACTTCTCTCTAACTAACCGCAAAGCTAACTAACTGGCTTATTTACAAACCGAAAATTGAAAGTTTTGAATCCAGATTCGAGATTAATATAAATTTAGGCTTGGTTCAAAAATTAATCATGATTTTGCAGTGTTGCAGAAGTGTTGCCGCAGTGTTAGCTCAATACTGATTATTTATGTTGCGATGCTTTGATGTTGCTGATTAATTTTACGACAGTTTTGAAGTTTTGTTGTCTTTTAAAATTTTACAAATCGATAAAAATTCACAAAAAATCAAAAATAAATTAAATAAATAAACCAAATTCAAAATATTGAAATTTAACTCACTATTCATTGTTTTCTTGGTCCATGATAGTATTGATAAATTAGTTTAAAATCAATTAAACGTCACGAATTTGAGGTTATTTATTTATTCATTGCAACATCAAAAATCATGATGCAAATGTTGACTTTGTGATATGTTAATGTTAACAAAATAAAATGCAAAAATGAGCACATGATTTCAGTCATGATTACTTTTTGAAATGTTGATGAAAGTTTCTTTTGCAACACTAACGCAGTGTTGAATTTTTGAACCCACTCTTAATGTTAGGTGCAGTCATTTGAATGTTTTCCAGTTATACTGCTTACATCTAAATAAATAATTAATCAAAACTACATTTACCAACTAAAGTAAGGTGATAGCTAAGTACTAATCAGAGATGAAGAAATACAAATCTCTTTGCTATCCTTCCGCTAAAACTAAAGTAAAAAGATAGTTCGAACTTGGAAGTGAAGAAGAATTCGAGCATTAGTTGACGATGTCTCTTTCAAATATAATACACTCAAAATTGAAACGAAGTAGCATGTGCGGCAATCGATATCGATAGATTTTGTCGAGAAATATCGTGAACAGAGTGAGTGATCAGTGATGGTCGAAGTTATTTCGTTATTTAAAGTTATATTAGCAATTAAATTCTATATAGCTGAATTATATGTAAGTATGTGCCGATTGATACTGCATATAATATGTAGATGATAATTTATCCACAACACTTTCAATAAATTTCACCCGCATTTTACTTCCAATTCATTTTTATCTTGTCTAGTATTGTACATTATTATGATCTCAAACATAGACCAAATTTAGAGAAGAAACCAACATGTGATCGTGACGTATAAAAAATGAATTGAATCAAAAAAGTAGAGCAGAGCATGTATATAAAAAAATGCTACAACATGTTAATTACAATTTTTGTTTTTTTTTTTTTGTACTTTTCACATTAAAACAGAAAAACTGAATAAATTAAAAAACAGAAAATATGTTGGTAGGTACAGATAGGTACAAAAATGCATACTATATACGTGTATAAACAGCACAACAACAAAATGGCTTAACGATCGCGACATAATAAATTTTATTTTGAAAACATGACAAAAGAACCGTTAATTTGTTCCACAATCAATTATTATTTATGTATGTACATATCTTTTTTTTTTTTTGTTTTTATTTTATTTTATTTTATTCATTTTTTCTATGTGTAATTTTCTCTAAAGTATGCAAATTATAAATGATTTTCAGTTTAAAATTTGATTTAATCTCATGTTACGGTATGTTATAAATAACCACACTCTATACCAACTATGTAATTAGTTCAATAATCAATATATAATCAAATATTTGTTCATTCCTTTTTTGATTTAATTTAAATAAAAATGAAAAATTATGAAACGAAAACGAAGAAACAAAAAAAAAAAACAACTTTACATATAAAACAGATAAGAAAAAATTGAATAGAAAAAAAAAACTACTAAAACAATGAAATAAAAATAACAACAACAAAAAAAAAAACAATAACAAATTGAAATTCAATAACACAAAAATTTCAAATTAAAATATGTAAATCATTTAAAAAACAATTTTCAAAATTATATTAAATTAAAAAGAAATAAATAAATAATGAACAAATAAACAAAAAAAAAACACAATAAAAAACTAAACAAAAACAAAAAAAAAAAAACAACATGAAGAAAAATCAAACAAAGTACAATATAAAAAATTGGAAAAAAAAAAACAAACGTGCATATGTGAAAAAAAAAAAAAAAATACGAAAGAATAAAATGAAGAAAAACAATATCTATAGGTCGAGGTAGGTAGATGGGTACCTACACTAACCATTTATAACTTTTTGAAATTCCGAAATCTCATAAAAATATTATGTGGAACGATAACAAACTGAATCAAAAAATAGTACATAGATATATAAATATAAAAAAAACAGTCAAGAAAAATGAACAAAGTGAAAAAAACAAAACAACACAATCATATATATACATTATTATGTATGTACCAGGTGAAGAAGATATTAAAAACGAATATATTTTATAGATGAGAATTAATAACAGAAAAAAAAATCAAAGGAGGAAAAAAATGATTACTTTTTGATACAAAAAAAAAATAAAGTCTGCACTCCAAAAAAATAAAAACAAATTAAAATGAAAATAAACGAGAAAAAATATATAAAAGAATGAAACAATAAAATCAAGAAAAAAACATAATAAAAAACACACTATAGATTATTGTTTCGTGTCCCTTGCTTCTTCTTACAGTTCTTTTACTTTTAAAGAAAGAAAAAAAAATATTTTTAAAATAAGAAAGAAAAATGTAACTTTGTGTATTTAATTTAAAATGCGAACACTTTGGGTATACTTTTTTATGATGTGTAGCACCTTGGCACGGAGCAAGAAGTATACAGAGAAAATGAAATTTGAATTTCTTTTTACGAATCAAAATACGAGTATATATGGACACATGGTATGTAAGGTACTAACTAACTAGTGCTACTCCTACTAGCGTACATCTTACCCGTACTATAGTTAGCTGATAATAACCTCCTATTACTTACTGTCTGTCTCTGTATCTTCTTGTTTCTTGTGTACCTGCTTCTTGTAGTGTGTAGTGTGTGAAGCAAGTACAAAAATAAAATGATTTTTTAACAATGTTGATATGCTTATTTACTGTCTGTTCATGTTTCTTGCATACTCTTGAATACTTCTTGTGGTGTGTAGTACAGAGCAAGTGAGAATAAAGAGAAATGATATTTTCTTATGAATCAAAATTACGAGTTTATAGTTTTTACAGGTACTACTAGCGTATACTCATATAACGTGCTATAGTAAAATGCCAATTGTCTCATTGCTACCACTTATCGTTTCTTTCTTTTTCTCGTATGTATATTTATTTTGGTGTGTACTGTAGAACAAGTATAAAGAGAAAATGAATGTTTCTTATGAATCAAAATAATACGAGTGCATGATTATGTAAACTACTATTAGAGTACTCGTATATCGTACTATAGTTAGATTCCTTATAACCTTGTTGCTAAATGCTACTCTACTACTTACTGTCTGTCTCTTCTGTTTTCTTATATATGTACTTCTTATTTTGTGTAGTGCGGAGCAAGTGTAAAAAGAAAATGTATGTTTCTCTAGAATGAAAATACGATGACATGGCAGGCAAGATACTACTATAGTTAGTTGCCAATAACCTCATTCTGTTTCTTGTTATATTATTTATGAGGTGTAGTGTAGAGCGAATATAAAAAGAAATGAATTTTTCTCAAGAATGAAAATACGATTACACGGTACGAAAGATACTATACTAACGTATATCGTACTATAGATAGTTAGTGGTCAATAACCTTATTACTCAGTCTGTTTACTGTCTCTTCTTGTTTCTTGCATACTTTTTACGGTGTGTAGTGCGAAATGTAGAGCAAGTATAAAGAGTTTAAAGAAAAAATGAAATTTGATTGGAAATGCCTATATACTTGATGAAATTGGGGTAATAGCATCTACTTATTTTATAGGTATAAGTATGTTCTCTGATAAATTCATAAAAATAAAAGGAAAAAAATTAAGTGACTCCTTTTTTTTTACTTTTTTCTGTATTGAAATAAGATAAATTCAAAACTTCAAAAAGAGATCAATTACAAAAATCCAAAGAAAAAAAAATTTTTTTCTCAACTTTTTTTTTTTCATCGTTTTCGATTTTTTTCACGATCGTTTTTATTCTTTCTTTCATTTTCATTCTGCATTGACGATAAATAAAATATGTACATAACATGATACACTAATATTATTTGGCTGCTGTTTTTATGCTGTTTGATTCTTTATTACTGTTTCGTGATTATTTTCCAGTTTTATTTTTTTCCAGATTTATTTTTTCTTCAAGCATACCATACCGATTGTATTTATGCACATTCAATCTACATTTATATAAAATATGTAGGTACTCGTACATATACCAACTAACCTTGATTCTTAATCAAAAAGAATTGTGAAGAGAACAAAACTTCAATAAAAATATAAAAATAAAAAATATCGATTTTTTTTCTTCATTTAATGTAGAGGTAGGTAGTGATCGAAGCAGAAAAAAAATAATATTGAAAAAGGATTTAAGCGGTCAATAAGTAAACATAACTATATCTATACTCGTGTATATACATATGTTATGTATTTTGAAACAGGTTACACGGCAAATACATTATAGACAGATGCATGTATATAGTTAAGCGTTAAGCTGATAAAAAACTAAATGTAATAAGAAAAAAAACAAAGAAGAAGCATAAATTCTTGCAAATTCTTGAATTCATTCAATTAAATATAAGTTGTAGTTTTTTTTTTTTTTTGTGTTTGCATTTTTATCATTTTTTTTTACCGCATTTACACATACATATAGTACATTGATACGCATCTACTTATACACAATGTATTATTTATTATGATTATCATTTTTGTTGAATTCTTTTATTTTCCGGTCATTCAGAAAAGCATTTTATTTTTGATTTTATTTTGATTCTCATTTTATGAAAAATGAAAGAAGAAAAACAAAACATAAAAGAAAAGAAAAGATTTCATCAAATAAAGAAATAAGAACAAAATGCAAACACAAATAAGAAATAATAAAAATAAAAAATAAAGGGAATATTGGATCATATTTTATGGGGTCCACAGAGAGAGTTATTTGAAAACGTGTTTAAATAAAAACAAAAGAAAAAAAAAATTAGTTTCTTTTTTTCATTAAAGGAAAAACAAATCTGCACACTATCCGTGTAGATATTTATGCACATAGCTTCAAGATTATTTTAAGATTTTCTTGTTTTTTATTTGAACTACTCCATACAGTGTTGTGAATAAATCGTTGGACAAACATTAATTCGATCGATAAATCGAACCAAATCGAACCAAAATTGGAATATGTATTCTGGAAAAACTTCAATCTTCATCGAGTATTACAACCATGGATAATGATAAGTAAAGCCGGCTAGCAAAACTAATGGGGATAAATTTTAACGAAAAATACTGAGAAGAAACTTTGGTCCCAGAAGAGAGACAAATCGATAGAGAATGAGATTCAGCCATGCTATATATTAGCTTTATAAAAATGTTAGTGTTGTCGAATTCATGAAAGTTATTAGACTTTCCTGTATAGGACACCAAATTCTCTTAAACGAACCAAGTAAAGTGGTGAAAAAAAATATTATTTCCTTTTAATATTTTTGTATTGATTTTCTTCTATTCGAATGTGTTTCTTTGTTTATAAGTTTTCTGTAGATTCTTTTTTTTTTTATTTCTTCCAAGTATTTTCAATTAATTATTATTCTGTCATTAATCACCCACTACGGCCACAATATAATAACTTATAGACGCTATACCATAAACGTAATAACCGTAAACGTAAAGTTTTGTCGCTTTCATTTTTTTTCTTTCTAATTTTGAATTTTGCTTCGATAAGAAAACAAAATTATTTTCTTGTAGTTTTACCTTCGTTTGTAATTTTCTTTTTTTTTGCTTCGTTTTTTTCTTAATAATTTTATTTACTCAAATTATTTCCTCTCGTCATTTTTCTTCTTTTGTGTAATTTTATGTGCATTTTTGTATTTTTCAATGATTTTCTTAACTATTTTTTTTTTTTTATTGTAAACGTGTGGGCGTGTTGAAGAAAACCGCAAACAACAAAAATGCAGATGTTAAACGATAGCTTCAATAAAATATTTGCAATAATATACATCACATGCTTATAGTATCGTTGTCTTTTCAATTTTTTTTTATTTTTTTTAAATTTTCTTGTTTTATAGCTTCGAAAGAATTTTTCGTTTTTCATCTTTTTTTCTTCTCTATAATTAATTTCCTTTATTATTAAAAAAAAAAAAAAAATTGGTTTTCACGTTAAAATTATTAATAATTAATTAACTGACACAATTTTTTATTCATTACACATTTTATCCCAGTAGATGAGATAACGAACCACAGAACATCGAAGTGGGTTAGAACAAGAAGAGCAGACCCCAATTATAAGAAATGGAATAAAATGCTAGGGGAGAAGAATATTAAATTTCATCCCAGAAGGAAAATAAAAAGATCGAATGCTATAGAAGGGATTCAACATAGATCATAACATTGCTAAGTTATTAGCCGAAGAAGTGTAAACATGATCATTTCGGGAGTATATTTCTTTTGTGAATGATCTTCCATTGTACATAAAATATGCACCTATATGAAATGATTTGATCTCCAAAAACACATATAGTACGTATGGGACAATGTTCAAAACAAATGAACAAGAAAACTAACGTAAAGGCGTACTTGCTTTCAAAGAAGAACATCAAAATGTCTTAAAGAAGCATTCATTGCCCCACTGGGATTGTAGTGAATCTAGCATGTACATACATATTCCGATCAGATACAGCTGCAACTATACACGAATAAATATTTGTAATTCCAAAGAATTAATGAAATGATTGATTCGGTAGGTAAATTACACGTACGTACTATATGATTGTTGCAAACCATACACATGGTGTTCTCTATATCTTTACAATAATTTGACTGGATTTTAATAAATGATTGAAGAGTGAAGAGAAAAGTAAAGAAACTAAGTGATAGAGGATAATTACTAGAAAATCTAGTGAGAATGAATGAATACCGATCAATCATGAAAGTATGGAGAAACGAACCACAAGGAAGCCGAACTAAAAGATCTGTGATAAGGGAAGGTTCAAGAGCTGTAATCGTAACGTTATCCAAGATGAAGAATTGTTGTTGCTTTTGTTGTTTGTTTAGGAGGAGGTATGAACCAGATCACTCAGACAAACACTGTCCATTGTACTCGAAGCCCCCGTCTAGTCAAACTTCTTCATCGCTCTTAGGTAACAAAGGAGTTCCACTCGACATTCAGGACCAAATTGTTCGGGTCTGATGATATCAGTGCCGAAGATGCGCATTCTAATAGAGGAGAAGGACTGGCACTCACACAAAAAATGTTCCGTCGTGTCGTCTTCCTCTCCACAAGAAGCACACAGTGCATCACTGATGATTCCTATAATGGTAGCGAGATACTTTCCACAGAAAACGAAGAATTAGTGATCAAATAAAATGTTCTATATCAAAATAAATTTAGACCAATACACAATACATGAATCGATAATTCTTTCAGTTTTTCTAAATGAATTTTAGTTCTTGAAAATTATTCTTCAATTAATTTATATATGTCTATTTCATTTGAATGATTATATCTTTGAACACCCTCTGCATACATTGCATATTTGTACGTATCCGTATAACTCTGCACCTTATATCATGCACTTTTCATTTCATCATCATTTTTTGTTTTTCATATACATACTACCTAAATTGTTATTTTATTGTTTTCTTGCAAAAAAAAGGAAAAAAAAATATGAGAAAAATACATAAAAATTAAAATGTGTACATTATGATAGAAGTAAGCAATTTTTTGCTATGAACAATATTTATAATTCAGCAAAAAAAAAAAAATATTCACGAATTTCAAGTAAAAAATAATATATTAGGCGTGGTAACATAAAACGATACGTTAAAACTACGTATAATAGACGAAAATTTATTTAAAGCAAAAGAAAAAATAAAGAAAATAAAAATAAATAAATAAATTCAACAACAATTTTACTATCCTTACAAATGCGATTATTATTGCTGTTGTTCAAAACAGAAATGACTTAAAAAACTGAATGATTATAAAAATTTATATTAAATTTGCATGTATACAGTAGATTATAATCAAATTATTGCTGTTTTTTGGTTGGATCACGTGAAATTCAAAATTTGATGACATTCGACAGACAAAGAACAAAAGAAGGAAAATGAAAATTGAAAGGAAACCTTAAGAGTAGGTTTCGTCTTTGAAAAATTTCATACCATTGCATACCTTTTAGGTGCTATAAAAATTGATTTTTGAATATTTTGATGAAAAAGAACATAATTTTATTTTGTTAATAAAAATGGAAATATGTATAACAAAGTTTTTGACAATTTTTTTTTTTTGTAAACTCTTCAGAAAAGTCCAAACTTTATTTTGATATCAAAATCATATATGTAGATATATGAAGATTTAATTTAGATTAGAAGTCAAAGTTGAACGATTTTTCAAAAAACATCCTCTCCTTTTTTAAGAACTATAACTAAATTTCAGGACATAAAATCAAAAATGTGCTATATTCAAGCACCACAATATCCTTCAGGCTACCCATATTCAAAATTTCAAAGAAATTGGTCAATCAGTGTTTGCTGTACGAGGTGCATTTGGAAACTGAAAAATCGCAATTTTGACAACTTCAACACCCTGTAAAAAGAAAATAAGTACATTTAAAAAAAAATGCTCCGTTAAGCACCAAAATTCCTATCAAAGTATCTATGTTTCAAATTTCATTGAAATCGGTTACGTAACTTCGGAGATAATTGGTGCACAAGATAGCAGATATCTCGAAACCTACTCTTAAGGATTTACAAATTTTTAATTTTGATTATTTGCTTTCAGTTTGTTATACGAATAGAAATATTACATTTTAATAATCATGCTCAACTTAAAGTCATGTCAATGTGCTATGAATGAATATCATGGTACCTATATGTGTAATGTCATATCGAAATTCTCTGTTTTTATACAGTTTCTATACATACCATATGCATATGTGCATACAGTACATATTAATATAAAGTATTTATGCGTTCTTAAAATATGTGCTCGTACATACTTTCTCTTAATAACTGGATTACAATGGAAAACATTTATGAATGAAAAAGAGGCTTTAGAAACCATATAACAGTCGTCATTTAGGTGTTGTTTTTTTGTTTTCTTTTTCTCAATGCTTACATACATACATACATACATGTATGTTATGTTTTTGCAATAATTTCTTCAAGATTAAAAAGACAAATTTTTTTTCTTTTTCAGAGTTCAAGATTTTACACCCCAAACCAGAAATATTTTTCATATTATGTGCATTATAAATTTACGTGTGTATACGTATACAAAGGTATATACTTATATGAACAGATAGCACACCTAGAAATTAATAAAATTGCTTCCTATTTTTGAAGGTAAGTTAAGTCCAATTTTGATAAAAATCATTGAGAAAAGAAATAAAATAAATGCAATAATTGTGGAAGGCTTCAAACACAGATATTTTATTATTACTACCAACTACAAATCAGTAGTTAGGAATTTTCTGTTTATTCGTTTTTTCTTTTTTTGTCACAGGTACATTATGTTTCAGCAACATATCATAGCAACATGTTAAAAAAAATTTTCTTTTAAATTTCTTGTTTTCCCAGAATGTATAAAATCAATAACTTTACTTTTACATCATGTTGTAAGTATCATTGCAACATTTATACACATAATTCTATAAACAATGTTTAGCAACTTTGTATATAAACATTGTAAACTATAAAAATAAATTTTTTTTAGATAAAAAATACTGAAAATTTTTCTTATAATTTTCATCATAAACATTCGTATTCTTTATGTTTATTGGTATCTATGACGAAACACTATATTAATACACAGACAGTGTATTGGATATCTATAATGTATTTTATAATTGCCATCAGTACGATGAAAATACCGTAAAGTCTTCATGAATAATTATGGCATTGAACTTTTCAAATAGAAAAACCTTTAATTTCAAATCACAACTATTAGTATTTTTTCATCTTAGATTGTAGTGCAGCGATCATTTTTCTTCGTAAACATATAGGCACATACATACATATTACTGTCTTTCCTTCCCTTTTTCCATATTTCAATTAAAAAAAAAAAAAATTTATCTAACCTATACCCCTATACATCATTATTTATTTATTTATTTATTTTATTTCAAAAATATTTAGGTTTTCATGTAGTAATTTTTTTTTTCAATTAAATTTTAATTTTTTTTTTTTGTCGTATATTTATTTTTATTTTACTTCAATTTGTTTTTTTTTCTTTCTAATTTTAAATTCCCGTCAAACTTGAAGAAAAAAAAAAGTAATAGGTCAAAAATTTGTAATTTACAAATTTTCTCTGTTGCCAAAACAAATTCTTATCTGCATTATTCAATAACTAGCATGTACATTATTATATTGTACGTAATTGAAAACAAAAAACAAAAAAAAAACAATTTTAAACGAATAATAATGAATCAAAATAAATTCAAATTACATGCAAAAGTAATAAAAATAAATGAATATTTTTATATAAATACACATTTATATATATGTAGTTACTTGTCTGTACTACATACATATATGTAAATGAATAAAATAAAATTAAACTGTATGCAGACTGTCATTATAATACGAGAATGTTGAAAATAAAAATAGATGAAAAATATGCAGAAAATTAAATTAAATTTCAATTATTTTTTTCTATATATCTTTTATCTATTGTTGATAATCTGTGATAAAAAAAAATATATTTAGTATCCAATGAATTATATTTTTAAATTGTATAATATAATACCGTATAATATACGTAAAACTACGTACAGTATGACAAGCAGTATTTTAAATAAATCAATCAAATATTGCATTTTATACTCACAAATACACTTTTTTATCCTTTTAGTACAGTAACATTTCGATAGTTTGGAATGCAATTAATAATTCAATAATTTTTGTTTGATTCTCTTTTCTATACATACTCTATAACAAGGGAGATCATTGACTATAACAATATCTACAGTATACGCAACGATAGTACGAGTAGTATTCTACATTTTCCTTCTTCAAAAAAGTTGATTCTCTCTCTTTTAGTAGAATGCGAATAATGTAAAAAACAAAACACGAAAAATTAACAAACAACATTTTAAACTTGCTCCTCCCCCCTGTAGTATACGCTACGATAGTAATACGAGTAGTATTTCACACATCACATGTGTACTCGTATTTTCCATTTTCCTTGTTCAAAAAAGTTGATATTCTCTATGAGTAGAATTGCGAATATTGTACAAAACAAAACACGAAAAATCAACAAACAACATTTTAAACTTGCTCCTCCCCTTTATACACAGTCTATAACAGGGGAGGTTATTGATTATAACAGTACCTATAGATAGTATACGCAATGATAATACGAGTAGAGTAAGCATTCTACACATAATGTGCACTCATTTTTAAATAAATTTTCATTTTGAAACTTCGAGTAATGCCTAAATCCATCACTGAATACACTCATTCATATTTGAATTATCGAAACATAATTGTATCGAATTTAATATAAATTATTTGAGAAAAAAAAGTAATACATAATAAATAAATATTTCATATTACGTTACGATGTATGCGCGCTATTAAATGTGATTACAGTCAAACAAAGAGTAGTAGGAAAGCCTGAATAATATATGAGTACATGGGTAAATGTATGAATATGAATGTATGTATGTATGTATGTAAGAAAAATATAATGTGTTATGTGATTTGAAATATATAAACTATAAAAATCACCACAAAGTTGTAAAAGTCAGGAATTTCATTTATTTTATTTTTCGGTTTTTTTTTTTTCACGAACTATATAACAATGAGGAGTTATTCACACAGAAATTTAAAAATGTATTCGCGTATACATATATACGTATACAAATAAAAATTACATTATATCTATACACATATGTTTGTATTGTATATGTATATAGGTATGTAATATTTTTTCAAAAAACAAATAAAATGTTCTTAAACTAAATATTTTTGTAAAAAATTTAAGAGGGCAAAATACTGAATGTTTAACCTAATTTTCATTACAGACAGCAATAGCTACTATATATATAGAGAGAGCTATATAGTTAGTTATGTATGTAGTTTACGAGTGTACAAATGTATATATATTTAGCAATAAATTGTCAAAATGTTTACATACATACATATACAGGTTTACATTTAAAATAAATGTTTTTTTTTCAGTATGCTCTTAATTCTTTGTTATAATTGTTTTCATTTTTTTTTGTCTGTATTGTATCTATAGTTTTGTTTTAGCTTTCATCAAGTACTCTACATTTTTAGTATTTATAATATGTAATTTTAAATAAAACAAAGTATGGTAAAAAAAAAAGAAAATATAAATTTAAAAACACATACATATATCAGGTCATTCAAAAAGTTCGCAGCCTAACACATACGCGACATTTCTAGAAACAAAAATTTATTCGTATTGGCAACACCCAAAAGGATAGAATTGATTTTGTGCGTCGATTTGTAACCATGGACGAGACCTGGATTTATTACTATGATCCTGAATTGAGACAACAAACAGCAGAGTGGACCGAGTCCGGCTGTTCGGTCCCAAAGCAGCCAAAGCTCTCAAAATCTTCAAAGAAGTTTATGGCATCAGTTTTTTGGGATGCAAAGGGGATTTTACTAATTGATTACCTTCAGATAAGAAAAACGATAACAGGAGAATATTATTCAAATCTTTTAGGCCAATTAGACACAAAAATTGGGGAGAAGAGACCAAGATTACAAAACAAAAAATCATTTACCACAAAGACAATGCACCAGCACACAAAAGTGTCCTTGCAATGACCAAATTGAAGGAACTACACTACGAATTGTTGGAGCATCCACCATATTCACGCCTCCGTCTGACTTTCATTTATTTCCAAATCTCAAAAAATTCTTACGTGGTAAGCATTTTTCATCAAATAAAGAAGTCATAACGGTTGTCGAAGATTACTTTGGAGGTCTCGAGTAAAATCACTTCAGGCAAGTGATAAATGAATTGGAAAATCGCTGGAAAAAATGCACTGGGCTTAGGGGGGAATACATTGAAGATTAATTGTATTTTAGCTCATAAAGTCATACTGCTTCATTATAAGGCTGCGAACTTTTTGAATGAGCTAGTGTGTATGTAGAGAAATACGAATATTCAAATAAAAAAACATATCAGACACCCACGTTGTTATGGCTAAATGCCAACAAAATATTTGAAAAATTTGATTTTTTAAAAATATTTTTTATAGCCAATCAAATCATAACTAAATAAATTGAATTATTTTAATTTTTGTTTTTTTTTTTCTTTGCGATTGCCTATTTAATAATTCATTCATAATATACACGTCACGTACATATTTTTATATATGGACGAGAGTATGTACGTATATATGTACATATATATGTATGGCAGGTACTTATATTTATTATTTATGGTCATTTCATTTCATCATTTATAAAATGATTATTTATCAAATCACATCATCATCAATAATTCGTTTTGGTCGTCATCTTCGTCATCAACATCATCATAATCATAATCATGATCACTACTACTACTACTACTACTGTTGTTGTTATTTTATTATTATCATATTTTGATCTTAATTTTCAGTATATTCTCAGATTTAAATTTTCTTTTCTTTCCTTTTATTTTTTTTTTTCACTTTTTAGATTTTATTTTTATTTTTTTTTTTGTATATGTATTTTCCTCTCTCTCGCATGTATGTACTACATGTATTTTTTTTTTGACCTACCAGATCGTTAAGATGTTAAATGAAACGATCAAGTTCAATCACCTGATTAATGATCATTAATCGTTCATTATAAATTCTAAAACCATATAGGGTAATAAAATACGCCAAATGTTGCTTTTAATGTTAAGTAGTTAGTTACCTTCTGTTGTGATTGTAATTGTAATTATAGATACTCGTATATTAAAAACAACAATGTATAATGATGATGATTATGATAGACGGATGGACGGACGGAAGATGATGACTATGTGAACGATGATGAAATGATTATTGTTCGTCACTAAATGGCGTTAATATGTGATTATATTTTGTATGGTGATACAACAAAAGACATGAAGAAAGAAAATGAAAATATTTCATCTTTTTTTGTCATAGTCTTATCTTTTTTTTTTCCTTTCCTTTCCTTTCCAATACTGTCTCGTTTGATAGTTGATTTCAATTTTACATTTCATAATAATCATGTGAAAATAAATTATTTAAGTTACAACAAGACAAAAATAAAATAAAAGAAAAATATGCGAAAAAAAAAAATTGTTGAAGATGCAAAAAAACTATAATTCTCTCTCTCCCATTATGGTATGTTGGTTGTTGGTATGTGGTAAAATTTAATAAATGTGAGTGGATACTAGATAAAAAAAAATAAATATATACATAAATCACTTACCTGATATTTATTCCATTGTTGCATTAAATGTTCATGACAAAGATGACATGCTTGTATCATACCGCGTGGATCCTTTGGTCTGGATCTAGCTGGACGTGGATGTGTTTCATTGAATATTGTAAAATATGGTTTATCTCTATCTTTAGAATCCTTTGGCTCAACTGTACTCAATTCAATTAAACTGCCACGTCTTTGTTCATCTCCACATACATAACATACTTCTGTAGTTGAATTTTTATCTGGCATCGATAAATCTAAAATACATTCTGGATTCTGTTGTGTGCTTGTATTCGATGAAGGATGCTGAATTGATGTCGGTGTATGAGAAATTGGTGGTGGTTGTAACGGTGAAGTATGATGTGAATTTCTTAAATCTAATACAACAGCATCCTCTTCAATAACTTGGCCATGTGATGATGGTATAACAGATGCTGACATATTACTTGTTGGAGCTGTTGTAACACCATATGGATGACCATGTTTACTAAGTGCAGCTGAAGCATTAACTGCTGCTGCCACCGATGGAGATGACGGATACGATGATAAATGATGACTATTCATTTGTTCTGCAGATGGATTTGATGGATTATTTGATGATGAATTCATATACGATATCTGTCCTAATTTAAGTTTATGATGAGCGAAAGATGATGGTTTTATGTTGATGCCATCATATGAATTTAAGCTTCTTGATTGTGGTGGAGGTGGCGGTGGTTGTTGCTGATGTGGCTGATGTTGCTGCTGTTGATGTTGAGAATGATGATGTTGATGCTGATGTTGATGTTGCGTTGTTAATGGAAGAACATGAGGATTTTCTCTAGAATGTGGCCGACTTTGAGATTTTTCGTTGTTTCGACTCGATGGTCTTTGCTGAACTAGATTTTGATTGCTTATATGATTTTTACCATAATAATCTGCTACATTACCGATTTTATTGCTATGCGGCGATTCGTTACGTGATGTTGGCCGGTGAGGTGATTCATTTCTGAGACTCTGTTGTTGTTGCTGTTGCTGCTGCTGCTGCTGTTGTTGTTGTTGCTGAGATATTGTATAATCTCTAGACATTGGTCTTTGAACTGGTGTCACATAAGAAAATGCTGATGATGTTAAATGTGACGTTGTTAAACCGCCACCAATACCACCGCCACTATTTAAATGTTCAGCATTTAAACCTAACATTTGAGCTGCATATTCACCTTGTGTAGACATATCAGCTCCAATATAACCTCTACCATCAACACGTTTCATATGATATAATCTTTGGATATGCGGCTTACCTTCCCTTTCAAATGAATCCCATTGTTCGTTTAATGATGTATAACATAGCATACAACACATAACGTACATTTGTTGTGTTGTAACTTGTGGTACACCAGGTGGAGCCTCATGACGTTCTAAAAATGGAAAATATGGTTCTTTAGGCCTCTCTAAATTTGGACGTATACGAATCGGTTCATAACCACCACGGCCACCACATACATAACATAATGGTATTATATCTGATGCAGCTACTATCGGTATTGTTTCGTTATTATTATTATTATTATTGTTATTAGCACTGTTACTATTATTATTATTATTATTATTATTTGTATTATTATTATTATTATTGTTATTATTACTATTTGAATGCTGATGTGTTGGAGTCTTTGATCCAGAAGGTAAAGGCGGCTGTAATGAATCTGATTGCTGTGATTGAATCAATGATCCACCTCCACGTAATTCATTTTTTATATAAGCTTTTGCTTTTTCCATACTAGTCAATCTGAAAATGAAAAAAAAAAAATAGAATTTAAAATTGATTAAAAAATAATAATGGTAGTAACACATTAAATGTTATGAAATTTTTCTATAATAATTTATTGAAAATATTTGCAAATGGAAATTTGTTTTATTCGTCGTAAGTCTGAAAAAAGACAACAACTCAACTAGAGAAATTAAGAGAAAAATGTTTATATACTTCATGAATATTGAGAAATTCGATTGATAAATTCCCAGTGTAAACAAGAACTTATATGTATAGGTAACGTAGTAAAACATCATAAAATTATTTTAAATAGAAAAAAAAATTGCCAATGTTTTTTAATAAACTTTGAGAATTTTTCACATATTTCATTTACAACATAACATAATGTATAATTTTTTGTACTCGATTGTACATATACCGACTGACTATGTACGATGTATACTGTATACAAGATAATTTCCTTGCCATATTTCACCTCTTGTACAATATAATAGATTAAAACGTGATATTTTATTTTAACCTTTCTCACCAATTTATAATCATACTACATTATAGATTGTAGTTACTTATTTAGTTTCTTTATTTAAATGAGTTTGAATGAAAAAAAAATCAACAAACAAAAACATTAACGAAAATGAAAAATTAGAAAAAAAACAAAAACAAGAAAAAGCCAGAAAGAAAGAAGAAAAACAAAAACATCAAGATAATATATTGTAAAAATTTTGTTCAAACTCGTTACAAATAATCCTTTAAGCGTTAAAAGGTTAAAAAAAAAAATAAAATATTGAGTAAATTTTTCACATATCTGTATGTATACCTATTATGAATGTATGACGGCGAATATACATATCTACATATTATATAAATAAAATGTACATAACAAAGAATACAAGGTAAAATAATTGTATATATTATCTGGATGTTTAATACTTTAACCTCGTACATATAAACACATAGGTACCACCTATAAAATACATATAAGGCAAGTAAAAAATGCAATTCAAATAAAAAAGAATTTAAAAAAAAAAAACAACGAAAATGAAGAAGAAGAAGAAGAAAAAAGGTATTCGAATTCGAAATCCAGCAGCACCAACCAGCATCATAAATGCATACCAATCGGTCATTGTTTTGTTTAAATTGTTTTAACTATAGACATATGACATATGAGTAAGTATAGCTGTAACTATTCATTCTTTAAACTATTTACCTATAAATACCTGAACCGTACCTTACAAATGCATTATTGCTTACGAATATACGAGTACTACAGTGTTGTACAAACCATATAGCAATCATTCAAACTTAAGAGATAAAAATTTGTATTTATCTATACGTATTTTCCAGCACTACAAGCAAAAGAAAATCATTGGTCTCAGTGCTCCCAATATTTTGAATTTTGTAGGCGGCTTACGGCGTACCATTAGCGATTCCTACTGATCTTCTACGCTCAATCATCCATCACCTTTGAAAATATTTTTCTTTGCACGAATTCGATGTTATAGTCTTCTTCATTACACTGCAGCCAGCCCTTGTCAGGACCTTCGTGTCGTCTAACAAACAATCCCGCCGTTGCTGTCTGTCTTTGGATTTTTTTTTTTTTTTTGAGCCAATTTTGTATTTGAAACTCCTTCAAATTAGCAACTACCGCGTCCTTGGTCTGTCTCAATGTCATCGTCCATTTTATCAAAAGAACCCAGCCATTTTAGTCTGAGTTTGAGATTTATGTATGATATCACGTTTATCTGTCTTCAAACAGATGGTATATTTTTGCGTTTATTTTTCAGTATTCGTTGTCATCTATCTTAGCTGAATCAAGCATTTTTCTTAAGATGTTTTATATATGTATTTAGGGCACCCAAAAAAAATATAATATGTAATTCTCTTTCTCTTCTTTTTTAATCTCAAGTTGATTGGCAAAATTTTTCAGATACTTTTAATAATATTTTTCAACTTTTAAAAGAATTCAATGTTTATCTGAATGAAATTTGAATAATAAATTGGTTACTATTGTTTTCCACATCACTGTATTACGTGGTACTACGTACCTATCAACATTATACATACATTTTTGTGTATACGATATGTACAATTCAAATACTCAACACGATACAAGTGTATAATTATCTAATGTACTCGTATGCACACGACGGTATATACATATGTATACAAATGGGGATCAATTACAATTTGTCCTAGTCCCAAACAACTTATTTTCGTTCGTACTTTACTTATTATTATTATTACTAATACTACTACCACATTTTCTTTTTACCTTTTTTTTTACCTTGCTTCTCTTTTACATTTTTCACTTTTTTTTGCATGTATTTTTATGCTTTTTATTTTTTACATTCTGTTTATTTATTGTTTTTGTTTATTTTTTTTTTCATTTTTATTTTTGTTTTTATTTTTATTATGCTTTTCTTTTTTCTTTTCGGTTTTTTATTTATTTTTCAAAATATGCACTAAAACTATTTAAACAAGACTAAGCTTTAGAACAATTCAATCAAGTGGATAGGAGTATTAAAATTATTATACATAATACCTGCAGCTACATTATAATGAAAAAATTGAAAAAAAAAAATACAAAAATACAAAAAGAATATAAATAAAATAAGAAAAATAAATAAAAGGTGTATTTTTTAAGTACTTTCTAATGATATTTATATACATACGTACGTACGTATATGTATATGTACATAAATATATATGTATACATTCTTGAAAATACAACAGTATTACATTTTATGGCTTCATATTTTTGCTTCACTTTACTTTAAACGAAAGAAAAACAAACAAAAATGAAAAATAAAAAAAAATAAAAAACTAAAAACATAAAATATACACACATTATGTATGTTTACAAAATATAAGAAGAAAACATTTAAAAATGGAATTTCTTTTTTAAATTGAAAAAAGAAAATGAACAAAAAAAATACTTTTTAATTTTTCCTTGTTCTTTTATGAAATTTTACTTTCGTCTATTATGTACACACACATACATATACCGTACGTATACACATGAACAAAAGCATATAAACAAAATAAAATGAAAACAAAAAGAAATAGCAAATAAATTTTGCACAAAAACAAAAAATAAACAAATAAATAAAAAATAAGAAAAATGCAAATTTTTTGAACAAATATATAAGATGCAAACAGGAAAAAAGAGTATTTTTTTTCTCTCTTATTAGTCAGAAGAAGTGTAAATGTAGCAGTTGTCGTATATAGTAGCTAGAGACTTAATTATATAAAACCGAAGGCAGATATTTCAACTTTACCATTACTGTTATTAGGTAGATGGTAGATTCAGGGGGGAAACTTCCGAATTGGTGCCGCCAGATTTTGAAACAAAACCTTCGGATAATGATACATTGGAATGTCCTCCTTAACGTGGTATATGTCTCTGTTGGCGCAAATTCATCTTAAAGACACAAACTACCCTTAAAAATGTTTGGTCCAAAATGACGTGTTTTACTAAAATCATTATTTCTCCAAATCAGGATATTGGATCAAATTAGTTAATATACCATTTGAAAGAGAACCTTTCTGCTCTATTTGTCACAGTTTATTTCATTTTGATTGGATTAGCGGTTCTTGAGATATAAGGACTTAAAGTCAAAATTTCGTGTTTTTTAAAAATCACTTTTCCAACTTCTTTTAATGACGCTATAACATTAAAACTTGAAGGATGACATATGTGTTTTTTTATATCATTTGAAAGGTTCTTTTGTCCTCTTTCTTATCATACCACATTTATGTATTGAAACTGCATATGTAAAAGAAATAAATGCACAAATATACAAAAAAAATGCGAAAAAATACACATTTCTGATCAAGAGAAATAGTGGTTTTCGTAAAACACGCCATTTTGGTCCAACAATTTTTAAGGATAGTTTGCGTCCTTAAGATGAATTTGCGCCAACAGAGACATATACCACGTTAAAGAGGACATTCCAATGTATCATTATCGGAAGGTTTCGTTTCAAAATCTGGCGGCACCAATTCGAAAGTTTAGCCGATTCATGAATTAAAATCATCATCATCCGGCTCGGCTGATTGCATCCTTAGCATCCTATCTTCTTCTTGTTCTTGACGCTACAGTCCAACTCGAATCTGTGCCGACCTCAACTTTGACCTCCAGTTTTCGCGGTTCAATGCCTCGTCCCTCCAGTTGTTGCACTTTAACAAATTGGCTGCATCTCTATGTATTTTATCTGTCAATCTCTCTCGTGTGCGTCCTTGATGTCATTTTCCACTGTCAGGTTTTTGCCTATCTAGGATCTTCTTCGGTATTCAATTCTGGGGCATTTTTTGTACAAGTTCCTGCCCATCTTAGTCTATTTAGTTTAATGACTGTTGCTACATCGGGATCATTATATATAATGTACCTTAGCATCATACATATGTCACATTGAATAACGTGCTGCCATCTGTTTATTGAAAAAAATTTCGCATCCAGTAGTGACTGCGACATCTAGGGAGTTCGTAAGGAATTACTTTTTACGTTCACGTTCACGTCCCGCATAGATCTATCGAATGTTCTTGTGGTAAGATAGAAAATCCACAAGATATTATTATGTCCCACATTATAAATGGATACATATCTTTGTGTATGTATGTATGTATGTATGTAAATTTTCTCTATAAATAATACATTACATTTTCATACATATTGTAGTAAAAAAATTATATTAATATGTGTATGTACGTGAACACATGTATAGTATACATACGAGTATATGTGTATATATGTGCTTAGAATGAGGACAACAAATTAAAAAATGTTTCCTTGTTATCCTTGTTTGTTTTTTTGGATATTATTTATTTTTCATGTCTGTTCAAACATACAGTCATATATTTCTCATTTATATTTATATCCAAATTTTTTGCATAGACAAAATATTTTATATTGTGATTTCCTTTTTTTTCTATTTCATTTTTTTTCCTTTTAATATCATTTTAATTTTAATTTGTTTTTTTTTTTTTTAATTTTTTTATGAATAATTTCATTTTTATTTTTGTTTTATTTTTGTTTTTTTTTAATATATTTTCTGTTCAAAAATAAATGAAAATAATTTTATGAATATTGTATTATTACGTGTATACCGTATAGTGTCCGCATACAGTAGAATTCATTTAACTTGAATATTTCTCTATATGAAATCAATTTTGATTTTTATGTTCGCATTGCGATGAGATTGAAATATGTTCTGTCGGTTATTATTTGTATTTTTCATATTTTCAGTGATTTGTCATTGTTATTGCTGTTCCTGTTTATATGTATACGTGAATTGATTCACAACTTCGAAGTGATGTGAGCCTAGGTTTACCTTCTTTCCTATCCTTTTTAAGGTTTTTCTTTTCGTAACACTACCATGAATGAACCTTTTTATTCTTATATTTTTGAAGTATAATTCTGGATACTTCCTGTTGGTTTGATGGCATCAACAGTTTATTTTACATCTTTTATACTTCGGACAAGATTGATTACAAGTCGCAACGTATCGAGTATTTCACTAAATATCACGATTCAGTAAGCAGTAGTATGACATGCCTACCATTCTAACCAGTGCTCTCTAATATTTCCAGTGCAAGACTGACAAAAAGATAAGGCGAACAAACCATCTCCATCTCCCTACTTTATTATTTCGTTTATATTGAAACTGTCTGATAATATACAAACAATCAATTTTCGCAATTTTTCTTTCTTTCAATCTCTGCTAAGAACCTACATAATTCGATGTATTTCTAGTTCGTTGAGAGCTAATCATTACTATTTATGGATTAACAATATCATGATCAGTTTTCTTTTTTAAACTCGAACAAATTGATTTTGATGGCATTTAATGTGATTCGAGATACCTAAATGAATTCGACTGTATGATATTTAAATTACATAAACAGTAGGTTTATGTTTTATATGAGAATTTAAAAAATTATAAGAAATAAATTTAAAAGAAAATAAAAATATAAATAATTTTCATGTACCATTATGTGTACATACATGGATGTGTCTGATATTGTATAAATATTCTCGACTCTCGAATACATATACAATTGTATATATCGCATCTGATGATGAAAAAGCATTCAAGTACATGTATTTTATACAAAAAGTGTACAGTGTATGTAGGTGCATACTTTAAAAAATTGTTATAACATTGTACTAATAGAAAATAAGAGAACAAAAATGTAAAATAAAAAAAATATATATATATTTCTTTTATTTTTTTTTTTTTTCATTTTTTTCACATTTCTGTAAATTTTTATGTTTTTTTTTTTTTTTCATATTCTTATCCTTGTTTTTTCTTTTATGAAAAAATGTTAAGATATGAATATGAATTCAGTGTATATGTATATGTATATATGTATAAATAAACGTAAACTACATTCATACATGCATTTACATATGTACATATTATGCACACATACATATTATTTATATATTATATATTATTATGTAAATTACAATTTCCCGATACTTTTCTGACAGTATGTATGTACAAGTATGTATATAAATGAATAAGTACGTACCATAAAATATTTATGACTGTATAACTATCTATTTTATTTCATTTTTCATTTTTCTTTTTCTTTTTCTTTTTTTGTGTATTTTTCATTCAAAAAATTATGAAAAAACTCATTCCTTTTTTTTTCATATTTCAAAATAAAATTTAATAATAATTTTATATAAAAGAAACTTTTATGCGTACGTACAAAAGTTATAGGTATTATATATATAAAAGAAGAAAATTGAACAAAAAAAAAAAAAAATTGAATTAAAAAAAAAATATAATAAAAAATAAAAAATTAAATAAAAATATAAATAAATTAAAAAAAATATATATACATGTATGAATAAAAGAAACTAAATAATATTTTATATAATGTTGATTTCTATTATGTACATCTCGTAAATATACATTATATAAAAAATAAAAATAACATTTAAAAAGGAAATACATAATATAACATAAGAGACAAGTAACTATGTTTATATAACATATACAGAACTATAAAAACTTGTAAACATCATATATTTAAGTAATAAAGAATTTCTTTATTCTGTTATACAAACAAAAATAAAAATCAAAATAAAAAAGAAACTTAAAATAAACTTTAAAAAACTTTAAATTAATTTAATGTAGAATTTATATTATATTGAAGGCAAAAGAATGTACGTACATATCTACGAGTATATGTATGTACGTGGGTAGGTCAATAATTTTTGCAGATTGATATACATAAATATTTTTTGGGAATTTCCTGAATCTGTTTTATATTGCCGATAGATCGGACCCTTAAAGGTATATAAACGAGGTTTGAAATTAATATGACCGTTTTCACTTTTGCATGGTTTCATAAAAACTTGCATTTAGGTACAGTGTGTTCAGTTTGGCAACCGTGTAAAAGTCATATGTTCACTTTTTCAATCATGCAAACATCATGTATTCATTTAATAAAACTTGTTTTAAAATTAACGCAACCTATGCAAGTATTTCAAGTTTATTGCTTTTCTGAATAAGAAGAAGACATACTCTTTGTGTTGCCATTGTCATCAGCTGTCATTTTGTGTTTACTTAAATTGAATTGTTTTTTCTTTGTGTTTGATGTCGAATTATGTTCAAATATGCAAGTATTTCTACATGCGCAAGTGGATTTTTGTCGTAATTAATTGGTTGCTTTTTTTGACGTTTGCATGCGCATGGTTGCTTACTTGGAGGCAACTAAACGCATAAAACCATGCAAAAGTGAAAACGGCCTATGTTATATAGTAATTTTGTGACAGCTGTTTAAGATTAGGATTCGAGATATCTGCTATTTTGTGCACCAATTATCTCCGAAGTTAGTTAACCGATTTCAATGAAATTTGAAACATAGATACTTTGATAGGAATTGTGGTGCTTAACGAAGTATTTTTTTTTAAATGTCCTTGTTTCCTTTTTACAGAGTGTTGAAGTTGTCAAAATTGCGATTTTTCAGCTTCCAAATGCACCTCGTACAGCAAACACTGATTGACCAATTTCTTTAAAATTTTGAATATACGTACAGGTAGCCTGAAGGATATTGTGGTGCTTGAATATAGCACATTTTTGATTTTAGGTCCTGAAATTTAGTTATAGTTCTTAAAAAAGTAGAGAGTTGTTTTTTGAAAAATCGTTCAACTTTGACTTCTATTTTCATACATTAAATCTTCATATATCTATATGATTTTGGTATCAAAATAAAACTTGGACTATTCTGAAGAGTTTACAAAAAATAGTATAAAAATCTTTGTTATATTTCCATTTTTATTAACAAAATAAAATTATGTTCTTTTTCATCAAAATATTCAAAAATTCATTTTTATAGCACCTAAAAGGTATGCAAAGTCATGTTTTAAAATTTTTGTATGTAAAGCCGTTGTTGTTGCTTTCGAAATATTTCAAAGTCGAATCCTACTCTTAAGCAAAGTGATCTCGTCATGCTGAATCATAATGTAGGTACCTACTCTTGCTGCACGACAATGCATCACCATACAAATCGTCAACTGCGATGACTGCCATACACAAGTGCGACTTCACAGAAATTAGTCGTCCGCGCCCTACAGACCAAAGCTTGCTCCTAGCGATTATTATTTTCAAAATTTATTTCCAAAATTGAAAAAGAAGCATTTTGCAGACGGACAATGAAGAAGAACTAAAGGTAGCCATAAATCATCAAGATCATCATAGCCATCAAGATCAAAGTTTCATTTTTAGAGGATTATAATTACTTCCAGAGCGTTGTAAAAAATTCATTAGTAATAAAAGTTATATTGAAAAACTAGTGTGTGCCTGCAACTTCGTCCACATTGTTATAGAGCTATAGAACGAACCACGATATACAGAATAATGAAAGCCTGAACGAAGAAGCTCTTTGTAAAGCTTTATGTTATTACGTCATTCTACCGAGTTTGTAATGCAATAACGCAATTACCAATCAACCAGTTCATTTAGAATAAAAAGCTTTTCATACATTTTATAGATTTTTTTCAGACCTAAATCTGTTTAAATCAAATTTTTATTTGTTTTAAATAATAAATTTTGGAAAAAAAAGTAGCCTATTATTTGCGGGAGAAATTCCTCTTTCAGATAAAAAAAATTCCATCAAGATTGGTTCAGCGGTTTTCGAGATTACCCCGGACAGACAGACAGACAGACGGACCAAATTTATTTATAAGAAGATAAATCTTATAAGTTTCATTTATCCCTATACAAAAATATACCATTCTGCAAAAATTGTTGACCTGCCCTCGTACATATATGTACTATAAAGTACACACGAGCGTATCTATACAATCTATACGATGATGATAATACATCACACATCTATACATACGTTTGTAAAGACAATTATGATTAAAAAGTTTCGACTTTTATTAAACATCAACATAAAAATAATTGCTAAAGTTAAGTAAAAGTGAAATGATAAATGTAATTTTGACTACATAAGAAAGATATGGTACATAAAATGGTACATACGTACGTTAGAAATATACACACAATCATCTACTTACATTACTACAGTATGTAAAGTACTTAAAATTCAAAACCAAACACAAATAAATTTATATAATGTAAGTATCATCATGCATTTTCTTTTCCTTTTCTTGGTGTTGTTGTTTTCTTTAAGAAATTTATGCATTCATGACATTTATTGCAATAAAACCATACCGTAAGAGTGATGTAATTCAATAAATAAAAAGATAAGAATTTTGTTTTAGAAAAACCATATCAATGCTGTAATTCCTTACGCACAGCCACAACTATGTACAGAGATCATCTTTTAATTGAAAAATTTTGTGGATGCGTAAATGATATGATGATGTTGGTGATGATGAAGAAATGAAACACTTATTCAAAAAACAAAAACAAATTTATTTTGATTACCTACCTAAGTACCTACGTAATAAACAAGAGAAGGGAAAAGCGAAGAGTATAAATATTGGGATATAAATATATGTAAATTAGATGGAGTAAGATTGGTGATGACTGATGAGAAGATCCAATATTAGAAATTTAAGGAAATTGAAATATGTAATCTAGACTAGATCGTCTTGTCGATATGACAGCGAACAGGAGAAAATGGAGAAGCAACATTCAAGAAATCAATGCTATATATAGGATGTAGAGCTGTGCTGTGTGCCGTGTGGCAGTTCCAGTGTAGGTTCATAAATCAAGAGTATACCAACTGCCCAATGCTCTATGAGAGTCACTATAAATCTGAAAATCTGTCGAATATTTCTGTGAGATTGTAAATTTGCATTTTTGTCGTAATGTGGAAAAAGCTTTTGATATAATAAGCAAGTGCTGATGTATTTTTAAAAGTTTTTAAAATATTGGAAAGTTTCTTATTTAAAATTCACTGAATCCAAAGCATAAATTTCAATCAACTTTATGTATACCTACATGAAATAATGTAGGTATATGACGTTTCAAAAAATGACGATTAAATTTGTGAAATCACATGGTATTTAAATATTTTCATATATATTTTTTTTATTGCATTAAAAACATAAATGATTCGTAAAAATAATTTTTTATCAGACATAAGCTATAAATAATTGTATACTCGAACATTCATTATTAATTTATACACGAAAAATGTGTTCCGTTTTAAGATTTCTTGAAATTCTTTGTTTCCTATTTATTTATTTATATGTATTGTCTTTTCAGTGATTTCTTTTAAAAAAAAAAAAAAATTTCACGAAATTGCAATCGTACAAACATAATTATTGCTAACGTCAGTTTAAAAAACAAAATCAGTCAATCAAAACATTGAAAAATTACTCCAAAATAATATTAATGATAGATCTATATATACGCATGTACTATATAATAACATTAAATGAAAAAAAAAGAGATAAAAATAAATTGAAAAAAAAATGTTTTATGTAGGTATATGATTATTGCAGATTATTAGCAATAAAAATAGAGTGGGCTAAAAGAAGAGAAATAAATAATAAAAAAAAAAAAAAAAAACCCCATAAATTTATCATGGTTCAATTATAATGTCAAATTAGAATATGTATTTACATATATGTATATAAAACTCTATAATAAATACGTATTAAAATATTTAAATATACAGGGTGTTCTGTTTCAACATAATAGTATACTAATGCATCTAACAAAATTTATAACAACCCAAATAGACGTGACGAAACGAAACGAAACGAAACGATACATACGATAGTACTGTGTACGTAGAACTATCCTAAATGGAGGTATTCTTACGTTCGTTCAATTTCGATAAGTTTAAATGTCAAATAGACGAAACGAGACGAAACGGATTGTGCCGTTTTCCGTAGCGGTCGTACATTTTATCATTTCTACTCGTTTCATACACATTTCTATTCGTTTCTACTCAATACTCATACACAATTTTACTCGTTTCGAATCGTTTAAACCATTTAAACTGACGAAACGAATTATTTACGTTCATTTAATTTCTTTGGTCCCGTCAAGTATATTTAGAGTCTTGCTTATGTCGTCACAACTTCGAATGCTAAGGAACGTTGAAAGTTTGGAGATTTTTTGAAACTTCAAAAGCTTTATATTCTGATTATAACATCAGAATGTGTTTTTTTTTTTAATTTTTGATGTAGATTTTTCCATTTTTATTGAAATTATTTATCCTTATCCTAAAGGTGTAAAATTTAGAGTCGACAATTTATAGCCCTATTCTGATATTGTGACTCATCACAATTTACAACAAAATTGTGACTGGTGTTCTTGTGATTTTCCTTGTGACTAATCAGCTGTTTCGTATTCTGAATAAGTAATCACAAGAAAAATCACAAAAATTTCACCTCTTAGTGGTGAATTTGAAACGTCAAATTTTTTCAAGAAAAATGAAATATTTTATACTTTTCACATAACCTTAAAATTATTCTCGTGACGACTGAAGTAGCAGATAACAACTTGTGACTCTGGCATGTTGTGACTTTTTACCGCGAAATACAAAAAGTCACAACTTGTGACATATGTTATAATTTATGACTTATGACTAGTCGCTGATACTCAACAGAATAGGGCTATTAGGAAGCTTCAAACAAAATGGTGGCCAAAGATTATAAGTAATGAAAGTCTGCTAAAAATAACTCATCAGAGGAGAAGCAATGATCTTTAAATAATGAGCAAATATTAGTAGATGGCTTTGGACATACACTGAGTAAGAAATACGATAAATATCTCACCCAACATGTTAGTAAAAAGAAAAAGACAGCACAAAATGAAGAACAATACCCAAAGAAAGCGACAGAAAATTCAGACACGTAAGACGCATTTAACCTGAAACAGCGAATGCATGGAAGTTTTTTATTGCAATCTCATGATGCTTCTGAAGCAGTTTGGTCAGTATCTACAATGTTTTTTTTAATAATTAATAATTATAGTGGTCTGAAGAATATTGTAGTAGGTATTATAATATCATTAAAATTCTGAAATAAAACACCCTGCATTTGTATATTATAAAATAAAAAATTTGATAAGAATTAATTTAAAAAATGAAAGAAAAAAAAAAGGAAAATATTTATTAAGATGTAAGTATACAGATAAAATGTATATTTATTAAACAAATATGTACGTATTACATATACTCATATAACAGTCGTAGAGATCAATAAAAATAATACTTGAAATGATCATTAGGTTATCATAATATTTTTGAATAGTTCAAAAAGGTGACATAACCCATCATGATCTTTATAATGAAAATAATAATAAAAATAATCATAATCATAATAATAAAATTTCAATGTTTTTCTTTGTTTTAAATTATTTTATTTTATTTTTTTTTTTTTATTTATTTTTTATTTGTAGATGTAATCACATATTTCATTTGTAATTTTATATTTTTATTTATTTTAATAAATTAATTAAGTTGTTTAACATGAATCATTTCATAATTATTATTTACATATACATGTACGTATGTATGTATATACTTATTTGCAGTATACTTACGTATGAAATAATTAATGAAAATTAAAAAAAAAAAAAAAAAAATTCAATAATATGCTTGAAAGATTGCATATACATTTATACAAGTGAGCCCTTTTTGAAAGTGATCCAAGTCAATTTTTCTTTCAATACACACATGATCATTCTTCCAGGCTCATCATTCGTGTGAATGATCATAAAAAAATTCCTCTTGACAGTTGGCACTGTTTCAATTATCATGTGGCAGCACCACATCATATAACACTTACAAGTGTCAAACAAACAGAAGAAAACAGAAGTTGATTGCACGAAATTGTAGAGAAACGGAACAGACATGAAAAGAAAAATAGGAAATGAAACGATAAAAGAACACTTCTTCTTCACTTGTTGCCAACAGCACACGCGTTAGCTAGCTAGTAAAACATTTTTCTAAGAACAAACTTTTGTAATAGGATTTTAAGTTAATAAATGAAACATATATTGTGTTAAATTGTGAGTATCTGCAGGTTTATAGAATTCCTTGATTTCCTATCTAAAAACTATAAACATTCAACCACCTTCCGCCTTCTAACAGACGGCACTGTTTCTATAATATGTAATTTTTATTGTCAATTTTAATTTTTACTTTCAATTTTAAATTTATATAATTTCAATTTTTTTTTTTTTTTTTTCACCACTGGAAATTTCCAATTCACCATTTTCATTTGTCGCTAAATTAAATTCCTGAGACTTCAAATAGAATTCATTCGAACTAACTTCTTAAAAATAAAAAAAAAAATAAATAACCGTCTGTCTACCGCATTATACATAACTGTCCGATCATAAATTTTCCATAATTATTAAATTTATTATCAAATGTATATATGTGTGTAGTAATGAACAGGTTCAATTTTTCAAAACTAATTTATATTTTGAACGATCTACAATAATTATTGTTCTCATTGCATTCATCATGCATTTCTATTATATAGTGTAAGTGTATGTTATGTATATATGTAAATTGAATTTGTATATTTTATATGTTTTTATATTTTAGTAGGTATACAATATGTGGATGTAGAAATATTATGTAATTGTAAAAATTTTTCTTTAATTTATTTATGAAAAAAATTTGTTTACTAAAATTTTCAGAAATGAAAATAATAATTAATTAATTTTATTGTTTTTCGAACAAATAAATTTTCATGAATATAATAATATGTTGGTACATCCATATGTACATATATATGTATGTAAATATTCGTAGATTTGTTTGCATATGTGATAATTAAAACAAGTATGTACTTATGTTATATATGTACGTTATGCAGCTATATGGATATTACCACATTACGTAGAAAAATATGTACTTCAATTTTGTTCTTCTGTTGTTTTTCAATTTTCATTTTATCAATAAATCAACATTACCACTCTATATTTTATAAGTACATACAGTACATATGTACATACATACTTATATGTAGGTACATTGTGTGTAGCTATAGTTTATTATTGATAAAACACAAATCAAACACAATATAATTATTGTACAGGCAATTAAATTTTAATTGTTTTCTCTTTTTATTGTTACACTTTTAATATTCATTTATTTTTTTTTTCTTCTTATAAATTTTATTTTGTTTTTATTTAGTAATAAAAGAATTCATTCACTGATATCAGTGATATCGTATTACCATATGTGTGTACGACTTATGTTCATATCACCGTTTATATACAGTATGTACATCTACATTTATACGTAGGTATAATAAATGTGGATAAATTAAGATTTTTTTTTTTTCATTCAAGTGTCATTATAATTGAAATGCTAGGCTAGTTGTAATGTATGATGTACATACATAATAATCAAATTAAATTAAAACTAGTTTTTACTGAAAATGACCCATCAGCTGGATATTATAATAAACCTCAACAATAATATGAGAAGTAATAAGTACATACATCTAACTGGCTGTAAGTATGGATATGTATAAGAATCTTTAAAATTTAGTTATATTGTAGACACACAGAAGTCGAAATTAAGGATTTTGCTAATTTCAGCCTCGAAATCCGGAAAAAACAACTGATTTGGGCCGAAATCTAGTCAGCGAAATTACATAAAAAATACGTAATTATCGCTCGAAATCTACTCATGTTTCTCTCTTTACGTAGAACAGAGACATCTACCAACAAATTGTAAACCAAAAAAAAATGTATTTTTTTTTTTAATTGTTTTAAGAAATAATTGAATATAATTGACAGTTAAATTTAATAGAAGAAGTAGGCTATGTTCAGATAAATTAAATTAAAATTAGATAAATCAAATAAATTCGACAAACTGTCAAAATCTCTGTGTGTCACCTTCGTAATTTCTACTCGAAATTAAAATGAAATCCACTTAATTTCAACCTCTGTGTGTCGGAGACATTAGATTTTTTCAAATAAATGTTCATACGATACTCTTACATATACTTGTTTTTGTACCTATCAAAGTGTGAAAGATTATATTTCATTTCATTTTTTTTTTTTTGTTCTGTTCAAACACTTTAAAATAATAATAAAATATTATAGTTAATAAAAATAAATCAAATATAATATTACTTAGGTGTATACAATTTAATTATAATTAACATTTAAAATAAGAATAAAAATTATACATTATATGCAGCATATTCAAATATGTATGTTTATAAGTATGAGTACATATATCAGTGCACAGTAATTATAGAAAAAAAAAAACAATTCATAATTTAAATTATAATAAATAAGTGATAAAAGTGATTTTATGTTTCAAATTTCATTAATAAATTAAGAAATTAATATTATTTAAGTTGATCATTTAATTAAAATTTATGTAGGTACTAATTGATATCTTCATCTTGATAAATTCGCACAAATTTTTTAAGATAAATTTCATATACATATACGAGTATGTACATTATATGATGATCGTAAATAAGCACATCACCTATTGTACTCGTACATATTAATTAGATAATCATATGTGCACATGTACAAAAAATAAATTTACATATTTCTACAGTAAAAATCATTGGAAAAATCTTAAAATTTAATTAAAAATTTTTCCTAAAAAAGAAAAAAAATTTGAATGAATAAATAGATTGATATACTAGGTCATTCAAAAAGTTCGCAGCCTTATAATGAAGCAGTATGAATTTATGAGCCAAAATACAATTAATCTTCAATATATTCCTCCCTAAGCTCAATGCATTTTTTCCAGCGATTTTCCACTTCATTTATCACTTGCCTGAAGTGATTTTACTCGAGACCTCCAAAGTAGTCTTCGACAGCCGTTATGACTTCTTTATTTGATGAAAAATGCTTACCACGTAAGAATTTTTTGAGATTTGGAAATAAATGAAGGTCAGAAGGAGCCAGATCCTTTGAATATGGTGGATGCTCCAATAATTCGTAGTGTAGTTCCTTCAATTTGGCCATTGCAAGTACACCTTTGTGTGCTGGTGCATTGTCTTGGTCGAATTTTTGAGTCTAATTGGTCTAAAAGATTTGAATAATATTCTCCTGTCATCGTTTTACTCGTCTGAAGGTAATCAATTAGTAAAATCCCATTTGCATCCCAAAAAACTGATGTCATAACCTTCTTTGAAGATTTTGAGAGCTTTGGCTGCTTTGGGGCCGAACAGCCGGGCTCGGTCCATTCTGCTGTTTGTTGTCGCATTTCAGAATCATAGTAATAAATCCAGTTCTCGTCTATGGTTACAAATCGACGCACAAAATCAATTCTATTCTTTTGAAAATGACCCAAATGTTGTTGAGAAAGTTTCACTCGAATGCGTTTTTGGTCAGAATTCAACGAATGCGGCACCCATCTTGTCAATAAATTGCTCATACCTAATTCACTGGTTAAGATACTATGCACTGATCCAGTTGAGATGCCTGTGGCCGCAGCTAAATCAACCATAGTTATTCGGCGATCCTTCAAAACCAAATCATGAACCTTGTCGATAATTTCTGGTGTGGTTGTTGCTTTTGGACGTCCTGAACGTGGATCATTATTGATGTTTGTACGGCCGTGTTTAAATAGAGCAACCCATTTTCTTACAGTTGCATATGAAGGAGCACTGTCTCCTAATACGTTTACCATATCATCAAAAATTTCCTTCCCACTTAATCCTTTTTTAAACAAATATTCAATCACCGCACGATTTTTTAAATTATCCATTTTCTGAAAACAAGCCAAGCACGTGTAATTTAATCAACTGTTTAAACTAAACTATTTGACAGATCGATCTGGAATTTATGGTGCGTTCATATGAAGGACTGGTGTTGCCAATGCGAATAAATGTTTGTTTCTAGAAATGTCACGTATGCGTTAGGCTGCGAACTTTTTGAATGACCTGATACCCTAAATTGGATATTGATATACTTTGCTCCTGCTGGGTTTACTTTGAACCATCTTCAGTAGAAAGATTTGTCAAGTGTTTTCCTGTTATTACTCCAATATGTACTTTGATTTCAAACCCATCAATTTCATATAGGTATATATATAAAATATGCGCATAGTTCAAAAATATGCATTCAACAATGTTCTAATAATGAATTTTAGTGGTATTATAAGGAAAATCCTAGGTGGAGCAAAGTTACCCTCGCCATTAAGACTATACTTTGCACCATTTTCGATCATTAATAAAATGTTTTAAATAAATGTACCTATTATATTTATGTATTCTTTAGAAAAAAATATTTTTTCTCATAAATTCAAGCAAAAGTACTACTTAATTATTGTAATAACGAAAATATTAAGTATCTCCATGGTTATAAAATTTTTAAAATATTTACAGATATTATTCGCCCTAAACAAACAAACTAGTCAAACTACTTTGAAGCTTCAACTCTGTAAGAGTCGGTAGTTAAATAATTCTGATCCAAGGCGTGGTGGGTGATCACTGTAGCTAATATAGTTATAGTAGATGCAAATGCAATCGTAATAGATTCATTATTTCCTCTCTCACGCATATATAGTAGCTATTTGCTCTCCAGCTTTCTCTAACTAATTTTAGAATGAAACTGATAAACAGTAGAGCATAACAAATCTAGTTTTCAACAAAATATAATTCTAAAATGCGTAAATATGTGGACATTATGGACATACATATAGGAACAAGTACACATATGTGTACACATCCTCGTATACAGAGATTCACATCAAATTTTCGAAACGAAAAAAAAATATATTTGATCATATTTCTCGGTTCATTTTTTTTTTTAAGGTTAAAAGTTGATTAAGTTGAATTTTATTTTAACAACTCCAACGAAAAAAAAATATCTGTATCTGTACCACATTTAAAATTTTCTTTATCATACCATCTGTCTCTTTATCCATCAATCAATCAGTCACAAATAAATTTTCGACATCGTTCGTTTTATACGCATATAGGCAAACATACATATACGTACTATATACTTAGATTAACCCTAGCAATTTTAGGAAACTTTAGAAATGATAAAATTTATTAAAAATGAAGTGAAAATAACAATTTCGATTTTTCAAAAAGAAAAACAAAATAAAAATGCCATCATAAGAATCGATTATGATCTTATGATTATAAAAATTTCATTTATGTATAGGTAGATATATTTTTCGATTAACATTTCGACCCCTTTATTCTCATTATAATTACATTTATATGATTATGCGATTATTACTATTGTGAATTCGCTTCACAGTTCTATTTTGATATTTCAATGTAAACGTCATTTTTAATCGATCAGTCAGTCAGTCAGTCATCATCATCATCATATTCATATACTCGTCATGATGATTTTTATTTTCATTTTTTTTTCTTGTTTCTTTGCATTCATTTTTTTTTTTTGTCATTTAAATGATTGATTTCTTTGCACTTTATGCCCTGAGATAACAAGATCAATTTCAATGTATGTAATTCGTCAGCAAAAAAAAGTAAAATAAAATAAAATAAATGTGACACATTCATTTAGATTAAGCGCTATTATAAAATTTATGTATGCATTTATGTGAAAAGCAAATGATCGACAATCATCAATAATAATTTCCCTATTGACATTTTTAACTATTTAAATTACAGGTGGTTTATGTAAGGCATACACAAAATGAATAAAAATTCTTATCATTAAGATGCATACACCACAACACAACAACAACAACAAAAAAAGGATAAAATAAAATTTTAAATTAACTGAAGTAAAAAAATAAAAAAAAAACAGAATATTCGAATAAACACGTTTTTATTTAGCAGGTAAACTGATCATATACTGCATAGGCATACTTACATTGTACGAAAACTACAATGAATTTTCAATCCGAATTTATAACTTCGATTACTATACTTCTACTGATCTGTTGATCTTTAACTTTAAAAACTTAACTTTACAGCATAACATACTATATACATATATATACCTAGACCTAGACTAGATTGTAATTTTAAAAACCGCTTTATACACTACTTTGAACATAAATTCTTGTATGTATGTACATAAATCTATTATAATGTAACAAAAGTAAAACATAAAACAGACCTACCACTATTCAGACATTATGATCTTATTATCTACCTTTTAGATCTCTGAATTCAATGAACATGTTCATTATAGATTTCGTATACAGTATAACTTCGATTTGTCTTGAATTTGAATCCTAATCCAATAATTCTATCAGACCTATCACAACTCTCGATCGAGTCGAGAATTTCTCGATATCGAGAAATCATATATTCATATCGTCTCGATCGAGTTTCATTTCTCTTCATTCCAGTGGAAGTTATTTCGATAAGTGGTATCACAACTCTCGATCGAGTCGTAAATTTTTCTCGATTTAGCTCGATAGTGATTGAGGTTGCGAACAGTGTAAAAATTGAAAATTTTCAATATTTTAAAATTAAAAGTAACATGTGATTTTTATTAAATTTTGTTTTCATAAAATTTATTTTAGTTAAATTAAATTAATTTTTAAAATAGAATAAAAATTATGAAAATGCCGATATACTAAATACTAACCAAAAAAAAAAACCCCCCATATGATATGACATTTGTTTCACTTTCAATTTATTCCATAGGAACGTTTGAACATGATCTCGATCGAGACTTGTGAATATGATACCAAATTTCATCTCGATCGAGAAGTACTATCATTCCAACGTCTCGACTCGATCGAGAGTTGTGATAGGGCTGTGTCTGTGTATATTTTTCACGTACGAGTTGGATCTTATCAACTTGTTAATGCAAGTAATCCCAAAGAAGGTTGGATTCCAATTATTGCAGTGGGGATTCTGAATTCTGAGTTGGAATCAGATGAGGAAATGACATCACTTTAAATAAATTACACACTTTAGTTAACAGGATCAAAACAAACTTACATATACTGTAAACAAAAATTTGCATAAAATTATTAAATTATCGATACTCTACCATACATGAAATTATGCACAAAAAAAAAACCGTACACACATCTAGTATCTACAGTGTTTTTTTTTTTTTAATTCAATTATTGTACTCGAATAAATCAGACGTTCAGGTACAATTTCTATTTTTTTTTTCTTCAAAATATACGTAGATTCCATATCATCATCACCATCATCATAGTTGTCATTTTCATTTTCATTTGTTTGTTTTTCTTTCACCCTTCCTCCACCTCTATTTCGTTTTGTTGAGAATGAAAGAAAATCGTATCATTTTTCTTCTTTTTTTTTTTCATCATCTGCTTCTCTGAGAAAATTTTTTTTTTATTTATGCACACAGCACAGCACAGCAGCACAAGTACATTTTAATACAGATCCATCGAGTATTTAAACATTTTTTTTTCTATATATATAATAGATCGACATACATACATACTTACAATTATGTAGACATGTAGACATAAAGTATTTGCTTATATAAATACTAATATGAGTACATACGAGCGTATACGAATTACGAGCTACGAGTACATCGAGACTGTGAATGAATATATACACGTATGTACGTAATGTATGTATGTACGTACGTACAATTTAAAATTGAGTGACTGCTATTTATTATTGTATTTTTATACGTATATAGAAAAAAATGCATAAAGTATAAAGAAGGAGCCTTAGGCCAAAAAGGAATCAGAAGGTCAATTCAGTTTGTTTTATGTGTTGTTTTTTTCTTTTCTTTTCTGTTATATTTTCTTGGATGTTTTTGTTAATTTTTCTTTTTCTTATTTTCTTTTAGAATACATTTTACCAAGATTTTCATATACCTACGTACATACAAACGCGTACATTCATGGTGAAAAAATGATGTTCGACGATAGAAAAAAAACAAACAAAAATACAAAAATATAAATAAAAGAAAATATGTATTTTTATAGCAACTCATTTTTTTTTTGTACTTTGTATTTTCAAATCTTTTATTTAACTTTGTATTTTAGGTACCTACTTCTTTTTTTTCACTTTTCGCCTTCTTTTTTTTTATTTATTTTCTGAATTTATACTTTTTCTTTTTCTTGTGCGCCCTTAGGCAAACAAATGTCTGTTTTTCTTTTCAATTTTATTTTTATTTTCTCTTTTTTCTTTTTCAAATTTTTTTTTTTTTGCTGTTTTACATCATCATTATCTGTTATGCCCAATCCAAATATATGTATGTACATAATATGGAAGAATTGCAACAACATCAACTGACATAACACTACGAACAAATTTACACCTATCCGGTGCTGCAAATAATCGTAGCAGATATTTAGATGTGAATATCATAACACAGGCGCTGTATCCAAACAGATTATATTCACGGTAATATTCCAGCTTCCAGCACGTCCCGGACGACGTCAACACGGTACAGTTTCTACGACATTAGCCATCAATGAAACGGCAATAAAGAATCCAGTTAGTTACATAATAAAATACTAATGCGACAGTTTATGTATGTGGATTTTCAAATGCTCTCCACATTTTTTGTTTAATATTTGATTTTGATCACCGTTCTGTGATAATAATTTACCGTCCATTAAACGTTCAGCATTTTCACGTTTATGATCACGATAATCGCTATAGCAACAATCACCAATTACGTCTGGCATTATACCGAAAAATGCTAATTCTTCATCGTAGCTAATCAGGTATTAATATTTCGGACAATGTAATTTAAATAAGGATATGCCGAAATATATCTGGATCAAAAAAAAAAAAAATACTCTTTACAATCTTCTTTGTCGAAAAATTTCTTTTCATTTGATCCCAATAATGTATCTGAATCTGGATATTTTTCGAGTGTATTACGCCATGTTTCGAAACGTCTATCGAATACGTTAATCAATAACTTTTTAATCGTCGATTTTTTGACGATCTTTCGGTACTGATGGTGGTGGTAGGGGATGTGTTTCAATTGGTACCCAAAACCCAACCGATGGTCGTCGTCCGTGTAAATTGCAGCTAAGCGGCGACCGAGGCCCTACTGTGTGATAGAGTATTTTATTTATATGTATATATGTAAACCTTTCATTCGTTTTTATTATTAGTTCTTCGTACTTATGTATATACACAAATATGTGAATATATTTAGGCTGGTATTCACCAACATAGATTATCTTTTATCTGAGAAAAAGTGTATTCATCAACCTGGATAAAACACTACTCGGATATTTTTAAGACAACCTCGGAGTGGTATTATAAATATCGTTCGAACATAACCTTGTTATTAACAGCAACAGCACAAATAAAGATAATGTAGTTCAAATGTATTATCATCTTTGCATATAATTATCACATCACAGAATCTATTTTTCATTTTGTAATATAAAAATACAATCAGCTGACGTGTTTGACACACATGTTCAAACCGAAAACGAAGTTCGAAAACAAATTTTATATAGGTTGATGAATAAACTGAAATTGTATCCGGCTAAAATATATCCGACGGATATATCCATGTTGGTGAATTCCACCCTTAATGTACGGTGTAATGCAAAATTGAAGTGAATATGTACTCGTATCTGAATTGCTCGTGAACATATAAATTCACTACTCTGTATAGACTTTTTTATGTACATTTGATGTATTTTTCATACATCCCGCATATATATTATATTCGTAATTGTAGGTAAAGTACATATATACATATATACATACAACTACAATTATTATTATTATTAACAATTTTGTGCAAATCGAATTTATTTTTCCGTTTCATTTTTCATTGCTTTTCAATTTTTCTTTTAATTTTTTTTTTATTTGATTGTTGTTTTCACCATTTTTTTTTTCATGTACGTACACTATAAACGTAGCTATATACATTTATGTTGGTATATGATCTGATAAGAAATTAAAAAAAAAAAAAAACAAAACGGAAAAAAAAATGCAAAAAACCTGGTCAAGCAATTTTTTAACATTTTTATCTTTGTATTACGTGTATTACCTAGCTGCATGGTATGAAAAGTTGAATGTTTATAGTTTAACCTTTTTGGCAGGTGTGATTATATACACAAAAGAGGTATTTTAAGACAATATAAATAAATGCAAGCAAAAAGAAAAGAAAAACAGCAAAATAAACTCATACCAAACTTGAAAAACAAAAAAAAAATACACAAAAACTCAAGAATAATAATTGAAGTCAAGATATGTATGAAAAAGCCAAATGAACTTTTATTGTTTTTTGTATTATGTAGACTGTGTGCAGTAATGTACATACATACATACGTCTATTATACATAGTCAGGTATTCTTTTTTTTTTTTGTTTTCATTTATTTTTCCGGTTATATTATTTTTGCTTATTGCAAATTCAATTCTCATATTTCAAGTAATGAGCAAAAAAAAAACTAAAAAAAAAAAATATATATGAAAAAAAAAATGTTACACCACACCACACGTTACACCACCACCAATGGAAAATTATACATACATTCATTATGAAGTAAGTAATTCGCTGTACTATGTACTTTATATTGTTTATAGTCATAAGTCATACACTTATGTATGTATGGTGAATTATTTACGTACAGTACATAAACAAAAAGTACATCAACATTTATGTATGTATGTTTTATGTACACAAATATATGTATGTATGTATGTTGATTATCCAATGCATGCCTTTCTTGCATTGAATAATTTTTACTGGATTCTGAAATACTGGATATGTAATATTTCGTACTTCAAAAGTAGTATATATAGAGTTTATAATTATCACCACACACACATACACACTGGAAACAACTACAACAACAACAACAAAAATTACAAAAATTTCAAATTTCAATTTTAATAATAATCGTGACAATAATGGTAAATATAAATCAATGATGATTGCAATAATCGCATACAAGATCTCATTATTGGTTGGATGACTGGTTGTCGTCTTATTGAGGAAGAATATAAAAAAGAAGAAGAAGAACAGGATAAAGAAGAAAGCAAACAAAAATGACATCGGAACATTATTTAAAAAAAATAAAATAAAATTAAATTAAAACGAAGACACCGCTAAAATTGTCATAACATTCCGTAAGACTTGTACATACAAATTACAAGCATATTAATTGTTTTCTTTAAAATTTAAAATTTGCTAAAATAAATAAACAAAAAATTATCAACAGTTATTATGACAACAATGTAACAAAATCAAATATGTAATCTCAATTAAATCTGAATTAAATTATAATTTTTAAGTAATTTAAAAAAAATAAAAACAGGAAAAAATAAACCAAAACAACGAATAAAATGTTACAAAATAAAATTTCTGAAATTATTGAAATTTTTTGCTTCTTTCGGATGAATTGAAATTTCCAATCAAAAGAAAACCAAAACCAAAAAAAAAAAAGAAATGTGTCATTGTATGCCACTACTTCACTACTGTTCGTATGTATGTATTTATGTTTGTATGCAATACACCAATTTACTACTTTCAGATAATAAATTCATTGTGCCTGCGTTATATGTTGTATGCAGAAGTAGGATTTTCCATACAAATACGAGTACATAATGTACTGTAGAGCCAGCTAACCATGGCGAAAACTCGCGCAGATGGGAGATATTTTCAAAATTTCCTTTAATTTCCCCTTCAGTACGAAAAATCGCAAAAAGAAACAAAGATTAAGTCTTCCACTCAGTGGGTATAGTGACTGTCGATTAACAATCGCACATCAAAGCAAATCCTCTTTTTTGCTTAAAAAATTAACAACATCCAAATACATAATGTTCACTGTACGACGACTGCCATACAACAACAACTGAAGAAACATTTGAATAAAAGGAAAATAGGAGAAAGAAAAAATCAAAGGAAACAAGAATTAAATTATCCTCTCAGTAAACACAGCGACTGCCGATTACCGACCGCACAGGCGCACACACAATGCAAATCCTCTTTTTTAGCTTAAAAATAGCAACACCTTTCTAATGATGGTGATTATATGACGAATACCATGCTACTAAAGAAAAATTTGGAATTTAGATAAAGCAGAATGAATAAAGTGCAGAATAACAATAACAATATGTGCGATAAGTGATAGTAGCTACAATTTTAAAATTTACAAATATTTCCTTATCGAATTAAATATTGCAAAATAAAATATACTTTGTATGAAATTGTGTAGATAAAAAATTCCCACTTGAATTGAGAATTTCCCTTTTAAGAAGGATTTTTGCAAAATTGTATGTTTCCATCACTGTTAAATTTCAGTGGAAATGGTAAGTAGGTTCTACTGCGCATGCTTCTCCTTCGCCAATCTTCAGTGGCTCTACAATACCTAATTCGATTAATTATGGGCGCTTTCTTGAATGTAAGTTTGCAGCGTGATATTATTATAGATCAGGGTTTTATAAATTCAAGCTTGCCTGCCAATGAAGATGTTAAAAAAAATTCGAACTTGAGAAAAAATTAAACAGACGTACATATGTATGTATGTACAGCAAATATTTATATACAGAATGATGTCCTTTTTTTTCTAATTTTTAAATAAATATGTACATATATTCAAATTATTTCAGATTCTATAAAATTCGGTAACCTTTGTATACATACATATCTGCAAGCAATAAATTACATTAAAAGAATGAAACAATAAACGAATTAAAATAAAAATTTTATAGACACGTAAGTAAACACTAAAAACTAAACTAAACTAAATTAATATTATACTTCGAGCTATCAGCTATGAGCATATAAACACTGTCGTAAAAAATACTACATTTATGTAATATTATTTCATAAATTGATTTTAAATACAAAATACATAAAATTGAAAACTTTAGGATAACATTTTTTTTTTTGTAAAATAAATTTCATAAAATATTTTATACAATAATTTTGTATTTTAATAAACTTTAAAATTTATTTAAATCAAATTTAATGTGTATAACTAAATAATAATTTTTCTCTCTATATACAACAGTGTACATATACATATACCTCTAGAATTGTATAATTCATCATCAACGTATAGATAAATTGAATTACTACACACAAGTACATACATAAAATGTAACTATACTCGAGTAAATGTACATATATACATACCTATTATATAGGTAACTGTCTATAAATACTCGTATATATAAGTAGTACACATATACAATATTATGTCCGTATGTAGATATTCGCAACATGTGTATTGTGTAGACTTTTCTGTATGATGTTTAACACAAACAATACCTCTATATTAGATACAGATATGATGAATATAAAACTATTCTATATTTAAATACTTGTATTTTATATGGTATAATATGTACATACTATACCTACTTGTATTACATACTTTTATTATATGAGTATATACAGGGTGTCCCAAGTTCGGGTGCAGGCATTTTGCCAGTCGATAGCTTTTACAGAGAAACGAAAAAAATCGTATGTGTGGGAGGGGGGTAGGTGGCGGTTGTCTAATATTAAGAGAGATCCTTGATCGTTTCCAATTATTTTGCATTCATTGGAAAGATAATCAATCAGCAGTCCTTACTTTGATACTTGCATTTTTCAGATCGGTCCAGTGATGCCAAAGATATGGTACATCAAATTCAAATGTTCATGGAAAAAAATGCAAAATTTTGAGTTCAAGGTCAAATATTTCAAAATGTTGCTTATTTTTTTTTGAAATTTTCTGTACTTAAAATATTGCCCAATGAATTGCCTTTCATTTGCAATTTATCTCATTCAATTATCTGTCGTGGTTTTTGAGTTATGATAAAAAATGTAACTGTGGGTTGTAATACCAAGAAAGTTGATATTGGGCATCCCAGACCTATCGACCGACAAAATGACTGCACCCGAACTTGAGACACCCTGTATACAATGTTATGTACATATCTATTACCTACTATATACATGAATCTGTTAAACGATTTATTTCATTTTATGTAGATAAATTTACACAAGATATGTATATTTTTTTGTTTTATTCCGCTGTTAAATAGACAACCGTGATTATTAAATTAAATGAAAAATAAATAAAAATGAGAAGAAAAAAAAATACTTTTTTTACAATAAATTTTATCGCAAAATTATTATTGATGCATATATTATGTAATATAGTACCATAGCATCAGAGATGTATTCGTGCATATAAGCGTAATAATGTAGTACATGAAAATGTTCGTGTACAGATACAGTAAGTTTTCGATTGTAATTGTAAATCTTTATTTTTTTTAGAGACCAGATAAATTGCCTCCCTTCCACCCCCACCAGGACCCACCAGGGTCTTTTGGCGATGTTAACAAGGTTATTAGTTGGACGGATGTTTTATACGCTGCAGTCTAAAACTGCTGCACCAGATAAGAACTTACAGTGTGAATAATTTTATCCAGCGTCTGTCTATACGATCAATATTTGCGGCAAGGCGATGTTGCTTCGCAGTTATCGTTGCCTGTGTAAATTTACAGAAATTTAAGCAATATTTTGATACTGGCAATATTGCCAATGCAATATTTGTCTTTTCAATATTTTGGGCATTCAATAATAAGTCATTTCTATATGGAGAAACTTCATTTATAGTGGAAAGTAGATTTTGAATGTCAAATGATAATATAAAGGATTGATGTGAAATGTGTAATTAATACTCAGACACTGAGAGTAAGAAATTGAAGAGAAGTCGCAAGTCGGCGAAGATATCGTGCTATACGGAGATGATAGATGGTGAAGATGATAGATGGATGGATGGTTTATGTCCGATTTGATCTAGGAAAGCTTGTGTTATTCAACCACTGATAAAGAAGATAAGTGATAAGTGAAATTTTATGTATTGCAAAAAAAAAAAAAAAAAAAAAAAATCGAGAACACACTGTACACATAAATGTAATATAGCTAGATACTGCAAAATACGAGCACGACTGTACAGTAAGAACAAAAAATTTTAAAATTTAACAAACAAACAAACAAAAAAAAACTCTTAAAAACTTACATATTTATATATTATGTTCGCGTAATCTAATTTTACAATAAATTTTATTTTACATACATACTTGCTCATATGATTGCATACGTAATACACAAGCAAGTATTATTATTAATCATAGCTACTTACATACATGCTACCAATGCTACATAAAAAAAAAATAAATAAATAAAATAAATAAAATAAAATAATAAAACAAAAAAAGTAGTTATAAAAAAAAATTTATATGTAGTTTATTATGAAAATTATATTTTAATAAAGTTGAAAATTACTGTACCGTAGATAAATTTTATATTGATAAATGAATGAATGGACATAACATAAATACGTGTATATATAAGGTACAAGTGGTAGATACAAGCTAATTATAATACAAAAATAAAATAAAATAAAAGAATTAAATTATTATTTTTTTATAATTTAAAAAATAAAATAAATTCTTTGGGTGGTATTCACCAACATTGATATATCCGTCGGATATATTTTAGCCGGATACAATTTCAGCTTATTCATCAACCTGGATAAAATTTGTTTTCGAACTTCGTTTTCGGGTCGAACATGTGTGTCAAACATGTTAGCTGATTGTATTTTTATATTACAAAATAAAAAAAAAAGTTCTGTGATGTGATAATTATATGCAAAGATGATAATACATTTGAACTACATTATCTTTGATTGTGCTGTTGCTGTTAATAACAAGGTTATGTTCGAACGATATTTATAATACCACTACGAGGTTGTCTTAAAAATATCCGAGTAGTGTTTTATCCAGGTTGATGAATACACTTTATCTCAGATAAAAGATAATCTATGTTGGTGAATACCAGCCTAATTTTTATTTTTATTTTTTACTATACACATACATTGATATTTATCATTTTTCTTTAACAGGTACTATATAATTATAAAAAAACAGAAATTTAAATTAAAATTTTATCGCATTATTTTATACTTGAAAAATTATTATTTAATTAAATTATTATTTACTATTTATGTTATACTTAATTACAATTCACAATAAGTATGTGATATGTGTAGATAATGCATTTATATGCATGTATTCGATATACTATACACATGAAATGAGAACTTTAGTAATATATACCCTATATTACTTATGGGTGCATATGATTAAAGGTCTAAATGAAAGAAAAAATTTATGAAAAAAATTAAACTGAAACACAATAATTATATATGATATGCTATTATACGATATGATTTTTAAAATGATATCATAACAATTCAACATTCAAAATGGTATTTATTTATTGACCAAAATATAAAAGTACTCGTATATCCAGCATAATATTTTAAATTCTTGATACATTTTTTTGTATATACATGCACAGATAAAGTTCTGACTTTGTTAAGTTGTGGGATCAAGGTTGAGATCGACAGAAAAGGTACTGATCATCTGTGGAGGCGGAGGGTTCCGCTTTAGTCAAATGTCAGTATTACAACTTGGTTAAGTCTTGCCCAAGTGCTCAACTTTATTTCCTATAGTGATGGCGCCTGGTAACTGACATTATTTTGGGCGAATATTGTGGGTGTCATGGTCTTCCTAATATTGTGAATGGAAGTTTGGTGACAGAGTAACAACTCAATCCCATCAAAATGATCATGTTCAGAAATCATTCTGAAAATTAGGACGTAAAATGATTTGTTGCTTCTTCGAAAAAAAGAATTTTGGAAGGTTTGTTATCACTTTTGAGATCGGTTTTTAATGAATACCTTTACAATTATATAATATGTTTCGAGGCGATTATAAATTAATTCGAGGTCAATTTGTCCAAATTAATTTATAAAAAATTTCAAATATTTTTCTTTCAAATTTTCTTATCAATCATACACCAGAAGTCAGAAGTTTATCTTTTATTTTGAAAGAACAAAATATCTACGAATGCAACAATAATACCAAACAAAATAAAATCGATTTTATATTTAAATGAAACGTGATGAAACGTAGTATATTGTATGTTATATATGTATGTATGTACGTACATTTATAAATTCAATTATTTTGGTGAATAATAGAAAATTTATCATCATTTTTAGAATTTTTATTTCGAAATCAAACTATTAAATTTTATATGCACACAAAACAATTTAAAAATACATGATATGTATTTCATTGCAGTATACATAGATACACATACATATAAATGTCCATGTGAAGTTGATAAACAGAGTGATTCTATTCAACATGTACATATTGGTACCATGGTATTCTTTGAAGCGTTTCATAAAAAAAATTGTACTAGCTAAAATTTCTATCGACTTTATTTCCGACGCTAGAGGGCGTTGAAAATTTTAAGTTTTTTGTACACCCTACTTTGAAAAATTTAGTGTTCTAGAGAATAATAAGAAACTAAATTACCTTTCTTTTGATATTAATACAACAAGTAATTTGGAATTCGGTTCTAAATAAAAAGAAATCCTCAAGTCAAAATTTATGACGAATTTTTTAAAAAATTTGGTGTATAAATTGGGTTCTTGAAAAACATTTGCACTACAAAAAATATTTTTATTATTGGAATCAAAGCACAGAAATGTTCTCTTTCAAACAAAGAAAACCAGAGCATAATATCTTTATCCGCTAACGAGTTATTAAGGATTAAAGGAGTGCAGAAATGGTAAAAAATGTCAAAATACGTAGAAAAATAATATTTCGCAATGAAAAAATTTTACAATCTTCATTTAGGCACATTTTTGACCATTTCTTCAACACTTTGATCCTTAATAACTCAATAACGGATTAAGATATTATGCTCTGGTTTTCTTTGTTTGAAAGAGATCATTTTTCTGCTTGGACTACAATTTTTTTCAAGAAACACTTCAAAGAACACCATGGTACCAATATGTACATGTTGAATAGAATCACCCTGTATATACAAATATACATTAATTATTATATCATCATACATTTGATATCATATCATGCAGTATACACATTGATGTCCTTTTAAATCTTGGTATAAAATCATCTAGGATGCATACAATATATAGTAACAGTAAAACTTATCTATTTCGGAAGACAACAAAACTGAAAAATAAATGTTTTGTATCGATTTTCTGTTTTGAGAGAGTAGTAGAGATAAACATTTAACTTGAAACTTCGAAACTAAACTGTCAAGAGTAAAAACTGTTATGAGATTCCAAGATTAACAGAAATTCTACCAAAACACTGGTTAACTGATGCATAGACAATTAAACTAAATCCACCCTATAATAACACATATTGTAGAATAGGCAAGGATAATTCAGATAAAGAAACCCTGAGCAATTACCCGATGTTATCCAGTTCAAGAATTAAGGTATGCACTTGATAGCAGTCCTTTTCTCAATAACCTTGGAGATAGTCAAGATGAACCTATAATATTTATAAAACTTGAATCTTTCAATAGTTCCCAAGGTGTTTAGCTTCCTATTTACCATTTTCCATTTGCTTCCAAGTCGCTTTTAACAGGTTCAAAGTGTGTACAGATGAATGGTACTGGTGAGTTTGTTACACGAAGAATGACACCAAATACTTTGAATTTAGGAGAAGCAATTCTTCTTGGATGTTATTTCCACATTTTATATAGTCCAAAACTGAAAAGTTTCACTGTACTCGTACACATAAGTATAAGAGTCAATGCATTATCTAGCTAGACTTTTATAATATTTTTAAAGTTTTTTAAATATAATATTCAACTTTTTTGGACAATATAAAATTATGATAATTACTTTATATACATTTATATAAATATAGTAGTACTATGTACATACAAAGTGTATACATGTATGGCATATAATGTACATTTATAACCAACAATAGGACAAGCACAATATAAATTTATTGTAAAATAATCTGTATAACTTTTAAATTGACTTTTCATCTTTTTATTGCATACATTATTTGCATTAGCATATACTCATGTATATGCATTATCTATATATTCGATATTATATGTATATAGAAAGTTCATACATAGTATCACATACATAGTACAGTACACAAAGGACAATCATTGCATTTAAATAATATACATATAATGTATGTGTATATAAGAGAAAATTTTCTATATACATATATATACACTCGTTCATTGTATACACATACTTATGTATTTTTATTATCAAAATAAACTATACACTTTATATACTATCATCAGTATAATATAGTATAGGTATATAGTAATATAAAGTGTGCAAGAATCTTTAAATTTTGTTTGAATTTAAGTGTTTTATATATACATTAAATGTAACTACACATACATCTAAAAACATTATAAATATATATATGTTTATAAACACACATTATTTAGGTGCATAACATATGAGTTTATTTATATCCAAATATTTTGCAAAAATAACGTGTAGGTAGGTATGTACATTGTGGATGTATAAGAAGGGAAAACAATTTTTTGGTTTCTGTATCCTTGTCAATAGTTAAATGTGTATATGATGACATAAGTACATACATATATGGTTATATGAATCATAAAATGATAAATATAAATAATGTATTTACAAAACAAGTATGTATATACATTACATTATATATATATAGAAACCTATATATATATGAATAATGTAGATGTGGTATGTGGTAAGTATATAGAAAGTATATATGTATACGAAAAAAAATATCTATATTACCTTTAGGGAAATAAATAATGATGAAACATTCAAGTGAACATAACGACATAGTAGTGAAATGTCATAAAGTAAGGACCTATACCATTCTATATATTCAAGTATGCATTTATGTATACGTATATATGTATATGTTTAGTTGTATAATAATTTCTATTATGTACATTATATGTACCAATATATATTTAATATATGATGCTTATGTACACAAGTATGTATTAAAGTTATTGTTGAAACTATTTCTTCTAAAAATTCATTATATTTTATATTATGCACATATGTGTACATACATCTATTCCAATATCATTACTTTATTGAACACAAATACATACTTATAGTTTGTATATATACACAAAGATATACATATATATACGTATACACATATATACCCAGCATATATTTAACTATATGCCAGCCACATTGTAATCATTCATATATCATATGGCAATCCTTGCAAAATATTTTCTGTGTTTGGATCCATAATATATGTAAATGTATGTATGTACAATATATATATACTCGTAAGAACATTATAGTGAAAAATATATACATATAAATGAAATACACACAAAATATAATGTGTATGATAGGTAAATAAATTTATATACCTAAGAACATTTGTGTACAATTAATGTATGTACATACGTATGCACAGAAACATAAATGAAAAAAATTTTCATAAATATACTTATGAATATTTATTTATACATACATACATCCATTCATTCAAACATAATTTAATCAGTATACGTACTACATATTATTATGTAGATATAATATACAGGTAGATAGATAAACCATTCACAAAATAATAGTATATTTGTATATTTGAACAGGATGTTTCGATAAAAATAAATTTAAATTTTAAAATATGTATTATTTATGACAGAACTTTTATTGTCATACAAAAATGTTCATTTAACACCAAAAAAATATTTATTTGAAAGAAAAAAAAATACCAGTAAAATAATCGCTAAGGAAAATCACTTGTATTCCTTTTTGTGGAAACCATGTGCGTGTAGTAGGTACAGAGCAAATATAAAGGGAAAATGAATTTTTCTCATGAATAAAAATACGAGTGCAGGCGCAGGGTATGCGTATGCAAGTGCAACCAACATGCAAGGTATTACTAGTGTATAATCGTAGTATGTGCTATAAATTAGTGGTAAACCTTATTGCTCCGTCTGCTTACTGTAGTGTAGAGCAAGTATAAAGAGAAAATGAATGTTTCTGATGAATGAAAACAATACGAGTGCATGGTATGTAAACTACTTTTAGTGTACTCGTGTATCGTACTTGCTGCTACTATATTTACTGCCTGTCTCTTCTTACTTCTTGTTGTGCAGTGCAGAACAAGTATAAAAAGAACATTTTCTATGTTTCTCAAGAATGAAAATACGAATGAAAATACATGGTAGGCGAGCTACTATACTAGCGTATAGTATAACGTAATATAGTTGGCAGCCAACAACTTTATTACTATCAGTAGCACTAACACTGCCTCTTCCTCTTTCCCGTATACTTCTTATGGTGTATACTGTATAGTGCATAATGCAAAGCAAGTAAGAAGGAGAAATGATTTTTTTTTATGAATCTAAATATGAGTGCAAATGCATGGTATGTGAATTACTATACTAGCGTGCTATAGTTAAATGCCAATAATCTTATTGCTATTACTACTTCTTACTGTCTCTTCCTGTTTCTCGTATACTTCTTATGGGATGTAATGTAATGTCTCTGTCTAGAGAAAATGTAAAGAGAAAATGAATTTTTCTCATGAATCAAAACACGGCTACGAGTACGAGTAGGTCTAGCTAGGTACATGGCATGGCATATAGAGTAAATATGGAAATGAAATATGATATGATGAAATGAAAATGAAACGTATTTCTCTTTCTTTTCATATCACTCACTATGTCGATACAGATCACTCAGAAAAGTTTGTTCAAAATATTTTTTAGTTTTATTTTATATTGCCTGTCGAACAACACAGAGTCGACATAGTGACGCGAATTTTTCTGTTTTAAATTAACTGACACACCTTATCTATACTCTATAATATATAATGTGATATCATGCATAAATGTATAGAAGTAAGTACATGTAAGTGTATAAAGCGTATACAAACGGCAAAAAATAAAATATTTTCGATGAGCCTGAAGGCAAAAACAAAAATAACAATTTATAAATTTATGTAAGTAGGTACATGCTTTAAAATATTTGTAACATTCAGACTAACTACAATAAACATATATATATTAACATGTTTGTTGGACAAACAAACATTCACACAATTGTAATCACTCAATGCATAGTACATATGTACATACGGTATTTATGTATGTATGTATCTCTAGTGTACAGAATATGATAATACATATTATAAATGAAAAACAGAAAAATAAAATAAAAATAAAATTAACACTTTAAAAAAGTACATACATACATACTACATGAGTGTACTATAACATAAAATTAACCACACATACATATATACAAAATATACAACTACATAAATAATTTTAACCGGGATACAAATGTACGGTATATATATTCATAACTTATATATTCATATTTTGGATTTTATCTAGATCCAACCAAACTCATATTATGTACATATATCAATCCATATGGGGATAACAAAAAGAATGAGTATATACAAAAATATAGGATTATTTTTTTTTTTTAATAAAAATGAATTTGTGTGTACATACATGCATTATATGAATAAAAATATCTGTAAGGATATGTACATAATATGTACTGGTACTATGTATGCATATTTAAAATTTTGAAAAATAATAAAATAAAAAACGTTGAAAAAAACGTAACATGATATACGAATGTATCTAATGTACATGTATTACAAACAAGAACGATAATAATTTTCACATGTATCTACGTATATGTATATGTATATGTACATCTAAAATAAAAATAAAAATAAATAAATAAATATAGAAAAACAACGACAAAAATAAAATTTATCAAACATACAAAATAATGTCAAAATAAAATATTGTTATAACATACTGTATATACAAAAGTACAATACATATTGCAATACACTATTTATCTCTATTCGTACACATGTACACATTATGTACATATGTGTATAATATATATAATATCAGATAGTACACATATTTGGTATTTTGTATAATATCCTTTTTATCATCAGTCAATGAGAAAAAAAAATATTTTTTTTTAATCAAATTTAAATCAAAGTACTAACATGAAAACTAAACAAAAGGGAAAAGGGATATACTTATAAAACAACGATAAAAAAATAAACCATATAATATGTATATGACTATAGTATATTTCACAATAATATACATAACATATGTGTACGTAGATTTATACATAACTAGCCATGGTTTCAATAAAAAAGAAAATGTTTGTGTTGTTATTGTTGCTGTTACCATCATTTTTATGTCTAGATACATACGTACGTAGTAAGGTCCAGGTATTCTCAGCCTCATACATAAAAACTCGTTTATCCTTAAAAAAATTTTAGGTGTTGAAAAGAAGGAACCATTAGAAGGTAATATGCAAATTTGTAGCCGTTTAGGATTATCAGTTTAATATTAACAGGCTTAGAGACAAGGTGAGTTTCAATAAATTTTGAAAATGTCCAATATTGAATACCGTGCGGTTATAAAATTTTTAACAAAAGAAGGGTTAACACCAACACAAATAAATGAAAGAATGCATGCTGTATATGGAGACTCGTGTCCATCATTTGCCACCATAAAACACTCGACCAAGTTGTTTCGCTGGGGAAGAGAATAATTAGAAGATGACCCACGTGTTGTAGGGCCCACAACGGTGACTACGGCCGAAAATATTGACTTTGTAGAACAAATTGTTCTAAGTGATCGGCGACTCAAAACAAAAGAAATTGCCGCACAAACTGGCATTTCTAAAACAAGTGTTTTGCGCATCCTTCACGAACATTTGGGTATGTCAAAAGTTAGTGCAAGGTGGGTACCAAAACTTCTGAGTGCTGTTCAAAAACAACGACGTGTTAAATTTTGCAAACAGTTTTTAGAGCTTTGTCGTGAAGACCAGAAGAAAGTTATAGAATCGATTGTGACGGGCGATGAAACTATGATCCTTTATTATGACCCAACGTCCAAAAGGGATTCCATGGAGTGGCATCGGAAGGGAGAACCAGCGCCAAAAAAAGCAAAGGTCTCACAAAGTACAAAAAAAGTAATGGCTACAATTTTTTGGGATTGCGAAGGGATCTTATTAATTGATTTTAAGGAGAGAAACACAGTCGTCAACGCCAGCTATTACTGCGATTTATTACGGCAATTGCGACAAAAAATCATTGAAAAACGACGAGGGAAGATTAGTAGAGGTGTCCGGCTATCACACGATAATGCTCCAGTTCACACGGCTGCAATTTCAAAGGCCACTATAAAAGAATGCGGCCTTGTGGAACTGGACCATCCGCCCTACAGTCCGATTTGGCCCCTAGCTATTATTTTTTATTTTCAAAATTAAAGTCCGAGCTCAGGGGAAAAAAATCTTATGACGATGATGAAATTAAGCAAGCTGTAAATGCCCATTTTGAAACCAAAGATTCAACCTACTTTTATACTGGTATAGAGGCATTAGTTAAGAGATGTGAAAAATGTATTCAAATAAAGGGAGACTATATTGAGAAATAATATATATGTTTTTTTCTTCTGACACCGTCTTCTATGTTAGGCTGAGAATACTTGGACCTTACTACGTATGTATCTACATTTTTCTCGGTTTCATTTTTATCCTTGCTTTTTTTTTTGCTGTTAATCAAAATCGAATATTCATGTAAAAAGTTTTGTATTGTGTACGTACACATACATTTATAAATATGTATATATAGTGTACATTACTATAAATATGTGAATTTGGTTTAATTTTATAAAATAATAATAATATAAAAGTCCTTAAAATATACATATAAATATGTATATGGATGCATATTATTAAAATATACATATGTATGTACATTTATGGAGTGTAATACATAATATTTTTATTGTACATTACAAATATGTATATGTAGATATATGTGTATAGATATATTGATGTACATATATGTATACATCCATTAATATAAAATTTAATTAAATTCGGTTTTCAATATCCTGAAATGATAAATCTCTAAAATCTTCCAAAATCTTTTAACAAAATATATACCATGTTAATGTATATATGTATGTAGGTACATATGTAAATTTGTATTTACATGTATGTATGTATATATATGCACATAGAATACATATGTATGTATACATATACTGGTACATATAAAAATAATATGTAATGATTATTATTGAAATGAATGTGGATATTAATATAATATTCATGTATGATGATTCACATGCAGCCATACATATTACGTACATTAAATAACATACATATATATTATATGTATCTATGTAATATACATATGCACGTAACACCAATCTGATAAATTTTATTTACATGTCTATTAAAGGATGAAAATAAAATAATCTGTATTTTATATGAACATATTATACATATTTATTATACTTGTACTTGTACATAATATATCTGCACATATGTATGTAATGTGTAATTGTTATGTATACCTAATAACTAGATACATATATGTAAGTACATATTATATAATGACTAAAATATAGTAACATGTTTGTATACGATACGAATGTTAAGAGTATCCGTGCATAATAATAAGTAATACAATAATACACATATGAATGATGGATCTATTGAAATAAATGTGCTCTAGATATGTACATATATGTACATTTATATTATTTCGAAAAAAATAAAAACGTGTACTTTACTTGTACAGTACATATACATATATAATGCTGCAGTAGGTACATATATATCGGGTGATCAAATTTTTACTACATATCACTCATGTTCTGTCGTTCTGTGTTCCACTTCCGAAAGTGGAATTGGGTGTTTCTGCACTCCATTTCCACTCAGTTTTAGTGAATTTAATTCTCTCAAATTTTTGTTAGTGGAAAAAATTAATTTATATTGAAATCAAGTATGATTTGAATTTTTTGAATTTTTGTTTTTTATTATACATATATTTCATTTCAAATTTAACAATTTTAATATAAACTTTGACACTTGAAGAAAGGCTAAATAAAATATAAATAAAAAAATTTGACACTTTTTATATAAAAATTACGTCAGATGATTTCGAAATTAATTTTCGAACTCCATAATTCCACATGGAATGCAGAACACCAATTTTTATTCGGCGTGGAATTGAATTCGTATTCCACTCTCATTTTTTTGCGGAATCCAGGAGTGGTAGCACGTAATTTGTAACAGAGAGTGTGAATCGAGTTTTTTTTTGTGTTTGGTAGCAAGTAATTTGTTTCGATCAAACTAAAATTTTGTATCGTTCAAAATTACTGCCTTATCATGATATTCGAAAACGATGAAACGAAACGATACGATATAAAATCGCTATTATGTAACTTCATCGTTTTGAATATTAAGTGGTACATAGTGGTACAATATAAATCCCTTATAAAAACGAAGCTTTAATGTTTAATTCATACAATTTCCAGTTTTGTTGTAAGAAAAAAGGGTTCGATGTCATTTCTATTATTTTGTTGATGTTTTGAAATATCATTTTTAATAATAATTTCCATTTTTTTAAAAAAATTAATTTAATATTAATATTCAAAAATATTAGTAATATGCTTTAAATAAAAAAAATTCTATTAAAAACCAAAAAACAAAATAAATTTATATGTAAACGATGAAAAAAATGCTATCGACTGAGTAGACGATGAAAATCGTTTGAATTTGGAACGATTCGAATATCATGATCGCGTTTTTAACAAGACGATACGAAACGTTTCGTTTTCGAATATCATGATAAGGCGGTTAATTTTGTTTTGACTTAGTTGATAGCATATAATTGTTGTGTCGACAATATTTGACAAGAGTTAGAAATAAATATAGTCGAAAATTAAGTACTATCATCTATAATTATATGAAGAAAATTATTTATTTTTGTTATCTTTTTTCTAGTTTTTAAAAATTTTCACTCTTTTCACAAATAATAAAAAATTTTGACACAAATGACTGCTGAAACGTAATTTTTCTATATGGCAACGCTGTTTTAAACTCGTTTCAACTTACATGCTATGAAATCAAAGTTGAAACGACTTTGTCTAAAGTCGAACTAAAAAAGTCGAAACAAATTACGTTCTACCACTGATGGGTGATAATCACATTTTTTTTCAATATCATAGTAGCCATATTGTTTTTTTTTTCAGATTCCCTCAAAAATTCAAATTTACATTCAGTATTACATATTCGTTAAATATCCTTCACACAAATAACTTAGGTACCTAATCCAAATGATCAAATTATTCATGAAAAAATTATGTATCCTATATAATCTTGTGATCTGTGAATTATGTCCATGTCCAAGATCATTCGATATTTAAACTAAATTGAAATGTTTTCTTTGCGTTTTATCTTGAATCAATTTCGGGGTCGAACCCTAATAAACCATACAAACACTCAAAATGATATTTAAATTTTAAAGTCAACCTTATTCGCGTTTTTTTTTAATAAAATAAATGCAGAATAAATAAATAAATAAATTTAAACCGCATCGATGCATTTTAGAACTCAGCCTATGTGAAAAAGTCATGAAAAATTGATGTTACAGAATTGAGTTTTCAAAAAAAAAACTAGAGGCGGTATTTTTAAATAAAAATATGGCTGCATTGGGTATAATGTCATCTGAACTGCAAATGATAAAAAATATCAATTGTTCGTTATTGCAGTGGACTATCGTCATTGGGATTTAGTCGTTTAATCTTTCACACAGCAATCATCAGTTGCTCGATATGTATTGCAATTTGTGATAAAATTATTGTGACGTTTATTGAACAGATGGTATGCAAATATCAAAATATCAAAATAATTATTGATTTTATTTGATTATTGGTCTATTCAAAGGGTAAATGATTATCAAAAATTTGCAGAACATCAAATATGATATTCATCAAAATAGTGTCAAATTGCTACATTGATAGATGGTTCATTTTATTTCAAATTTAAAATATAGATAGCGCTAATTTGATCACCCTTTATATGTACATGTTTATGTAAAATATGAAGAAGAAATAAGTAATAATAATTTTATTATATCAATATAACAGCAGTTATTTTAAATATGATTGGATGTGCATATAATACCTAGGAGTAGATATACATATGAACAAGTATCATACATATTATAAATATGAAACATTACGTATATATACATACATTACTTAAATATGTAAATATGTAGGTAAATACATAACATACGTACAAAATATATAATACATATTATGATTTAATAACAAAATTTGATTTAAATGAATTTTATCTTCTCTAATTTTTTGTTTGTTTTTGTTTTATTTTATTATTAGATATGTTTGTACATTATATCATCATTGGTAGGTATGTATATTTTTTGTATATTTATATTTCATTCAATTATTATCATCAATGATTTATTCAAATTCAGATTCAGATTTTATTTGTTTAATTTTATTTCATATATTTTAATTTATACATTTACACTTACACTTATGATTACGTATCTGTATTCTGTACCCAGTAAACATTTGGGCAATAGTACGAGGATACAATAAAAGGGCAATAGTTTACAACGATAAAGGTACATTCTCAATGTAACGCTAAGTGAAAGTGAAATTTCATGAAAAAGCATACTGTTCAAAATACAAAGCTAAGTTAATATTGAAATTCGAAAATTTAACGTTAAAATTTTGTTTAAATTTACACTTGAAATTCAAATTTTCAAATTCTCAACTAAATTTCTTCAATTTTAAGTAGAAATTTAAAAGAATTTTGGGGAAATTTTTGCATTTTTTGAAAGTTTCCATCTGTTGGTCAATTTTCTAATAACATTTTTGTAATTATTCCCGGTAATGATTCCCGGATAAAATCATTTTCAGTTTTTTGTCCGTCTATAATTTCTTAATGCATTATCTAACAATAAATTTAATACGAAATTTTAATCATTTTTATCCTCATTTATTTAATTTAATTTAATTAGTATTGAAGATCAATGACAACAAACATTTAAGTAAAAAACAAAAAGCAAGAAAAAACAAGACACAAATTCAAATCGTTCGTTCTTCTGGAAAATTAAAAGAATGCAGATATTCGGTATTCTGTATAATTAATTTATCTCATACGTGTATACATACATAAGATATGCCGACAGAGTTTTATATGCATAATTATTATTATGTATCTACCTACATTTGTGTCTTTATTTACGGATTATAGTCTTATATACATATACAGTATATATATAAAACTCTTAAATATAGAGATGAGGCAACGAGAGACAGAATAACAAACAACATCAGGATGAAAACTGATAGGAGGAAGGTCCGTCTAGTTTGTTTTTTTTTTTCTATAATTTTTTTAAGCTTATTTTACCATTCAAATTTTCTAAATTTGAATATTCATGGAAAGTGGAATGTTGACCAAATAAAATAAAAAAATTTTTTTTTAAATTCTTGTTCTTAGGCTACTTCATTTTTGTCGAATATAATGAAACTATAAAATTATACATATTATACATATAAATACATACCCATTCACAGATCATTTAAAATTTATATACCTATACGTATATACATCCGCGGTCACAAAAACTGTATCATCTTTGCATCATCCATAAAATATGAATTTAAAAATGTTTGAGATTTATTTGTTCCTCAAAATTTTTTGGTGCATTATAATTTCGCACATTGGAACAAATCGTCTAAAAAGAGAATTGCTTAAATGGATTTTTATCGCATTTGTTTGTGTTGTTAATCACAAGTAAATAGGATAGATTAATAGAGTAAAATCAGAGGGATGAACTCAGAGAAGGTGATAAATCAAAAATGACATTGATGTTGAGTTATCTACTAATCAAATAGTATGGGTTTTGGAAAAAAAATATCGAGAAACTCAGACAGTGAAAAGAATAAAGAGGATCCGAATTTAAAAAGAGTTATACAACATAGCATGCAGTTTAATGAGGATAACTTTGGAAAATCATTGAAAAATCATGAGAGAGGACAGAGTTCAAGAGAGAATTAAGAGGAGCACATTATCGCAACGCAAGAATCAGTGTGAAAATGATTAAAGCAAGACCCTAAATAAACGTGACGGGACGAAAGGAATTAAACGAACGTAAATACTCATTTCGTCAGTTTAACAATTTGCCCTGAATAGAAAAGAAGCGATTCGAAACGAGTAAAATTGTGTATGAGTATTCAGAGGAAACGAGTAGAAATGTGTAGTAAAAACGAGTAGAAACGATAAAATGTACGACCGCTACGATACTATCCGTATCCGTCTATTTGACATTTAAATTTATCGAAATTGAACGAACGTAAAGCCGTAACTGAAATGACTTCAGCCAACTCAAGTCAAAGCTAACGAAATTCACTCAAGCCTGAAGTTGTAACTATATTGGCTTGTGTGAATTGAGTAAGCATCTGCATAATGTGAAAGTAAGGTTAGTTAATTTAATAGTTACATGAACATGATATTTGTTACTAGTTAGAGTTGCACATACAATACATAAAATTTAGAAAGAGTTACACATAAAGGAAATTTTCACAAATTTTTTACATTAACTACAAAATCCGATATTTCATATAAACTTCATATGGAATTGGTTATGTTTAAATAATACATGTACATATATGCACATACATATTTCACTCAAGCCACTCAATTTTGTGTGGTCGGTAGGCACACTCACTGAAGTCAATGAAAATTCAAAGTGTTTCGTTAAATTCAATGAAGCTGACTTGAGTCAAATATAGTTACACTGATTTAAAACAATATAATCTGACTTCGACTTATGAGTTGAGTTAGCTGAAGTCATTTTAGTTACGGCTCTAGGTTATAGCTTAAACGAAGATTGAGAGAGCACATTTCAAATGACATCATCATCATGACGAATATTTAAAGATGGTAATATACAGGTAATATTTTTGTGACCACGAGTTTATATAATGCGGTTATTGTATTTATATACTCGTTTTTACGAATACTATTGAATCAATTTTTTGATTTTTAAATTATTATATGAAAACATAAATATTTGTTATACATACAAGTTAATATTTTGATGATGGTGTTCATTAAGCATATAAAATATACATAAAAAAAGGAATTAGAAAGAATTGAGAGTAGTATTATATCAACATAAATACATATTTTTTATGTTACATAAATAAATAAAAAAATAAAAATAAAAATAATTACAAAAAAATATATGGATTATATAAATATATAATAGTATAAAATATGCATAATATATATATACATACCTTGTTAGATTTATTTTCCTTCACAGCAGTAATCCTTTAATGGTTCTTTTTTTTTTTTATTTCGTATTTCCTGTTGTTATTATTTCTTTGGATTTATTTTATTTTATTTTTATTCTGTGAATAAAATATGTATACATATTTTTTTGTATAGTCTTCGTTGTTATTATTATTATTATTTTTTGTATAATATACGTGTATATCCTTTTTTTAGATGGACATGCATATGTAAGTATGCTTATTTTTTTTTTTTTTATAATACGTAATATTTATCCTAAATTTCGTTTATATGATATTATTATTTAATATTTTATTTATTATTTATTCTTTAATTAGGTAGTAATATTCACAAAATATTTGTTATTTTATTTTATTTTATTTTAACTGTCTCTTAGTAGTTTATTTTTTTATAAGTATGTATATATTTTTTTTTATTTCTAGGTATACAGTTCTGTATTTTATATAAATTATAGATAAATAAAAAATAAATGTACATAGTTACTAAGTAGTTAAGTATATATTTTTAATGTAATGTATTTAGTTATTATTTATATCTATACATACTTATATTTATACATAAATATATGTATGTACATATGTACTTTATTGTATATCTACAAATCTATAAATATCATGTAGGTAGGTACTATTTACATTTGCAGCAAAATGAAAATATAAAGAAACATATATGTTGTATAGATAGATAGTAAAGTAATATGAAATGATTGATTTTCATATATATGTATTTATATTTTTAGTATTTTCCAATCTTTCAAGCAAGTATGTAGGTATATGTACTTTTTTTTTTTTTTTTGAATTATAAATGAATCGAATCGAATGGAAAATAATAATAAAAAAAATTACTTACATATGTACGTATAAGTACATATACCTACTCGTATTATTCTGCATATAAGTATTAAATGTATGTAGTATGTACAAGTACAAGCTAAAAAGTTACATGGTGTTTGTCTGTAGTGTAGGTACTTATATATAAGTAATGTATGTTTTTAAGGCTTTTTCTTTTTTTTTTTTTCAAGTTATGATAATGTTGTGAAAATATATAACAAACCACCCACCATTAATATCCATTTACATATATGTATGTATGTATATTTTGTATGTAGATATAATGTTATTTTTTCTTTATTTATTTTCTGATTATTATTATTATTCGTTTTTTTTTTTTTTTTTTGGTTCCTATACCAGAGGCTATATAAAGAGAAAAAATAAAAATTATAAGAACAACATTATACTGAACTAAAATAAAAGTACCTACATTACATACATACATACTTACATTTTATGAATCAAATCGACAAACTATCCATCCATATATGTACCTATCTATGTGTTATCTAGAAGTGGATAAGTACGTATAGTATGTACAGTACATATATACATCAATCGAATAATTGTGTTTTGTTGTTTTATCTATTCACAAAATAGTAAGTATTTTTTTTTTTTTGTCAGAGATAATAGCTATGTGCGTAATATTGGAAATTATTGTAATGTAGGTACATTTATTATACATACATACATATAATTATGTAATGTATTACTGGTATTACATTTTTTTCTAAATTGTAAATATAATCTATGTAGGTATGTAATATGTGAATATAATATATAATTGATAATAGATATATTGTATGTATATAAATATACAGTATAGATATAGATTTTTAATATTACAATGTTTGTTCAATTATTTTGATGACTATCAAAATGTTATTACTGCTATTATTGTGTGTATTATTAAAGAGTTTTGTAGATTATTAGATAGAATCATAGAGTTTATATTTATATAATATAGTTTTAGTTTATTAATATGTATTTTTTTGAAGATGATGAAATTGCGATTTGATGTAGATATTACAATTACGATAATGATGATGATAACGATGACTGCAATATAATTATGGTGTCCAATATTAATATTTTAATTATTCATCTATGGTTTTGTTTCTTCTGATATTTTTCTCCTTATTATGTACTTATTTACATGTACCTAATTTTATATAAATTTTTAAATATTTACATAACATAATATATAGGTATGTATGTAATATTAGCTTATTATTTTATTTATATTTATAAAATTCTTACGATTATTATTTAATATATTATTTATTGAATTATTAATTATTAATTTATTATTATTAGTGTTTCTTGTTATTCTCATTATTATTATCATCATTACAATAATCATTATTATAAAAATTTTCTCATTAATTTCTGTTAATAATATTAAATTTTTCATTTTTGATTTATACTAGAACTAGATAGGTATGTGCACTTTAATCCTCTTCCCTTTTTCTTTCCATTCATCAAATACACACATTAATATACACAAAAATGTAATCAAAAACTAGAAAAAATTACAAAAAATAAATTAAATTTAAAAAAATATTAATAAATATAAATGATCATGTGTAGACGTACATACATACATATCACATGAGTATAATTCTTCTCATGTACTCGTTTATGTATGTACTACTGTACTACGTACTACACTACATAATTATATAGAAATAGATAATGTTGGTACTTTATGTACTAGCCACACAATACACATCATATTAGTTAAATAATATTTTTAAATAATTTGCCATCAATTTTATTTTCATATTAGCTTGTAAGATGCTGTAAGCAAAAGCTATTTGTAGATATACATATATATTATGTATGTACATATATTCATAAATTCATATTATTTACGAGACGATACTTAGTGATTGAAAATCCATTATTGTTTAGCCATTTATAAATTTTTCATTCTCTGCTACACGTTTACATAGATATGTATGTAGCTATATCCATATTAAACCGATACCCATAAATACATTTTATACATAATTTTAAGATGACACAAAAATACAAAGAAAAAAAAATTCTGATTTAAAATAAAGCAAAAAAAAAAAAAAAGATGCTACTTTTTTACACAATACTGAAAAATATAAATGATATTTTTTTTTGGGTTCTCTTTTCTTTTTTTGTTGTTTTGTTTTGCTTTTTGTTTTTTACTTTTTGTAAATCACACGATTACCCGCCACATACTGTACTCATATGTGCATCATTTATGTATATCCATCCATATTACATATTATATTGCTTTAACGCTGAAACAAAATACAATAGACGATGATGACGACCAGCAGATCCCAAAAAAGAAGATGATGAAGAAGAAGAACCAGCAGTACTACACTACACTACTAGAATGAATATCATCGTCAACACCACCACCACCACCACCACCACCATCACCAACAACAATAACAACAATACAATTTATGAAACACCAGAAAAAAAGAAACTATGTCGTCCGTCGTTTTTAGTATTTTTGTTTTTGATTTTCTTTTTAAAGAGTGATGATGATGATGATGTTTAGTGTTTGGTGTATAGGTAGGTAACAAGGTATCCTATATATATTATTTTACAAAAAAAGGGACACAAAAACGATGACGGCATAATGTAATTTTAACGAAAAAAATAAATAAAATTTTTTTAGGTGAAGTTGCTTCTGGTGCGGATTGCTGAACTAAAAATCCTTCTTTGCTGTTTTTTTTTTCTTGTTTTTGTTTTCTCTTCTACACATATGAAATTGAAGGTGGTTACTGGTTGGGTTGATGTCTACCTCATAGTTGGATTGGATCGGATGGACAGTATATGTACATATAATATAGGATTATGGTCGAATACTACTACTAATGATGATGATGATCGTGATCGGAACACAATAAAAAACTTCACAATAAATTTCATTTTATACATTTTCGTTCCATGAATTATAATACCTACAACACTTCTTCTTTTTCCCGACCCGACCATTCATTTTATTTTCTTCATCTTCTTTTTTTTTTGTTCCTTTTTTGCACAAAATTAACCCAAAAATAAATTGTATCACATGAAAACTTCTTGTTTTTTTTCTTCTTCTTTTTGCTCAATTTTTTTTTTACACCAAAACAAAAAAAATCAAAAAGCAAAAAATTTATTTTATATTTCAATTAAAATTATTATGTACATGGATAGTATTTTATTTGTATTTACAATGTATGTATGTGCATAGGTTTTTGTATTTCAATTTTCAACTTTTACTTTACTTCGGACATTTAAAATTGATACATTCATGCATGCAGTATCAGTATTAATCGTTCGTTTCGTAGATATATTCTTGCTTGATGATGATGATGATATGATGTTGGTTGATGATGATGGAAACTTTGTTTCGTACTTGTTCCGAAAACAAGAAGAAAATAGTTGATGAAAAAAAAAACTGCTTTCTTCTTCTTCATCAATTTTTTTTTTTCATTCCTTTCTGGTTTTGATGTTGAAAATATCACATTTTTATACAAAAAAAAAATTTCCAATTACATATTTTTATACAGAAAATTTACAATTAATTACTTATCACAAATCAAAACGAGATTCACAAAAAACTGAAAAAAAATATGCCTCTATCATTCTCTGAATTTATGATTTTTCTTTTTACATATCGACTTCATATTTTTTTTTTGTTTTTTGAATGATCACAAGGTAGTAGGTATTGTATTTCATCCTTAATTAAAATCAGAAATGGAAATCAAAAATTACATATCCATAAGTAAAACTACACATAATATGTACCTACAATGTAGTAATGAAAAAAAAAACCTTAATTATTAAATAATTATTTTCACATTTAAATCTTACTTTCTTTAATCTTTTTTTTTTTTTACTATTTTGCCCACAAAAAAAAATATATATTTTTCCTCTGTTACAGAATTTTATTTAAAATTTTTATGCAGAAAAATTATCCTTTTTGCACTTTTTCAATGCCTTTTTCCAAAAACATTTTGTATTGAATTTAAAAATATATTTTTTTTCAATTTCAATTCACTTGATTTTAAATAATCCATTATTATTTTTAACAGAGTGATTTTAGAGTAATAATTTTTCTCTTTTAAATTCATTTTTAAAACACACAAAAAAAAAAATACTTTTTTATTAAAACTTTATTTCCCGTAGCCAAATAAAACGATTAAATAATGATATTTTATCATTTTTCTCATTATAATAATTTTATTGTACATTTTATTTTTCAATTAATTTTACTTTAAAATTCTATTATAACTTTAATTTTCAATTCAACAAAAAAAAAATTTTTTTTTCCTAGCTGCTTATGCACTTTATCATCCACCACATACATCCATTTTGGATTTTTATGTCAGTCCTCAGTCGTCAGCCAGCCAATCAGCCGAAAAATTCAGCTGAAAAAATAGCTACCAAAAAATCCAACAAAAGTAACCCAACAGATACAGGAATAGCTTTCCGGTGCCGATTTTCAATACATTATTAAAACTGTCGGTATATAGCTACAGCTAATAGCTAAGCTAACTTTAAGTTTACATTGAAAAACATATTATACTTATACAGCTGTATTTGTCAAACGTTTTTCTTTTCTTATTTTTTGTTTTTCTTTGGTCAGTCAGCCAAGCCGTCAGCCAACAATCAGAGGTGAAAATATTTTTTATCTTGAAAATGCAAAAAATTATGAAAAGTAAAATTGGTAATGCCATATATATACTCAATAACATTTTGACAATTTATCAGTTATGTGAATTGCGTTAACTGATACATACGACTTTTAGATGGCGCTGATCTCGAATTTACACATTTTGAAATTACAGGATGTTGCAAGTAATTCATATTCAAATTCAATGGAAATGGAGAGAAATGAACGGAGGCCATTATGTTTTCATCTGACAACAATTGAATACACACAAAAAAAAAGCAAAATAAAATTTTTAATTATTTTTTTTATTATACTGTTTTTTAATTTTTAATTTTTTTTTTTTTTTTTTTTTGCTTCACATGACACAGTTTTATCTTTTCAGCATTTTTCAGTAAATCTATTCGGAAATTTTATTCTTGAAATTTATTTGTTTTCATTTGATTTTCTTTTATAGTGATTAATTAATTATTTTCTGTAAATTTTTGCATTTATTTATTTTAAATAAAATGTTATTTTTTGTTTTGTTTTTTTCTTTTTTTTTAAACACTCATATACATACATATACATTTATATTTGTTATTATCTCACATTAAATACATATACATATTATACTTTACATATATTATTTGAGTTTTTTTAATATTAATGCAATAATATGAAATACAAAAATTTCAATTAATTACTGTTTTGTTTTTTTTTTTATTTCTTTTTTTTTTTGTTTTATACAATAAAAGAAAATAAATGAAAAAAAATAATAATTTTTGTTTTGTTTATTTTTCTTATTTTTTTTGTTTGTTTTTTTAAATACATACACGAAAAATAATGTTATTTATAACAATTGAAAAAAAAAAAACAAAAAATAAAAAGAATAATTAGTAAATTAAAAAGTTTCTTATATTTAAAACAATATAAAACTTTTATAATAATAATTTTTAATAGTGTATTTTTATATACATATATATATTTATAGTATTATAGTACGATAGTAATAATAATTACATATTTTATTTTCATGTTTATTTTTTCTAACTGGATTTATTATTAATTCAAAAACTAAAAAAAAAAAAATTTAAAAAAATAAAAAAGGTTATTTACTTTTATATTAATAATATTTCTCTGTTTTTTGCTTGTTTATTTTGTTATTTTGTTTGTTTTGTATAATATTTATGAGTGTATTTCAATTAATTTTATTATACATACATATATCCTATATAGTCGTCTAAAACACATACATAAACATTTTACATAATATTTATTTTTTTTATATATTAGAAGAATATACCTATTATTATGATTCATTATTATATTATAAATTATTAAAATTGATTATCCTTTTTCAAAGGCTAGTAAATTTTTTTTCTCATTTTTTTTTTTGGAGTGTTGTTAAATCCATCTCAACTGAAAAGGAAATGATGGAAAATTATTTTATTTTTTTTCTTTTAGATTTTTTGTTTTTACTCTTTTTTTCTCTTTTTTAATCTTGAAATAATAAGGCTAACGCAATCATCTACACCATCTTTTTTTTTTTCTTTTCAAATTTATTTCACCAACATTTGAAAATTTTTTTGGGGAGGAGAAGTTATTATCAGCCAGCTCGTTTGTGAGAGGTGATCCTCAAACGTCAAACGATGTAGCAATCATAAAAATATTGTTTATACTATGATTGCGTTTTTGTGTAATATTGTAGACACACATAGGTTGAAATTAAGTATTTTGCTAATTTCAGCCTCGAAATCCGGAAAATACGACGAATTTGGACCGAAATCTAAGTCAGTGAAATTACACAAGAAATACGTAATAATCGCTCGAAATCTACTCATGTTTCGCTCTTTACGTAGAACAGAGACATCTACCAACAAATTGTAAACCAAAAAAAAAAATGTTTTTTTTTTTTTAAATTTTCATTAAGAAATAATTAAATATAATTGACAGTTAAATTTAATAGAAGAATTAGGCTATGTTCAGATAAATTAAATTAAAATTAGATAAATTAAATAAATTAGAAAAAAATGTCAAAATCGCTGTGTGTGTGTCACCTTCGTAATTTCTACTCGAAATTAAAATGAAATCTACTGGATTTCAACCTCTGTGTGTGTGTCTACAATATAACATTTAAAAGAGAATTCATTTTATGTGTTTATCTTTATTATTTTAAGGTTATTTTCTATTATTTGTTTTTATAATTTCATAAAAATTCAAATTCATATAGTATATGTATCAATCAAAATTAAATGTTCATAATTGTATTTTTTTATACAATAATTCAATATTCAATATTTCATTCCTTTTCATTTCTAAATATTTACAATTATATAATTCACTTTCTTCTATTTTTGTTTTTCAAATTACATACATACATAATATTTCCTTTCAATTCAATTTATTTTATTCATTTTTCTTTTCTTTTCAAATTACATACATAAATATACAAATTTTTTTATGTAAATAATGTACATACATCCTTATATTTTACACAGAAAAACTGATTACAAATATTTTTTTCTGGATAAAATTTTGCATTTTTACTTTCATCCTAATCATTTTTCCTCTTCTTTTTATTTTTTTTTTTTACAAAACTATACAAATATATATTTAGCTCATCCTTAACATTACATATTATACTCTACGTATATAAATACATTATTTTTATCCTTTTATATATTTTTAGACCTTTCATTTTTATTTAAAATGTATTTTATTGTTTAATTTTCTTTTATAAATTCATTATACTTTTATCATATTTTTTGTCGTACATGTATTTTTAATATTTTTTAATTTTATTTTTTTTTTATTTTTTTTGCATTGATCAAACTTATTATTATGTGTTACTTTTTACTTCTTATACACTTAACTACTTATTTAATATAGACACACAAAAAAAAAAATAGATACAACATAAATGTATGTATATGCAAATTTATATTTTTAATAATGTTTTTGTCCCTTCTAATATTTCTCTTTAATTTAAAGGATAAAATATTTAAAAGTTTCAAAATTTTTAAATAAACAAAACAAAAAATAAAAATTTTAATGAAATAATATTAATGAAAAAAAAAAATTAAGAAATTTGTTTTTGTTTACAGAACAAAAACTAAAAGAAATAGTAAATTATTAAATTGTATTGTATTTTATATATGTACTTTTTTCTAGATCAAAACAAACAATTTTCAAGACAAAACAATTATTATTCAATTCATTTTATATAAAGTGCACACAGATACTCAGTCCATTATGGCGACGCCGATCAGTAATTCTGTCAGTGTCAGATAAATCTTCATCAGTAATCAGTTACTGGTGTATGTACATTGCTGATTGAAATTAATGATCGACTTGGGCGAGAGCAGCGCTCTGTCTGGGATTCGAACTCTAGATCTCAAGCGTACCAATCCAACCAACACCACAACACAACCATCGAACTATTAGAAGCCCCCTGATGTTCAAGTCATTTTCAACAACAATTTTCAAATTAAACTCAACACTTTTTATGTCAATTGATCAATATCAATCAAATTGAATTTTTGTTGAATTTATGATTTTGAACATTGTTGAATATGAATTGAATAATGACTGTTTTGTCTTGAAAATTGTTTATTTTGACACAAAAAATTGTATATTATATTGCATTTGTATTTAATATTAACATATATAGTATGTAAAAATGTAAAATGACTTAGTTATGAAAATTCTTAAATGCTAATTACTTATTAGAATTATTATTTTCTGTTATGGTTGTTTTTCATTTTGTTTTTCTTCATTTTTTTTTTAATTTTATTATTTTTCTTACTTAAACAAACACACATATATGATGAACATTATATACCCTATATACTAAACACAATTCGATGAAATAATCGATGAGTTCATGATGAGGCCTTCGATGAAAACAAAGACACTATGAAAATCATCATGAAATTTGTTCTATAGGATTGGGAAAAAACTCACTTATATGTGCTTATATATACCTTCACTCACACAGATAGTGTATGTGAAACAAGTTAAACAGTGAGAATATCGATGAGTTTTCGATGAATATACTGATGATCTCATCGATGAATTTTCGTGTGTAATTCATCAGTAGAATCATCAGATACATACTGATGAATGTATACCAATGATCATATTGATGAGTTTTGGTTTATTTCATCAGGACAAATCATCAGAAATGTATTTAGTAGGGTAAGGCAGGGTATCAGTAGAAATGTATTTAAATATGAAAAGAAATAATAATATACATATCATAAACTTAGCTACAAAAAAGGAGTATACATATTTTATTGGATTCAATTTATTTCATTAAATTTTTCAAACACTTTTTTAAATTATTCTGAACTTTATAATATAATAGAACATAATTTGCACTCCGATATGTATAAGGATATTTTGTATTGTAAAATATTGAATTAAACATTCTTTTTTTTTTTTCTTAAATTTTTTCCACAAACTGGACAACGTCTGGTAAGGTAGCAGAATAGCAGAACGTTAGTTTATAAGTAATTAGGGGCATAAGAATATTTCATAAGTTAGTTTGATCGCCCAAAAGGTTCTGGTGGGTCGTGATGTGGGCAGATGGGAGACAAATCATTGTTCTCTCTTTGTAAATAAATTAAATTTAATTAAAATGAAAATCAACTTCATCACATTGAAACATATCTGACCCCAGAGATTTAATAATAAAGCAAAAAAAAAAAAAAAATAAATAAATAAATCTCAATCTTGTAAATATGTATATTAGAAATTTTCATGAAATTAGAAGATATCGAGAGACAGGAAACCGTGCTGCTATACTACCTTCAGCCACCTTCAACCTATCTTCATGTACGCGTACATAATTTTTTCTCGGAAATGTAAATGATCTCTTATTCATAAATTTATTGATTTCTTAGGATATAGAGTTCGATGCGATATTATTATCTTGAATTTCTTATTCGATATTTTTCGATTTCATGCATCAAAAAATCGAAGAGTACAATTAAATGCAAGACCACAAGGCAGTTGATTATCCTTTTTTTTTATTGAAATATTACATAATACTACGAGTATATACTATAGACATCATAGATACAAAACATGTATATCTTATCTATTATGTGAAATATTTAAATTAATTTTAAATTAAATATTTTCATATGACTGTTTATTACAAATTGAAAATAGTCATAGAAAATAATTTAATTTAAATTATCGACTTTTATTTTCTTTTGTTTTTTTTATGTTAAAATTTAATATTTAAATCATAAATTACATTTTTCATCGTTATATGATCATCAACAACACTGCACTTTTGATCATCATCATAATTATCATAATTATCATCGCTGTTTTTTTTTTTTTTATAGAAATTTAAATACAAAATTATGTAAATTTATGAAATATGTAAATTTACTTTCTCCTTCATTTTGAATTAATTTTTACTTTTAAATTTTATTTTGTGGTAAATTTTATTTTTTATATTTTATTCATTTCCTTTTGTTTATTTTTCTTCTGTATATTATTACATATATGTGTGCATTTTGTTGTATTTCTGATTTTGTATTAAATTGGAAATCGATGCTATCTCTCTGTAAGTATATTGTTAATCAATTTCAAATTAAAAATAGAAAATTAAAAGAAAAATTAGAAATCGAAATGAAAAACACCTATATGTGTGTACATAATTAAATATAAATGTATGTCGTTATAATAAAATTATATAAAATTATAATCTAAAATAAACGATAATTCGATAATAATAAAAAAAAATAAAATAAAATAAACACAAAGCTATTAATTAATCACAATATCATAATGCAGGTAATATCACTTAATTTAAGTTATTTTTTTATTTTCTTATTATTTTCAATATTTTAAATTCAATTTTTCTTTTTTCAAATTATTTTTTCTTTAAATTTTATCTTTTTGTTTTAAAAAGAATATATTTTATACACTCTGTATGTATACTGATCATTATACATTATATTTCTTCTTTTTGCTTTGTTGCAATCATAAATGAAAAGTAAGGAAAATTCGTTAATTCGTTATTAATTCAATTCTTTTTTTTTTTTTTTTCAAAGAAAGAATGAATATGAAAAAAAAAAAAAAAACAGATATAAATTCAATTTTAAAGAAAAAGTAAAAAAAAAAAATGAGTTTTTTGTCCTCTCTTTTCCTTTTCTCGAATACCTAATTTTATACTAATTAGTAGTACAAAAAACACAAAAAGTAAAAAATGAAATTAAAAATTTAATTAAAATGTTAACTTTACAACTTTTTTTTTCTTCAATGTTATAAGGGTTTCGGCTTTAATTTAAATTTTTCTTTTCTTATATTTTTCAATTAAATATTTTGTGTTATTTAAAAATTTGTATAAGATGTATTTTTATGTATTTAGCATTTTAAAATATTCTAAAGTTTTAAATATATTTTTTTTGTTTTTGAATTTTAAAATTATTTTTTTTTCTTTGAAGCACAATATTTAATGGTACACACACACACACATATGTTCATCTTCATATATACTATATGTGTGTATATCTAACAGGAAAATTTTAAAATATGTACTGTTACTATGCGACGTTTATGCGTTTTCTTGAACCGTTTGTTGAATATCCACTTTAAATAGTGACTAACCTGACTGTTGACCTCACATCATATGGTCGAATACAGGTAGTATAAAAAATTGAATGAGAAATAAGACGTGACGTAATAAAAACTCATATAAAGATTTGTAATGAATTTTTGTAAGCATTTTTAAAGGAAAAATTAGGAATTGTTTAAAAAAAATCTTGAATTTTATTTTATTGTTTTTATTATTTTTCTTTTCTATTCTTCAAATTAAAATTACGATTACTCAATTCAAATTAATTGAAATTTCTTTGTTTAAAGGTCTAATTTTAAAGTAATAATAATAATCTACATTTAAAATAGAGATTTTTAACATTAGTTGGTAAATTAATTTGTTTTGAATTGAATAAATGTTTTTCTAAAAATTTTGTCTCACAATATAAATTACTTTCATTAATTTTTAAAAATATTTCTTCAAGTTTTTTAATATTTTTTAAAAACTCCAGCTTTGGTTTTTCAAACCGTCTTCGGATTTAAAATCAATCCATGTGTGTGTAAGTTGGATTAGTGTCCAAAAACTCTTTCAAATTTAGTTTTTTTATGATAAATCTAGAAAAATATTCAATGACTTATTCATTTTCTTCAATTTTTTCAACATAATTTTTTAAATTGATGTTTTTTTAAATTAGTAGCTCTTAGATCAGCACAAGCTGTTTGAGTCTACTAAATACATAGATGTAGTTAGAATAGTTTGAATTTAAACAGAAAATGAATTAATTTTTGGATTAATATGTAATTTACTTTATATAAACTTTGATGAAAAAAATAAATAAATAAAATAAATAAAATCTTTTTAATAATGTAAACAAAAAATGTTTGTTTTGATTCATTTTCCAGATCGTTCATATGATTTTGTATGGCCATACGATCTAATATTCGTAATTTCTCCTTTAAATGACGCTTGCCAGTTTCAATTGATACTACCTATAGAGTGTTCCAATTACCTTGGTCGAATACCTAATCATTCGTTTGCCATCAATCACTGAGGAATCAAGTTGAAATGATCATTGAAAAATTGACATTTTCATTCTCAATTTCGGTTACGGTTCCATTCCATTCCAATAAATTCGAATGAACAATGGAATTTCAAAAAAATTCATTCGGTGACAATAAATGGTGAAATTGAAAATTTCGAATGGTGAAAAACTCAGTACATAATAGTAAAAACTAAAACACTGACAGTGAAAATAATTCAAAATGTACACATAAACTGAAAATGGCGGAATGATCGTTCGATCATGGTTCGACCCAACTGCATAAATCAGAAGTTTTTAGAACGATCCATTCACATACCAAAATTAAAACTGAAAGAATGATGAGTGATGAAGAGTTGCCGTTTGTCGGTGGTATATTAAGTGATTGTATTGCAGATATTTTTTTTAATCTTAACGCGTGCAAAATGCGATCGAAATTTCTTGCACATATTCATCAATTAATTTACCTACACATGTACTCATATATGGATTTATGGATTACATGTACTCTACCTTGTACGTTCGTTAATAATTTTCCTGCTAGATTCCTTCCTCGAAAACTGTATATGTATATACATAAAATTGTATGAACGAGTATGAGTATGAAATATGTACATGTTTCTTTGGTTATTGTTTTTTTTTTTATCTTTTACATTCTAAATATTTTTTTTTTGCTTTTTTTTTGCAGCACATATGTAGTACTACATTATTTTGTTTCTATTTATCTGTGTATTTTTTTTTCTTATATGTACTTGTAAAAATATTTTCTTATTGTTTATTTGTTTGTTTGCTTGCTTGTTTTTGTTTTCTTTAAGAAGCATTAAAAGCATTTTATAAATTGTTTTCACCATTAAATATATTTGTATTTGTATGTGTATTTTGTTTAAATATATTTTTTTCTGTTTTTTTTTTTCTGTATTTTGTTCTAAATTTCTAAAATATTTTTTTAATAATCAGGCTTTTAAATAAATTTTATTTTATTTTATTTTGTATTTTGTATTGTTTATATTTCTTACATTTTTATATATTTCCTGTAACATATATGCATATGTGGGGATAGTGTAGCAGATTAGTGTAGTATCTTAAACAGTAACTTCAATATTTGAAGTAACACTACTTGTTGGTGGTATTGGTGATGATGACAATGACGACGATGACGATGATGATACTGGTACTGATGATGATGAGGACGTTGAAGCAGTTACAACAACTGCTGTCACATTTAATGATGGATGGTGCTGGTGCTGGTGAGATTGGATTGTTGTGGTGAATGATGTGCCAGCTACATTATTATTATTATTATTATTATTTTTTGTTTTTACTGTAACATTTTTATTTTTTGAATTTGTTGCAGCAGTAATTGTAGGCTGTGTTGTTATTAAACTGTTATCATTGCTGGTACAATTTACTTTATTTTCTGTTGTATTATCAGCCGAATTTGTGGGGGTAGTGGTAGTGGTGATGGTAGTGTTTGGTGTTACTGCATTTGTCCTTAATTCACTTGGTAAAAATACTTTAACAACATTTATGACTTTAGCACGACAAATCGGACATCGATCACATCTAAACAAATCAAAGAATAAAATAAAGAGAAAATTAAAAATTAAAAATTAAATATTATACCATTTATGAAATTTAATCAGAGCAGTGCCTATATAATTTCCTAAGTAATTTATTTAATTAATAAAATTTTTGTGTAATGTATTTGTGTAAGTTTTGTAAATTATTGTATGTTATATTTAACTTACTTTGTAGCACATGTTGAACATGCAGTTACATGCCTGCATGGATTGAACATTGCATTTATCTCTTTATCCATGCATATTTTACATGTCATTGCTTCTGTAATACGACTATCGACACAACGTTCAATTGCCGCTTCACGTTCCTCTTTCAATTTAATTGCATCCTCTACAGTTTTTTCATTAACCATTTCGACTGTTGGTAAATATCGTTCAATTTCATCATTTCTACAACAGCCACCGCTTATTTCAATACCACGCTCATATAATATTCTTCGTGCCTGATCATGTACTTCACGGCATGTTCTTTGTATATCGAACACATAACGTTTACCTAATTCTGTATCCTCTTTGAACATTGATGCAATTGTACCTTTGAGATCTCGAGTAAATTGTGTTGTAACAACAACACGTACTTTATCACAGACATAGAATGCATGTCGTTCGGTTATTGAACGATATAAACCGGCTGCTATTGCATGCTTAGGTAATTTTATTTCTAATTCTTTACGATCACTATGATCATCTAAATATTCTAATTTGAATATTCGTCGAAATGATTTAGCTGCTGCAATGGCACTAAATGGGATGCTGATGTAGTAATGATATAACAGTATAGTAAAAGACGACAGCATCATAGAAGAGAAAAAAAATACACAAAAGCACAAAGAAAAGAAGAAAAATTAAAAAAAAAATAACGTCAACATGTATATACATAAATTTATTTTTTTCTAAAAAAAAAAAAATTGTTAAAAGAAAAAAAAACGACAGAAAACTTACTTATTCTTTTCATCACCCGTACACACGACTAGACCATGAGCACCAACTGATATATCACAACGTACTGAACTCTCATTAGCTGTAACACCGCTAAATACTTCCTCACCAAAACCAGGTAAATCTTGTATCTCCTTAAGTAACCAATATTTAGCTGATATTTGTGGCATTTTTATTTTAGCCAATTTACTATGTTCTTTAGCTATCTGCCTTAAGAATTCATCTGGCATATCTGATGTTGGATCATTTGGTCGTATTATGTAATCTTCATAAACTTGTAACGGTGAACTTGTTTCAGTGTCATTATGCATTTGATTATTATGATTGGCAGTCGAAGAAGTCGAAGAAGATGAAGATGAAGAAGAATTTGATGTTGATGTAGATGTCGATGATGATGATGATGATGATGTAGATAATGATAACGATGTAGATGATATTATATCGGTGGGTATATTCTGATGTATCTGTGATGATGTCGGTAAATCAAAACTTTCAATAGATTTCTGTTTTGATAGACGACGTTTTTTAAATGCAAGTACTGGTTCTTTATCTTTTTTATCTTTTATAATTTCATGTTTAATATGTACTGGACATTTTGCTGTTAAACTTTGCTCATTAAAACGTATACCATCTGCCTGACATAATAATGCACTCAATTTAGCTGAATTATTCCAATCTTTTGCATTTAAACGTCCCTCAATTAAATCAACTTTTGCTTGCATAAAAAATAAATTTCTAACACTCTCTTGTAATATTAAATGTACTGGTACCCAAAATTTAACACGTAACGCTAACATTAATTGTATACTATTACCGCTACCGCTATCCTGACTTAAACGATTCCTTAAATTAATCCATTGATGTGTTCGTGAATCTTTTTCATTTGGCTGCCAATGTTCTAAACCAAAATATTCCATTTCACAGATAATATTTAATGCCTTGCACACCTGTAAAAAAAAACGAAAATTAAAAATTCTAATTAAAATATGTCAGATTTTCAATAAAGATTTTATTTCTGTATTTTAATTATTAATTATCTTTCTATCGCACATTCTGGTAGATATATGTATATGTACATAAAATCAATTAATAATAATTAACATCTTGTGTGCCAGAATGCATCATGCATGCAGATGCAGGCTCACTACAAATTGTCCCTCTTATGACACCGGCGGTGCAATGACCTGTAACGATGGCTATTGTTAATGATGATCTTTATGAGGAAAATCATTTGCAGTGATCACTAAAACGTCTTATAGGTAAGCAATTTTCAGTGATCATGAGTGATTCATTATGGCAAAAATTATTGTTAACAGAACGTTCTGTGTTCTATTGATTTGTTGAATTTTTAATAATTTAAATTCATGTGTGAAGATGCATCTGTATACATTTTCGTACATAGTTTTATCCAAACAAGGAATGTCAATAAACATACACACAAATGTACTTATAAAGATTCAATTCAATAACGAACAACGAAATCGCATCGCGTCACTCACATCATCATCACCATTACTAGAGCTCTATAGCAATAAAGGAAGAGGAAAAATAATAAACAACTGGGAATTGTTTATCTTTTTTTTTTTTTGATAATGAAAGATTTAATCATTTAATGTTGTATAAAAGTTCATGAGTATAACAATAATCTTTCGTAAAATGTAAACTTTTTTATAGTAAACATTCCGATCGAGTAGATAGATAATAAGTATAAAAATATATACATGCTGCATACATACGAGTACATACATGTACATATATAGGATATAGGTTAGATTGTTTACCTATTCTATTTCCATTTCCATTCCATATAAATGCATGTATGTATGTACACATAGATTTAGTACGCGTATGTATTTGGTAAACCATATATTGAATTGTCGTATAAAATAATTATTGTTTACTACTTACAATTCTCTCATATATGTATACATTATATACATATTATATATTTTTTTTTATTTTTATTTTTATTTTTTCTTTTTATAAAAAAAATAAAATACATTAAATGATAAGGAATGTTGATATGAGTATTTTAAATGTTTCGTTTTTCGCATTAAATAAAATTATATTTACATATTTAAGGTATAATAATAAAATAAAAATAAAAATATATTTACAATATTATAACGTATAGTTATAAAAAAAAATAAACAAATAAATGTCTAATAAAAAAAAAAGGTGTGTTAACAAATAAAAACAAAACAAAACAAAAAAAAAACATTTTTATAAAAAAAATTGAATAAATAAATAAAATTTAATGAAGAAATAAAGAAAGAAACGAAAGCAAAAAAAAAAAACAAAAATTAAGAAATTTTAAAAAATTATTTTTCAAAAAATTTTCCTAAAACATTTTTGAATTTTATAGAAAAATTATTAAAAATTCTTTTACATTATTCCATTTCACCTAAATGTCCATTCAATTCGCAGGCCAAAATGAAGTTCTTAAAATTTCATTTTGTATTTATTCCATTGATTTCGAAATGAAGATGATGATGACTGATGATTTTTTTCGAAAATGAAATGTGATATTCAAAATGACAATAATCAGATGTTCGAAAATACATATTCATATACTTGTATAAATGTCAGATATTCTAAAATGAATGAAGATCGCATGCAAATTTCAAATGAGTGCGCATGTGATTTGTGGACTTTATGCAGTGATGTATAAAATAAAATTTAAGGTTATAATTTGTACAATTAAGAAAATAAAAAGACAAAAAAAAAAAAAAAAAACTGGAAATATAAAAATTTTATATGAAAACGCACATTCGCAAATACTAAGATGATACTTAGGCCAATGACGATCATCTGATAGTATATACGATGATCATGTACGAAGGTTACTACATACCGTCATCCCTGAATGCATTTTTGAAAAAAAAAAAAACAAAACCTTGACAGATGAAATATGAATCGCTGTATAAATATAATCATTAAAGCAATTACCATGTATCATTGGTATAAGATATACGAAAATTCTCCAGGAAATTGATTCTCTAGGAGTGCATATCTTATAGTTGATAATTTACAAGGATATAAAGGTGTTATGTGTGTCAAATGAATAATTAAAATAAATTTCAAATGCTCACAATTCCAACAATTATCTTAGGATCATTACATATATTTTCATAAATAATAAGCGTATTTCTATATGACAAAAATCATTATTATGTATTGATGAGAATTTTCAAGAAAATTTGATATTCTTCAACACCCTGTTATAATGATGACCGTATTTTTATTTTCTTTTTAAATACAGTTCAAAGTCTAACATTTAAAATAAAGTAGGAGAAAAATATGCAATTAAATTAAATTCCATCAACATGATTACGAGAAGATTACGACATAACTAAATAATATACAGAATTTAATTTAATTATATTATACATTACATATGTGCAAAAATATGTATGAATGGTAATATAAAACTTTTATTATTATTATTATTATTTTATTATCACTTTGTCTGTTTATTAAAATCAACAAATTATGAATTATATACATACATTTATATAGAAAAATAATTATAATAATAATGAGAAAAAAAAATAACATCATTCTAAAACAAAATTAAAACAAATCTAAAACGTAAATAATAAATATATTTTTTCTTTTTGTAATTTTTTTGAAAATAAAATAAAAATCTAAATTTTATATACAAAAAAAAAAAAAAAAAAATAAAAAAAATACATTGTATTATGTACATACGATACCATACACGATCACGATCGTATTAAGTATATGAAATTTAATATAATGTATTACTTTAATATGTTTTATGCTAATGTGTTATGGTTTGTTGTTTGTTGTTTGTTGCTGTTTTTTTTATTTTTTTTTTTTTGCGCACTTCAATTATTAAATACATAATATTTTTTCATCATAATTCCAGATGTGAATTTTAATTTTTTACACACTGCACAAAATGTAAATGTAGAACACGTAACATAAATATCATTTTACAGTGATTAACAAAACATTCAAAACAAAAACACTACGCTATGAAATACGAGTATTTTTTCTTCACATACTTGCTCTACACTATATACACATCATAAGAAGTATACGAGAAACAGAAAGAGACAGAACGTAGTGAAAATAAGGTTATTGATTGACCATTTACTATAGTGCCATATAGTACGATATACGATAGTAGTATCTTCCCTACCATGTACTTGTATTTTGATTTATATAAGAGAAATTAATTTCATTTTTATGCTTGCTCCGCACCATACGCCATAAGTAGTAAACAATAAAAAGGAAGAGACAGTAAATAGTAAAAATTCATTTTCTCTTTATACTTTTTCCGCGCACCATACAGAATAAAGTAAACAAGAAATAGAAAGAGACAATAAACAGGTGGAGCAATAAGCTTATTGAACAAATGACCACTTACTATAATAGTCCTATTGTACGATATACCCTAGTAGTATCTCACCTACCATCTAACACGTAATCGTATTTTTCATTCATTTTCTCTTTATTCCGTCTTCGCACTACACACTATAAGAAGAAGCATATATACAAGAAACAGGAAGAGACAGTGAATAGGCGGAGCAATAAGGTTGTAGATTCATTTGCTCTTTATTCTTGCTTTACACTACACACTTGAAACTACACACTATAACAAGCAACTATACAAGAAACTGGAGAAACAGTAAACAGCAGCATTGATATAGTTATTATATTATAGTTATAGTTATTGGTAAACATATAGTTATTGGTATCTAACTATAGTACGATAACGAGTACGCTCTAGTACTACCTTACATACCATATGCACTCGTATTTTCATTCATATAAGAATAAATAATTTCTAGGAAGTTACACTTGTTTTGTGTGGCACTGTATGTACGTCCATATGCAGTGTATACATATTTGTGTTTTGTCTATATAATTCTAGATTATTGTTTTGCACTTGTGCACATTATGTGGTTAAATGCAAATAATAATAATAATAATAATAATAACTATACAATTTACATATTATGTCCGTATGTGTAATACGAGTACGAGTATATGCATATATGTGAATGATTAAATAAATTTATTTTTATAATAAAAATCGTTAAATTTATTATTTTTAAAGCAAAAAAAAAAAAAAATATCATTGAAAAACCAAGCAAAATAAAATTAAAACCAAAAAATAAATTCAATTTTATATTTTATATTTTTATTTCATTTTTTTTATCTTTTATTTTTTTTTTTGTATTGTTATTTTGTTGTTTTTAGTTATTTTTAGATATAGATATCTTTGTTGGAATATACATATATCTTATCAGAATTTTCAATTATTGTTGATACAAAACAAAAATGAAATAAAATTTTTAGATACTCTATATTTATATAGTGAGTGAGTGTGATATGTATACATATATGGTTCATTAACCTGATTTCATTTTATATTATATTGATTCACATCAACTGCACATTTTATGCGTTCATATGTACTCACATGTATGATACAATGTATCACATTTAACACACTCGTATATGTATAGTGATGCAGTAATGTTTTTTTTTGCTACAGAATTTTTATTGCAAAAAAACAAACTGAATAATATATCTCTACATAGTTCTTTATTGAAAAATATGATTCTCATCTTTAAATAAGCGCAACATACATGCGTATATGCATGTTTTATGAACGTTTCAATAATAATAATTTTAGTGCCAAAATGGGCAAAAATGAAACAGGGGTCTTGGGCTTTCAGATTTGCTAACTAGAATTCAGATGGCGCTGCACAGCCTGTACTTCTCTAACAAAAGTGGCAAAAAATGACTTAATTCTGACTTTAAAACACAATAACTATTGAAAAAAAGACGTAGGGAGGCATGTGAGGTATCATTAGAGGGGAGAGTTTCCTACAGATTTTTCTTAGACTACTTTCTTCTAGCTAGTACACCGTAGTTGCTATAGGGTGTTTCGCAGAATAAGTGCGAAAAATCTTTATTGCCCTCTAGCGGCTGAACGATTGAGATTAGCCTCCCTCTGTAGTACAATTTTTTGGTTGTCTCGATGAGACCTATCTGCTAATATAAAAAAACAAAAAAAATTTTTTTTAAAAAAAAATCATCAAAATCGGAGCTGTTTCTGAGGACTTCCTGGAAAAAAACCTTCGTTGACTCCATTATAATAAATTATACAATGAATAAACTTAATATTGCGACTATTATACACACCACCAGAAGCATAGAATCGCACAGTTTACAGTAGCAGTAGGAAGGACTTGGTCTGATACAAAAATGTTTACCAAAAATCAAGTGACATGGAAGAGAGCTTTTGTTGTAAACATATAGGCTGCTTATAGTGGAGTAACAGGAAATGATGATTCATTTATTTATTAAAAGAGAAGGGAAGGTAAACCTACTTTCTCTCTGCCCTTACCACAACCCACCAGGTCCTCTTGGCAACTTACGGAATGATGATGATGATGAATTAATTAAATTATTTACCTATACATTCAAATATTTATGCCATTCTTTGAATTCATTTATTTTATACCATATAGTGATTCACGTACATATTTTCCACACAAAGCCACAAAATATGGATACGTATTTGGAACAACATACTATTCTGTTTATACCAACAATGAAATATCCAAAATATTTTCTTTTGTAGATTAATGGTATATTCGTAAATTACTGTACATGGTACACACATGTATGTATATTCGAAAACTTTTGCAATAACAATATAGATTGTAGAATATTTATACAGAGAAAAAAAAATTCTATTGAATTTTAATTAAAATTTAATTTTTTATTTTGTATTTTAATACAATTTTTCTTTTTTGTGTGTGACTTGTTTTCTATTTATTTTTATTTTCTTTTTCTATTTACTTAAAAATTCAAATTTTTTTATTTCATATAGTACTTAATGCTTTCTTCATGAATATATTCATTAAATTTCATTATTAGAAACGTAGATAGAAATAGAATAATATACGACCGACGAAATTAAAAAGAAAAAATACATATGCACATTTTAAAGTGGAATGTATACATAGAAATGGTAAATTAAATTAAAAAAAAAAAAATTAAAATTTCAAATATAAGAAAGAAACTATAATATTCTCCATCAAATTATTCTAAATGACTTGTTTTTACTAATACTTTTGACCTTTTATACACAATATATGAACGATTATACATATATGTATATAAGTTAGTATTCGAAAAGAAAATAAATCAACAAAAACTAAGTACACTAATGAAATTTATTTACGTGCCTATGAGTATTTATTAGCAAATTAGTCATCATACCAACCAAAAGGTGTTCGTATAATATTGAAAATGGAAGTAAAATTAATTATACAATTATTAGTTCGTAACCGCTGTTAGAGAAGGACAATTTCAATATCGAAATCCTCTACATCATTTTAGTTTAGAGGATTATTATACAATGAATTTATGGCTTGTGACACAATACGAATTACGAACCTCAGAACCTATATTGGTAAGTAATAGCATAAATACAATTATACTACAAAGCGACGTACGACAAGCCACATACGACAAGCGACAAACAGATGATTATACTCTGTTCATAAAATTCGTTCAGTACACGGCTTATGGAAGAGCTCAGTAGCGTTACTTTTAAGAGGAATATATCAAATTACTCATACCCCCATCTATTTTATATATAATGAGACGCTGTAAAAGAGAAAAAAACAACAGCACCCATAAATTTCATATTACCATCACCGCAACCATACGGTGACTGATTATTATTTCTTGTCGTCCATTATTCATCAATCATATTCACTGGATTGCACAAACAAAAACTATAAATGGAAAAAAATTTATCATATGCGAAGAAAACGAAGTATGACGAAGGAATTCATATGCGCACACGATTGTCGCTTAATGAGGAAAAAGTTGCTTGATTCGGCTAATCGAGATGTGGAAGAACAATAGATTGAATGATGAATTAGTGCTGCCGTGTAGTCATAATACTCAAATTAAGTATTGCCGTTTTTGAAAATCAAAAATTTTCATTTATATGACTTTTTGTCATATATTATTATTAATTATATATTACATATATTCTATAATGCAATTTATTTATATATTATTATTAATTAATAGATATGTATGGTAAATATATATTCTATAATAAATATTTATGTCATGAAAAAAAATTTTTGCTTTTACGTTGTGTTGTAAATGTATTACTGTTGCAGAACAGTTAGTTTTTCGTTACATTTTTTGTTGCATGAAAATAGAGATTATTTTCGTTCTTTAGTTGATATTTGCTGTGATTTGTGAAGTGAAGATTGCTGATAAAAAAATAGTTAAAAAAATTAAAATTTAATAAATTAATTAAAGTATATAATACAGATTTTTTTTAAATGAGTGCAGTGGAAGAAAGAAAAAAATTAAGTGTGGAGAAAAAAAAGCAAATTTACTCCACATTTAATATATTTTATAAAGAAAATAAAAGTGTAGGTAGGTCGAATGAAAAGGTGGCAAGTATTTTTGGGATTTGTGATAGGAGCATAACTTTGAAAATCAGTTTAATTTTGAAAATTAAGGTAAAACGGCAGCACTTATAAAAATTTCATCCGATTTTACATAGAAAATTTGAATTAAAGGGGCAACACTTTCAGAGGTGTTAAACAGAAACACATTTATACGAATTTACCAAGTTAGAATAGAGAAAATATATCCCCATAAGCCTCTGTACTGAATAAACTTTATAAACAAAGTATAGGTAATGTCGTTGCTACGAATTAAATAAGGCGATAAAATCGCTTTGTCTTGTCATTGTTCATTGCCATATGCACAGTGATTTGTAAAAGTCTACATACACCAATTAAAATTCAGAAAATTGAAAAAAGTAATATGATTATATTTTCAAACAAAACAATAACACAAAACACACAGGTTATGTTGTACAGCAATGGATAATTTTCAATCTGAACAAACAGATAACTTTTGTCCACCAAGATATATAGTATGTGCGTAGTGCGTACTGTGTATACTCTCTTTATACCTAGTTATATGTACATTAATCCATAGTCGATATAGTTGTGTAAATTTCATGGTTGTTTTTTCTGCCTTCGATATTACTTAATGTAAATGCAATCAAACCTTCACATTGGATTAAAACTGCATTTATTACAGTTACACATTTACACATTTGTTTTTGATTTTATTATTTTTTTTTTTTTTTCATATTTTTTATTCCTTTTCTACGTTTCTCAAATTATACTTTAAAGGTTATTCATATAAAAATTTACATACAAATACATTCACATATAAAAATATGTTTATATATATTATATATCAAATGATAGTTTTATAACTGATTATTTCAAATAAATTGTGTGTTATGCATGTATGTACATAAGTGTTTATTTATGCAGAATGTTGTAGAATATAAATTAGTTAAAAAATTTTATATTTTCGATCACTGCGGTAAACAATAATAATGTATAGTCGTTCACCATACAAAAACAAAACAATCACATTTTGTATATTCACAAGTCACAACGTATCGAAATTTTTAATATTTTCGATCATAATTTTATCAAAGACTTGATTCATCAACAAAATTTAAAAGTTCAAAACATGTTTTTAATCAGTAATTTATTGTAGAACAGAATAAGTTTTGTATGTGTGGTGCCGTACACGTTTATGTATAATGTATAATACAATCGATTATGATCATGATTTTAAAATTCATTTCTCATAAATTTGATTTTGTATTCAATATCCTTATATGAACAAATGAATATCTGGAATATCAACAACTCTGGCTCGTATAATTTATTTCGAATTTGAATTCAATTTAACACGCGCAACATTCAAAATTTGAAAATAGAAAAGAATTTAAATGAACAAAATAATATTATGAAAATTTAAATAAAGAAAATTAATTGAAAAAGATACGGATTTAAACGAGTGTGGAGGAGTGGCGGATTTCGCGATTATATGCATGCGCTCTCAGGCATCACTCGAAGTTCAAAATGAAAATTATTCAAAAATGAGTACATAATATTGATGTGTAGAATACTAGAGACAATGATCTCCGCTGCTAAGGAGTATGTATAGAGCAGAGAAGCAATATAAAATGTTGTTATTTGATCTTCCGTGTTTTGTGTACACGAACCATTTCACGTGATATTACTCAGAGAGAAAATCAACTTGTTTTCAAGAAGGAAAATACGAACACATGAGTACACATGATGTGTGAAATGAGGAGCAAGTAAGAAATGTTGTTTGTTTATTTTCCATCTTTTGTCATGCACAAATATTCGCATTCTATACTCAGAGAGAAAATCAACTTGTTTGAAGAAGGGAAACAGAAAATACGAGTTCGCATGATGTGAAAAAGGGAGTAGCAAGTAAAATATGTTGTTTGTTTATTTTCCAAGTTTTGTTTTGTACATTATTCGCTTTCTACTAAAAGAGAGGAAACAACTTGTTTTCTAGAAGGAAAATAGAAAATACGAGTATACATGATGTGTGAAATACTACTCGTACCAGTATAGCTTTTACTATAGTTACCGTACTAAATCAATGACCTCCCCACTACTCTAGACTATATATAACAAGAGGAGGTGGAAGTATAAAATGTTGTTAGTTGATTTTTCGTGCATCAACAGCAACACAATTTAATGGTTTAGGTCTTGGATTTTTAAGGACTAATTATACCACAGACGCTTATATTTCTTTTTTTTAATGCGATTATAAAAATTGTGAATTGAAAATACATACACATCCATATATTATACAATTCACATTATACACCCACCCATACTACATAGACAAGGTATAATATATTATATGTATGAATTTTTTGTCTTTTTTTGTATACTTTTGAATGGATTCTTTTTTATTATTATCATTGTATGTTCTTTTTTTTTTAAATCGAATTAAAAATCGAATATAGAAGAAGAATACATGACAATGAAAAGAAAAATACACAAGGCAAGAAAAAAAAAGAAAAATACACAAGGCAAGAAAAAAAAAGAAAAATTATTACGTATTCGAACAAGGGATACGAGGCTATACGAGTAATCAAACTTATTACGATTTACATGTAGTGTAGTATATGGACTATTTGTATAAAATTTCGTATTTAAAATCCCTACATACACAATACGTTTGTAGCACAATAATTAAAGGTAGAACAGAACAAAAAAGTAAATAAAATGCTTTTATTGCTTCAATAAGTAGAATGTGTACAATACAAGCACACACAAATTGTGAACGTATATGAAGATAGATTTCGCTAAAGACTAAATAATAAGGTTTTGCCAGTTTTGCTTATATTATATTTCTTTACAAAATTGTTAAAAAAAAAATACATGCACAATACAAAACTGAATAATAAAAGGAAATAAAACAAACCGTAAACATAATACTACACAATATTTATGTACATTAGATACACACATATGTGTATATATATGAACAATATAAGGAACAATAATAATTGTATGAAGTGCACAAAGTGTGTGTACACAATCCAATAATCAATAGAATTATTATTATGTACGAGTATATAAATGTAATTTTTTACGAGTATACATATAAAGTAGTATATATTTGTTTTGAATTTTTGAACACAGACACTTAGGGTGGTATTCACCAACATGGATATATCCGTCGGATATATTTTAGCCGGATACAATTTCAGCTTATTCATCAACCTAGATAAAATTTGTTTTCAAACTTGTTTTCGGGTGGAACATGTGTGCTTTGATGTGTGTCAAACATGTCAGCTGATTGTATTTTTATATTACAAAATGAAAAAAAGGTTCTGTGATGTGATGATAATTATATTATGCAAAGATGATAATACAGTAGAACTTTATTTGTGCTGTTGCTGTTAATAACAAGGTTATGTTCGAACGATATTTATAATACCACTCCGAGGTTGTCTTAAAAATATCCGAGTAGTGTTTTATCCAGGTTGATGAATACACTTTATCTCAGATAAAAGATAATCTATGTTGGTGAATACCAGCCTTAGGGTGGTATTCATAGAACGATAGTAGATTATTACTGTAGTAAATGTATTCATAGTAGTAGTTTAATCTTAGATTAGTGAAGTTGCTACCAATGGATAGTAGTTAGCAAAGTTAATCGCCGAAACGTCAATAAAATTATTTCGAATCTGAATACACACAGCAGAAATAGGTTAATTATTAATTTTTGGTTTACACGACATGTTTATTTTAATTTATAGATACAATTGACAGATGGCACATTCGTTTGACACATCGAAAATTTTCGATATTGGTTTGTGTACAGAATTTACTACCACTTCATGAATACAGAAATACGAACAATGATTAAAGTGGTAGTAGAGATTAATACCGACTTACTACTGCTTTATGAATACCACCCTTTAAACTGAAAAATCTCTGTATACATATGCATATATGTATATGCATTTATGTATGCACTTGAACAAAATATACACAATTCTATTATATTTACTTCATAAATCCTATATATTAATTCATCTATTCTTCCATTCATCCGTGATCCTTTTTTGAACGATATAATACGTTTACGTACAAGTACACTGTATATTGTATATCCATGAATCCCTTTTAATATTTTTTAATCCATTTCATAATGCAATTTATAAGATTTCTCATGTGTACGTATGTATATTTCCGCTAAACTGGTATATTGGTAGTGGTACCATACCATCCCGTACATCAATTCATAATATGTACACGATTTTTATTTATTGTTCACAGTTGATTTGAAAAAATCTTCAAACTTTTTTAAATTCAAACATACACCATACCACCAGCCCAGCCCCCCCATACATCACTACTATTTCAATTTTCACCCTTGAATGCTTTTATTCTAATTTTTATTTTTTATTTTTCACATAAACCAAAGGCAGGTTTCGAATTATTATGAAAAAAAAAAATTAATGGATATTTTATGCATTATGTACATCTACAATATACTTATACATTTTGCACATATACCTACTTTATATATACATACATGCTTCCATTTAAGGATAATTATTAAATTTTTTTTTAAAAGAAAAATTTAATTTTTATTTTAAAAAGAAAAAAAAAATGAGAAAAAAAGGGAAGAGAAGAATAAAAAATATTATCCTTTTTCTTTTTTTTTTTTCATTCAATTTGTTCAATTTTTTTTTTGTATTTATTTATTATTATTGGATCGATTTTAATAGAAAAAAATTTTTTTTAATCATAAAAATCTAGTAATAAAATTTTTAAGAAGGATATATAAACAAGTAATATTAAAAAAAAAGAAAGAGAATATATAATTTAATACTTTGATTTTTATTTTTATCCATTTTCAGTTTTGTTCAATCAAAACAGCAAAATGAAAAAGGATAATAATGCTAGAAATGAAAAAAACTAAATAAAATTCATGCGGATTGCATATGAACAGTAAAATACATACAGATACAAAAAATTTATTCTTTAATGAAAACGGGGAAGAAGAAAAAAAATGTTATAATATTCGTATACAATATAGAATTAAAAAAAAAAATGAATTTTTATCGTCCATGACCTAATTGGCTTAATATATCGTATATCCGTATATCGTAAATACTTCTCCATACTTATATACATTATACATGCTTGGAAGTTGGAAATATTTCTCTGTTTTTCCTGTTCATCTTCTTTTTATTATTATGATTATTGGATTAAATGTATAATTCATAAATAATATTAAATTGAGGACAATCAAATATTCCCTTTTACACATACTACAAATCATTATAATTTTTCTTTTAATAAATTTCCTTTAAAATACGGTAATCAAATAAAATGTGAAAATGAAAAATTTCGATAAAGAAATTCTAATTAAAGGGTGATTTTGTTTTTAAGAGATTATTGAGAATTTTAATTTGGAATCAAATTTGGAATCAAATTTGGAACCAATCCTTCTAGTTAAAGTCCATTTTAAAGAAAGTCTAATTTCCAATTACATTTTTAAGAATTTTCGGTCGTATTTCGCCAACGCAATGCATTCAATTTTGGCTTCCAAAACGGTGTTAAATTATGATTTATCGACGGTGATTAATATTGACTTCACGTTATGTCCAAGAAGAAAAAAATCGTAATCTACGATCAAAGGATTTTTTTTCAATTAAATAAGCTATTATTGACTGAATTCTGTATGCAAACGAAAAACAGTGTTGCAACTTTATTTCTTGCTGACAAGCACCGTGTATACCAATTGAATCCTGTTAGGCACAAAATTAAGAACTCTTCACGAAATGAATGAAAAAAAAAAAGAAATATGAACTTCCCTGCGTACAATGACAACCACCACTGATCAGATAAATTGCAATTTTAAGCAACACCCTTTATCTATTAAAAGTTCAAAAATCTTTTTTCATAAACTCATACAAAATATGTACAAGGATAATATATGACTCAACTTGTTGTTAATCCTTTTTTTATTACTGCATACAAGTGTGTGTGTGTGTGTGTGTATCTTATTTACATATCTTTTATACATTCGAAATGTACATATCCTCCTATACTAACTGCGTAAATATTCAATACACATATACACAACTACATACGCATACATGCAATTTTTAAATTATAAAAATATCTTTTTACATTTTTCTTGTTTTTTCATTCAAACTTTCTTCTCAAATATTGTTCTTTTTGTGAGTGTTTTTTTCTTTTTTCCTTTTTGTTTTTAATTTTTAGTTTTTAAAAGTTTTTGTTATTTATTCTTTGAATAATTTTGAATGATATCAAAACAAAAACAAAATTCTGTATTTATTTTTATTCCTTTGTGTGTACGTGTGTGTGTCAGTTTTTTTTTTATTCTTTTTAAAGTTTTTCCAGATTTATATTTTCTTATATTTTATATAGTTTATTTTCTTTTATTTGTATTTTAGTTTTTATTTTAGAGAGAAAAAAAAAATTGGAACAATTTCAAAAGAAAAATTATTATGTATGTATGTATCGAGAGGAAAAGACGAAAAACAAAAACAAATTTAGATGAAAAATTGAAGCATCATCATTAATACTCGTATATAGTACATAAAAAGACAAAAATTAAAGAAAATTTGATAATAAAAATAAAAAAAAAAAAAAATAAATTAAAGTTTTACAAGAAAATAAAAAACGAAGAGAAAAAATAAAAATGTTGATTAAGTCAAAATGAAGTGAAAAAAAAAGTCTTTTGTAAACTTTGCTATACTCCATACTATAATAAAAATAAAAGTTGTGATGTTTGTAAATTAAATTTTTGAATGATGTGGTAAGTTTGTATGCAATATAGCCAGTGTACTCGTTTACTTCTCCCTCATACGGTGTATAGGTATATGGATTGGATTGGATTGGTGGATGAATTTTGGGGAAAAAAAATATCAAATAAAAAAGATGCAAAAACAAAAGAAAGATTTTTACATAATGAACATCCGTTGTATTATATAATTTTTTTATTTTTATTTAATTTCATTTTTTCTTGTGTTGTTTTGTTTTTCTTAAGATTTCAAATTTTTTTTTTTTTATTTATTTTATTTATTTTTTTTTTCAAACATTTTTGGAGTTTTACACATACACATAATATGCACACACATGGGCATAAAAAATGTATTTCTTTGATTTATAAATGTTTCGGTCTTCGCCCTTCGTTTGGATTTTAAAAGAAAAAACAAGCAAAACAAAACAAATAAAAAAGAACCACAAAGAAAACCTTCGATTCTTTTTCTTCTTATTATTATTTTACGAGATACATTTATGAGTATATTAATCTTTGTTTTGTTTTTTCTTCTATACTTTTTTTTTCACATTTTGTTTTTTATTCTCACATTTCATAAGTATGGAAATTTTTTCAATCGCTCACCCACGTGCACATGTGACTGACTGTATGTGACATTTTCTCGTATACGTATGAGGTAAGTATAAATGTATTTCATCTTTACTATTATGTGTATATATATAAAATTTAAATGTGGGCTTAAAAAAATATTTATTCAAATCCACAAAACAGAAAGAAAAATGAAATAAAAAATAAAAAATTAAAAAAAAAATAAAATACAAAACAAACAAAAACTCATCAAGTTCCATTAAATCTAAAAACAAAACAAAAAACATAAAATCGTATGTAATAGGGTGTGTAGAAGTATGTGTACGGTAGATAGGGCACATATACTATATGATCACAGATGATGTATTGAAGATATGTACGAGTATACGAGTACGAGTATCAGTACTTATAAAATGCAATGAAAATCTACTGCTTATAAATGAACAAAATTATCAAGTTTCCAATGTAAATATAAAGTCTCAGAGTAATGTAATGCCATTGACAGACATCTAGTATAAACTTATGGTATCGATACCATGGTGTTGGCTATACTACATGTCTGTCACCCTATACTAGCTTTATACTATTGACACATTACAGCTCATTATGAGGTGAAAGCTCATTATGAGATGCAGTTTTATGAAGTGGTGACACATTATAATAAGCTCATTATCTTTGGCATTTATCAATTTTTCAATATAGTTTCTCGTGAGTTTTCAAATTGTTTATTCGCAATTAAAAACAAAAAACTCCGGCTAATATTTACTTGTAACCTCAAAAAATACGTATGTAATATAAAAAAATTGAAATTGACAACAAATTATATTGGAAATTTGGAAAATTTCCAATAAATCTTTATTTACCTATGCCTCGTAAGTAGGCGCTTTCACGTAATTACGACATAATGAGACGATTTTTACATCATTATGAACAGCTCATAATGATTTAATTTTACTTTATTATGACGACTTAATGAGCATTCAGCTTATAATGAGCTGTAATGTGTCAATAGTATTATACCAGTAAAACAAGCTGGCATAAACGTGGTATTGAAACCAGCATGATTTGTCTAGTATGAATCTAGTATTCACAAAATTTACTAAACGTAGCGCCATTTGAATGCTACGGAAATTATAGAAATTTGTTTTTACAGTAGTTTTAGCATTAAGTTGTAAGTAATTAGTAGGCATAGTAGGCATTAAGTTGAAAGTAATATAATGCAAATATAAATTTTCTATATGACACCACAACAAAATTCACAAAATATATCAAATGATACCATAGGTTTATACTAGATTACATGTCTGTCACTATGCTAGTATTGTTCATATACCACGGTATCGATACTAGATGTCTGTCTAGGGCTTAATAGGTAGAATGTATAGAATATTGAAGTACATTTTTATACGTACATGTTTATAAATACTTCGTATACATATCCCTATATACTCATACTCGTACTCGTATACATACGCTCCGGTTAAACACATCGCAGGTGAAGGAAAAATACTCGCAATATATGTAAAAAACAAAAACACAAAAAATGTTTAATATTGTATTTAGACAGGAAAAACAAACGTGACACATGAAGTATGTGTACATTTGAAAAGAGGATTAAAAGAATTATAGAAAATGAAATTATAGAAGAAAAAAAAAATATTGAACAGAAATCTTGTAAACATACATAAATGTGTGTTGTAGGTCTAGGTATTAAGAGGAGAGCAAAAAGAGAAATATGTAATGAACTTAAGTCTATTAGAAAAAACGTGAAAGAAAAATATTTATATTCACTATTATAATATACTCGCGTATGATAGGATCATAACTGTTTTTTTTTTAACAAAAAAAAAAAAAACAAAAAAGATACTTGTTATACAATACAAATGTACGTACATATGTGCATTTTGTATATATAAATTTCATAATGAAATTGACGTAAATTCATATATGAAATATTTTTTGAAATATTTTATGCATTGTGCCAATATACGAACATGTCTCATACTCTTTTTATCAATGCATGACTGAGTTTAAAAATGTATATTGATGCGTTATTGGTGCGTAATTTAGAATGTATATTAGATCCTGAAGTTAAATTATATATTGCATATCCCATGAACGTACATGCATACAGGATGTTTCCGTTAACACCCGACAAAAGAAAACCACGAATAGGGATCATCGAGAGGAACAAAAAATCGTATTGGAGGGGGCAGGAAAATCTCAACCGTTTAGCAGAAGGCGTCAAAGTTTTTCTTTTCTTTTTTCACTAATCACCCTGTATTTTCTTTATTAATTAGAATAACGTGCAATTTTTTTCCGTCAGTGGAAAGTCTAATTCTTTCTGAAAATTTTTTTGTTTCCATCTTACATTGTTATCTCTTTTCATTTCAGAGATATAGCAATTTACGTCAGTTAAGGTTTTAGTCAATTTCTGAAAATCCCAGCATATTTTTCATTTTTACATATAATTTCCAGAAAATAAATAAATCCTCAACTGACATAACTGAGGTTAAACGCCCTCTAAGTAAACTTAATAGAGATCTTATCTTATGTCTTCATTTCTTAAATAGAGAAGGAAAGACAGTCAGCCATTGAACTGATATAGGACGCAATTAGCCTGTGATGAGTATCTATACATTTATCTACTACTTAATAGGAAACATTTAATATTTTTTGTATCTTTTATTACTTCAAGAACATATGTAAGGTAAAATACAAAAGTGAGTTACTACATATTTTGGAAAATTTTCCATTTCCAAAGGAACAGCAATTCAATTTCAATCAAAAAAAAAAAAAAAAAAAATAATAATATGTAATTCATAAGAAAATTATTGCTCATAAACCTATATATAGATACTTTGAGTGCCATATTGTATATAGATATCGATTTATTTTTCAAAAATATTTTCTAAAATTTTTATTTATTCTAGTAAGCACAAAAATCATTGGTTTCTATACACAAATAATGTCCATGTACGCAAAATAAATATCAAAATAGAGACATTACAATATGTATGGCTATATAATCACATATCATTACCATATAAATTGAAGTACATTGTGGTGTGATATACTATACTTTATATCATAACCTATAGCGAAAAATAAAATAAAAATGAAATTATTTCCTTTTCCATGATATTTTCAAGTACATTAGGTATAGGTTGTTAGCTATATAGTCAGTTAGTGAGTGGGTGGGTAGACAGATAATGATGATGATGATGATAATAATGATAGTGGTTTGTTTGTAGCATTCATTACGTTGCTAAGCAAAATATTTTTTTTAAATAAAAAAAAAAAACATATTCAATAATCATAATAAAAATAATAATAATAATGACAATATGATAAAAATGACAATCTTTAATAAAATGACAGAAATATGTACATATTAAAAAATCCATTCATATGCATATGTACATTACATATTATAGATATTAGAATAATAATTGTGTACAGTACGCGATTATATACATATACATATATGCATACTAATGTACTTACACTCTTGTCATTACGAAACATGAAAGCAAACAAAATTACATGATTTGTTTTTTTTTTATTTTATTGTTCATTTTATTTTTCATTTTTACAATTTTTGTATTTTTTTTTTATATCATAAATTATATTTTTCTATCAATTTTATTATGTAAACACATTAGATACGTTTGGTTATAAATATTGTACATTACGAGTATATGTAATCATAAATGCAAAATAATATACAATTTGTATGTGAAATGAAAATAGATTTGTAAATATTATGCAAAATAGTATACGTACTTGTATATGTATGGCATGAAATTATATAAGTATATTTTAATTTTTGTTTTTTCTCTATATTATTTTATACATCACTGTCATTCCATTTGAAAAATAACATTCTACATGCATGCATATGTATGTCAGAAATATGTCATTGATTTTATTATTGCAAATTATTTATTTTTTAACTATAATGAGCATAGATATGCACGTATTCACACATTAATGATTGAGAATACGAAATATAAAAATGTGAAACTAAGAAAAAGTATGTACTTATATAATATGATTGTTATCCTTTATAGTAGATTTTTTTAAAGTAATAATATATGAGCGTATATTTATATACTATACTATCGTGTACGCTACACTAGTAGGAGAAGTGTTGTTATACACATCTTTTCTGCTCTTATTTTCCCTTTTCCTTCTTGAAAACAAGTTGATTTTCTCTCTGAGAAATATTATGAATAGTATACATAAAATTAAAAAGAAACATTTTATATTTGCTCCTCCCCTCTATACATAATCTGTAGCAGTAGAGGTTATTGACTTACTGCTGGAACAGAATGCTGCAGCTGAGTTTGATGCTGAGGCTGTAGCACGAGTTGTCAGAATTCAAAACAATGAAAATGAATGTGCAGGAATAGAATGTGTCGCTGCGGCTGAAGTAGACGCTGAGGCTGCTGCTAAGTTTCGATGAATTTCGAATTTTATGCACGTAAAGAAGTTTTGACAGCTGAACTACAATAAAAAACATACATTATACGTATAAATAATGAAAAATAATTTGAAACAAGATAATCCCAAAAAATTACAGAAAACAAGACAAAAAATCAATTTTTTTTTCTTATTTTTAATTACTAAATACTTTTTTATTATTTGGTCATAAATAATTCAATTTAATTTAACTTAAATTCGTAAAGTAAAGTCAGCTGCAACTACACCATTCTGTTTATTATAATCTCATACAGCGCTGCAGCGTATACTTCTTACTACACTTCACGCTTCAGCTTCAGACTTAGCTGCACAATCTGTTCCATCCAGCAGTTAGTACGGTAACTATAGTAAAAACTATGCTAGTACGAGTTGTATTTCACACATCATGTATACTCGTATTTTCTATTTTCCTTCTTGAATAAAGTTGTTTTCTCTCTTTTAGTGGAATGCGAATAATGTACAAAACAAAACTTGGAAAATAAACAACAAACAACATTTTTTACTTGCTCCTCATTTCACACATCATCATGTGTACTCGACTACTCGTATTTTCCTTCTTGAAAAATGACTGAAAACAAGTTGATTTTCTCTCTGAGTAATATTACGAAAAGTGTACATGACAAAACACATAAAATCAACAAACAACATTTTATACTTTCTCCTCCCCTTTATTAAATATACTCTGAAGCAGCGTAAGTAATTGACTATTGATGCCTATGAAAAACGCCTAATCATACACAAATTGTTCAAAAACTGTCTTTTGATCTTCTAATGAAATTTTTCTATTTAATTAAGAAATTGTAGAGATTGCAAATGTAATTATTTTTATATGACTTTATAAAGTGAAAGAATTCACTCGAAAACTGCAAAAACTCAAAAATATTCAGTATACTATATAGCATTATTAATTTCACGTTTATTATTTTGTGCTCAAGAGAGTATACTGTACACCCTGCCCCCCCTGTGTACACCAGAGTTATCTTGTCTTTTACCAACATTCGTATACAAACATTAAAATTTATTGATATTTATTTAAGTTTTTTTTTTGGATAATTTTAATTTTTCTCCTTCAAAATTCATTTAAAATTGGAAAACATTAAATGAAAAACCAACGACAACAACAACAACAAAACTACCTAAGAGAAATAAGAAAAAAAAATAAGTAATATAAAAATGAAAACAGCAAATAAAATGCAAATATATTTGTTTACTTGAATTTTTTATTATTATTGCATATACGGTATATATTGCATTCACAATACTGCTTTTAAAATTTTTTCAATTTTTGTTATTATTTTTTTTCGTTGATTTTCAATAATTTCAGCTTTCAGTTTTTCAAAATATAAAAATGACTAACACTCATAACAAAAATGTGTTAACAAAAATAAATATGGATAGATTGTACAGTACAGTGTACAGTATTTAAAATATCAAAAACATGTGCGTGCTCTATACTACACTCATATGCAATGGATTTAATATGTACACTCAGATATGTATGTACGAATGGAAAAGTTGATTGCACATTGCACATTTAGACAAATTAACAACAAAATTAACTTGCATTGCATACATATACAACACAATAAATCGACATTTAAATAAAATGACAATTTGTTTCTGTCATTTTTTTTTTCTTTGGAAATTATTTTTAGATTGAATGCAACAAAACTGCATTAAAAATGTACACATATACGAGTATGTACTCAATCGAATTCATGGTAAGTATATTTATTTGATAGTTCTGGTTTTTTTTATTCATTTTATATTTTTTGTTTATAAATTTATTATTAAATTTTTATTCATTTTTTTTTTCTTTTCAATTTTTATATTTAATAACTTTTTTTTTCAATTTTTCTTGACTATATCTTGATTGTTTTTCGCATACATGCAGATTAGAATTCAACAATTTGTTCAGTTTAAGTTCATAAAATTGTAAAATTATTTCTATAAAAAAAATTTATTTTTTTAAAATGAAGAGTAAAAATATCTACAATGGCGATAAGGACAAAATGCGGTTAATCATCATTAACATCGTATCCTTGGCTTATAGTCCTTTGTAGTAGATCTTCGCCTCCTCAAAATACCATTAATATCATGTGTAAATGTCTACGCCGTATATAAATGTTGGCCCTGTTTGGAAATATCAAATGATCGTCAAAAAAATGATTATTATTGTCAAACTTATTGGCTGCCTTTTGATGATCAAGTAGACTCGTAATACAATAATATTTGTTATCTGCATTACCAAACAAACTGCAAATGCAGTCTGCTTACAAATGACGTTTCCAAACACAGCCGATATGAGATAAATGTGTAAAGTGTAACTTCATGGCCAGTTTCACAGTTGAGGTTTAAAGTCAAAGTTAACTTAACCCTGAACTTGGGTTTAAATTGAAGATTTAAATTCATTCAGTTCCACAATTAAATTTTAGTTGACTTTAGTTAACTAGAGTTTAACAAAATTTAGTTAGCTTGAACTTTAATGAAAAGCTCACAATGAGGGGATATTATAATTATGTATATACTGATTATAACTGCTGGAACAGAATGTGTAGCCACGTGTAGCTGTAGTACGGCTGTAGGCTGACTGTTCTCTAACTTCTCCTTTTTAAGTTATTTTAAACCATACCCAGCCCAGAGTTTAACCAGTAGATTTTGAAAGTTTAACTTTTGTCGGTATTTAAACTCCATACAAAGGTTAAACCTATACTGTGAAACTCATTAATATTTTAATCTAAAGTTTAAACTTCCTACGAAACGTAAAAAAGAGTTTAAATATTTTCAATAACAATAACAATGATAAATTTTCGAATTAAAGAATAAAAATACCAGAAAAAAAAACAATATACACATTATTGATAAGAAGAAATAATTTTTTCATTTTTTTTATTCTTTTAATAATTTTAATTTTAATAATTTGTTTGATGAGTGAGTGTTCAGTGTTCATTGATTTTGTGATCTCGTTTTCATTTATGTATACGGACTAGTATACTAGAACGAGATACAAGTAAATTTATGTACATATTTCTTTATTTAATTTTATCAGAAAAAAAATATATACATATTATTTTTTTTCTGGCATCATTCGTAATTAATTTTATCAAAATTTCACATAACCAAGTGTACGGATGAGTCGTAGTATAAAAGTACAAGAGTATACAAAAATATAAATAAATAAATTTTTTGATAAGAATTATTATATTTATTTTTTTCTTCTGGTTATCATTATTATTAGTTCATTTTTCTTCTTCTACATACAAAGCGCGGGAAGAAAATGTATCAATTATTATCACAGGGTTTTTAATGCATAATGTACGATGAGCACTTTTAGGGTGGTATTCATCAACATGGATATATCCTTCGGATACAATTTCATCATTTTAGCCGGATACAATTTCAGCTTATTCATCAACCTAGATAAAATTTGTTTTCGAACTTCGTTTTCGGGTCGAACATGTGTGTCAAACACGTCAGCTGATTGTATTTTTATATTACAAAATGAAAAAGAGGTTCTGTGATGTGATGATAATTATATTATGCAAAGATGATAATACAGTAGAACTTTATTTGTGCTGTTGCTGTTAATAACAAGGTTATGTTCGAAAGATATTTATAATACCACTCCGAGGTTGTCTTAAAAATATCCGAGTAGTGTTTTATCCAGGTTGATGAATACACTTTATCTCAGATAAAAGATAATCTATATGTTGGTGAATACCTTAAAGTAATTTTCTAACTTTTAACTTTTAATCTGTATTGTAATTTTTTTTTAGACAAATTTTATCTTTGTCTTTGTTTAAAAATTTTTCTAAACATAAATTTCTTCACATGGAAAAAATTATCCATAAATTGTTCGTGTAATTGAGCGTAAATTTTTGAATAGAATATAACAACTTTTTTTGTGTACTTTTTCTTTCTTAATTTAATCGGAATTTTGAACATTTTTAAAATTTTGTTTATCACATTAATTATTTTAATTTCATGTGTGATAGATAGAGATGTACTTGAACATTATGAATGTATAATATTGTATATACTTATGTATAGATAATCTTTGATTATTAAAAAGAAAAAAAGAAAGTGATAAGTTTGATGGTTACTAACGCAAATAATTATAAAAAAATTCAAAATCAAAATGAACTGATTATTGTATCGATCTGAATTTACTATTCATTGTTTTTTAATAAAATACGTAAACTCAATTAAATTAATTTCTATGTATATTTTAAGTGCGCATGGATACTGTCGTGTCCAGTAAAAGACACCGTCAATCAATAATTTTGTCGATATAAGTAGTTGTCACTTTGTCAGTTGTTATTATGAAACAGCTGTAAACATTCTGGTTTCTTCTTTCAATGATCAAAAGAATAGACGGAATGGAAATATGAATGAACGAACGAACGAAAGCTATGTGTTTCAGTCTTAAAATGATGATCAGAAAGTATGTGAATTTTCCAAAAATAAATAACCTAAACATATACACATTGTAATTAATTAGTTACCAAAAATATTTCATTTTTATTAATTTATCTTGTCAACATGTATTTTAACTTTAAAATTAAATAGGTATACCTTATTTTCTATACACAAACACGATTTCTTTTATCGTCTTGTTATTTTTTTATTAATTTTCTTCTATAATTTCGGTATTATAACGTCCTCATTGTCGATGTTTCTTTCAACAAAATGAATTAATAATCATTAAAATAAACATCAAAAATCTATATTACACTCATTTAGGGCATCCAAAAAGTGAAGACAAATGAATATGGAATACATGCATATAATAATAAATCTTTGACTTTGCTTTTGAAATTACTGACGTTAAAATATATAAGATAAATAAGACCATTATATTTCTTATAATAAGAAACATTTTATTTTACATGCAGTATTTTACTGATGAAGTGAAGATCAATCAATACTCAATAAATGTGAAATAAATGGTGGGAAAAAACGAGCAGTATACTCGTATATATATATATATATATTACTCGTGTTTTATATTTTCCTTCTTGAAAAAAAGTTAATTTTCTCTCTGAATAATATTACGAATAGTGTGCATAACAAAACACGGAAGATCAACTAAGAACATTTAATACTTGCTCCTTCCCTTTTTATAATACTCTATAGCAGTGGAGGTGATTGACTTAGTACGATAACTATAGTAAAACTATTCTAATACAAGTAGTATTTCACACATCATTTGTACTCGTATTTTCTATTTTACTTTTTGAAAACAAGTTGACTTTCTCCTTGAGTAGAATGCGAATATTGTTCAAAACAAAACACAGAAATTCAACAAACAACAAGTAGTATTCTACCATTCTGCACATCATGAGTGTACTCGTGTTTTCCTTCTTGAAAACTGCTCGAAAACAAGTTGATTTTCTCTCTAAGTAATATTACGAAAAGTGTACATGACAAAACAAGGAAAATTAACTAACAACATTTTATACATGCTCCTCCCCCTTTATACAATGTTGTTAGTTGATTTTCCGTGTTTATCATGTAGATACACTATATTCGTAATATCACTCAGAGAGAAAACCAACTTGTTTTCAAGAAGGAAAATAGAAAATACGAGTATACACATGATGTATGAAATAGTATTCGTTCTATCGTATCGTATCTACATGTCTATGTAGATAAAATGCGATAGGTAATTTAGGACGAAAAAAATACGAAAAGCAAAATTTTCATGATTTCAAATACATACTGATGTGTAATACATATATGATAGAAAATATTATTTATGATGTGACTTATTTCCTTTTTCATTAAATGATGATTTATTTTGGCACAAAACAACTTATCTAATACCAAATATTAATGCACGTTTGTAAATAAAATCTATACGTATAAACATTTCATTTCCTTTCTATTATACAGATTGATGAAAAATAAGATAATTACTTTTGTTATTCATTCACGATTAATATGATAATACCTATACTCCTCATATCTTAAATTAATCAAGATCAAAGTGGAGACAAGAATAAAAAGAAAGCCTAAAAAACAATTTACTACTTAGAACCATAAACCATATGACTCGCATGTGTACAATAATAAATACATACATATATGTATGTACTCGTATACTAATATTTGTAACACACGTTCAATTGGATATGTATAATTGGTATAATTAAGCAAGCACACACTTCATACAATTAGTATCGGGTTTTTTTTTTTCTTATTCTCGATATTATTTTACATATATTATATTCTATCTATATATGAAAAACAATAAATTGTGGCTGAATGTAATCATCGATATTGATCTTTGGACTTTGAACGGACTCAATTATGACGATGACGTGATAACGATCAAGAAAAATTCTTGTATGTAAATAATATCCATTCAATCCATGAAAATTTGTAGTTTTTTTTGTTTTTTTTTTTGTTTTTTTACAAATTAATTATTATGCTATAACGTGAGCGCGTGTTGCTTATATAATTTTATGATACATACATAATATACATACAATTATAGAAGAAAAAAAATTTAGAACGATGACTCGACAATAAATTTATTATTTTTCTACTTTCCATTTGAAAAAAAAAACAAAAAAAAATATTTTTTCAATTTTTTTAATTTATCACTTAAAATTATTTTCATTAAATTTAAGCAAGTTTAAGGCAAAACGATCTGTTATATTGACGATCAGTCATTATAAATAATACATATAAATGTACAAAAATGTTCATATCTATATGTATGTACATAAAAATGTGTTTATTTATTGAAAATTTATGTTGATCGTACAATGATGATCACAATAAAATTGATAATATCTAATGCATAAGAAATTTTGTAACGAAATTTTTCGATGCATTCAACTACTGGAAATTGACTTTTCTTGTTGTTGCGTGACATTCATGAAAACTCAAAATTGACAATCATCAATAATCAAAAAAGTAATTCAGTTGCAGTTAAAAAAAAAATAATAATTCAACAATAAAAAATTATACAAAATAAAAGGGTGGATAAAGTATTATAAACAGCTTCTGATTTATTTTATCTTTTCTATTCTTACTCATGTCTCCATTAAAAATGAATCTTTAGGATGTTTTTCATTTATTTTCCAGATGCTAATAACAATACATATCAAATCGATCTGAAAATAGTTGATGATGTATAGCCTATAGAAAAGATACATATTATATATTATATATTATGTAGGTTTGCTTTTATTCTTTTTATAATTTTATTTTTTTCATCTTTTTTATTATAAATATATCTCCTTTTTTTTTTTTGACTAAATTTAATTTATTGCATTTATTAAACTAACAACAATTATCTTTCATTTATTATTACAAGATTGAGGTCATTTTAAATGTGGAAGCCATGTGGTTAAAGTCTATTACTATACACATATTGTAAAAATCATTTTATTTAGAGCATTAAAATTTGAATTTAATGACTGTTTCGTAAATTATTGGACATATGGTACTACAACAGTAAATAAAAATAAAGTACTTCTATGATAATGATGATGATGCCTTATTTGTGTGTAGGTATAGAAGTAGAAGTTTTGTAATGTGTTAGATTATGTATATGTTACATGCCAGATGTTTAAAGCTATACATGTACAAGTACAATAATTTCGTAATTAAAACGATATATTGGGCAATATTTTATAGTTTGAAAGGGCCTACCAATGGCAACAGAAATGATGATGAAAAAAAAAAATGTATCTACATCAAAAGCACTAAAAACCAAAAGATGCCATTTAAACGTGTATAAACCACAAAATTTAATGAGTCACCAAAAATAAATGTTTTATCTTTTATTAATTTCTAAAAATATATAAATTGTAACAGATTTTATTTGAAATTTAACCTTTCAAATATTCATAAAAAATATTCATCATTTTTTTTCTTTCGTTTTGGTTTTTTTTTTTACATAAAAGAAAAGTGTAATTTATATGTAAATTGTGTAAATTTCTTTGGCATTACTCAAAAATCTATATATGTATATACAGTTATGTTTTTATTGCAAAATGATTTTTGGCATTCGACAAGAAAGGATCAAAAGTTCAAACAAATTTGTATATAAATTTTGGCTATATACAATACAAATACATACTTGTACTTTTATTAGAGATTTGCCAAAAATTTATCTCTAATATAATTTTTTATACATCCATTATGATGCATATGCATGCATCATATACATAAATGTAAATGCATATGAATTTTTTTATCCTTAAATTTTATCAAAAATTCTTATCGAATCGAATATGACCGCAATTGGATGCGATGAGATATAAAACATATAGAAAGGACATTAAAGTATGTTGTTCAACTACTGAAATCAATTCCTTTAGTCAAACAAAATTATTTTATCCTTTGTATCCTTATGTACATTTGCATTATAAATTTTTGTAGTTCTTTTATATTTCACAAAGCATTATGCATTATCATGCGGATAAATTCCATTTCCACTTTGTTTATTGTCATAACTTTTACTGTTTTCTTAATTTCACATACCTAAGGTATTTATTTTTGTGGGAAAAAAATTTTTTTGTGGTCAGAAAAAAAAATGCAAAAATTTAAACTGAAAACACTAAAAAGACAACAACTTTTTTGTTTTTTTTTTTGCATAATTATTGTAAAAAAATAATTAAATGAATAAATATTAAATTTCTCCCAGAAAATATATGCTATACCGAAATTTCACATTACGCCAAAAATAAATTTTCGGACAAACATCATGTGTCATATAAAATGCAAGATGCAAGGTAACAACAGAGAATATTTAAATAAATAAATATGTATTGAAATTTTATATAATTATGCATCATAAGTATATTTTTTGGAGTATGTTTATGTAGGACACAAAACGTTAATATTTATGAATATGTGCATATATGTGCATATATGTGCATATATGTGCATATACATTACTCGAGTATATTGTATGTATAGTAAACTACAGTCATAATAGTGATATTTTGATCAAAACGTGTTGTCTTCATGCATTACGACTACACTATATACTACATATATTTATCTGGAAAATTGATTATCACATTGAAGATCGACATGTACATATCTCCCCATAATTTGATTGTAAAAACAGAAAAATTTTTCATTTTTTTGATACGAATGTATGCCAAGAGTACCAACATATTTTTCTTAATTTAATTGTGTATAGGATAGGAGAATTGAGGATATACATATAAGAAGTTATGGTAGAGTTTTATTCAAGTATACAGCTTGTTGTATGTACGTATACATATTAAGATAATGCATGTTGATTGATCAGTATCTCATTATGTTACTCGGTATGTATGTACATTAATTTATTTATTTTATTACAATTTTGAATCCGGTATAAAACATAACGTAATAATGTAAAGCAGGACAGCAAATAATGCATATAATAATAACGATAAACGATACGGTATATAATTTATAATATTACATATATGCACGGCATATACAGCCAGAGATATATGTAATATTGTAGATCATATAATAATTATAAATCTAAAAGATATTAAAGATTGAAAAACATGAAAATTGTCACGTACATTTTTATGTGGAGATGCATTTCTTTTGTAGAATATAATAATGTATATTATTTTTTTTTGAAGTATATAAAATATAATATGAAAAAATTTCATATATGTACGTGATTAAATTTTAATTAATTTTATATGCATTGGTGTACAAAAAATATACAGCAGTAAGTATACATATGAATGCGTATACAAATAAATAACAATTCATATGAGTATATGAGATGAAACTAATGATACATATGTTAGGTGCACTATACTATATAGACTATACTTATATGAATACATATTCAGGTGCACGTATAATTACACAATTTATATGATTCAAAATCTTTTCATTAGAATCTATATTAAATGAATTTCGTATATGTATAAATAATATGATCAAAGATTTATCACGTGCAATTAATTTCATACTCGCGTATATATGCATATTTATGTATGTACTACATATTATATGCTAGATTGCAAGATTAAGTTTTATAATAAATTTTATGGAATTTTTATTTTATATTTATTTTTTTTTTATTTCATAATTTATAGTGATTAATGCATAATAATTTGATAATGTCTATCATTCATACACATACATATATGTGGAATATGTAATTTTAATATACACATGTAGGTAGCAGAATATAATTTGAAAATCACTTCATAGTTCTTATATTTATTTATTTATTTAGCTTAATTCAAGCAAATTACAATTATACAATTATAATAAGAATATGAAATACAATACAAATAATTATAAAATAAGGAAGTACAGACCAAAAGCTAAAAATTCAAAATAATAATTTTTTTTTAAAGTCTGCTTGGAAACATTAAGAATTAAGATCAATAATGCTCTTATATTTATTTACGAGTATTAACATACGGTTAATCGTTTGAAATTTGTCATAGTTCGATCTATGAGTAGTTGTAAGGAAGAAATTACCTGAGCGAAAAAGTTCGTTGGAATTTCTGAGATAAATGGTGATAAAATATTCTTTTTTTAAAATTTGAACTATGAAAATTATGTCAGCCATTTATCGCCTTTTCTTTAGCGAAGATAATTGAATTAATTTTAGCCTATTTTCGTAGGGAGGTAAATATTATTTGATTATTCCAAGGAAGATCATGAAGGGCAAATCTTAGAAAGTTTTTTTGAACAGACTCAATGCTATGACGTATTATGTATAGATCAGTAAAATGATGACGAAAAACGTATGTTATTTTGATTTAAATTCAATTTTATAAATTTTCAGTTTTATGAAATTATATTTGATCATACATACACACCACACCGTATTATACATGGAAAAAATACAAATTAAACAAAAACATTTGGTAGGTACATACATCACATATGGACTATTTTTTAATGTGAAACATGAAACATTTTTCCAAAAATAGTTCTCCCTTTTTGTTTTGTATTATTTTAGTACTAAATTTTTATTTTGCTTTTGGTTTTGTTAAACATTTTGAAATATCATTTTTTTTTTTTGTTTTCAAAAATCATCCATCAACTAATAAAAAATTAAAAAATATAAAAATTTAAGTACTCTTACATATGTACATACATTTTATATTAATTCCAATTATGCTGCTCAGAAGAAACTTTGTGATACATCTTTGGCGAAGTAGGTATAATTTTGACGACAATTTTACCTAAGTACTTCATTTTCATTCCTTCAATCCGATCTCTGTCTACAAAACAACACGAAATGTTAAAATTTCTATGCTCCAAAGAAGTACCCGTGATATATTTTTGGCGAAGAAATTATAATTTTTTTTTTAGAAACACCGCGCCGCGCCATCTCTTGTAACAACACAAAAACAGATTTCTAATTTCTTTCGAACAGCGTATTATAACATCAAGAAAGATAAATTTTATGAAAATTTTCATAACTTTTTTAAGCGTTTCTTGAGCGTCTTTATTTTACATACATAGATTTTACAATGGAAAGAAAAATTTCTTTGGCGCATAGCATACTCGGCTTAATATACTATACATTTATTTTATATGTATGTTATACGTATATATTGTTATACAATCATAATGTAATAAAAAAAACTTGTTAAGTAATACAAATTTACATTATGTATAATAAGACAAACAAAGTACATATAGTGTAAGTAGTAAACATTAAATATAGGGAAAACAATTAGGTATGCGTTAGTATATATATTTTCATAATACATATATACATACATTAATAGTATAATATGTGTATTAATTGGTGATAATAAAAATGCAGTAAAAATTAAATTAACGCATTTAAAACCATGACCGCAAAGGCCTATCCATAAAATTATACGAGTACTAAAAGTACACTAGCTTAAAAAATATACACGCATGACATGATTGTATGTATACTTACGCATGTAACATGATTGTATATGTATATTTCTACACATAAATCTAAATATATATGCAATGTGTCTAAAATTGGTAAAATGAAGATCATTTAGCTAACAAAAAAAAAGAAACATAAGAAAAACATTAATATAAAATGATCGCCCATGTATACTCGTCGTAAATATACATTACATTACATGCATATATTATGCGTATTAACATAAACACATATATAAGTATGTATATACATAATTATGTATATGTATGTATAATAAATAATATGTACCTTGGCTGAGTTCTAAAATGCATTGATGCGGTTTAAATGAAAAGTAAATAGTTTCTATAATGCCCAATTTCACAGTCGAAGCTTAAGTTTTGGCTTAGTTAAGCCTGCAGAAGAGTTTAAGTTGTGGCTTAATTTTTTTTGAATTTCACAATAGAATTTTATCTATAGCTTAACTAAACCAAGCTTAACGAAAATGAATCTTTTTTGTAAGCTACTGTAGGTTGTCACAAATATCAAAAATGTCAAATTTATATTATAATTTATTACATAGGTATATCTTTTTTTTATATTTTGGCATAACAACAGACAAAGCCAACTATCAACTGTTTGCAGCGGGTTTTTCCGCTGTAAACAGTTCAGTAAATTGTATACAGCGATTATCTAAATATTGCTGCATTTTCATCGCTGACTTGCATCGCTGCATTGAACTGAACGCACCAAATGTAATAATGATACGCATTATATTTGCATCACTACGGTAATATACTGCCGCATCGATGCTTATTTTTTACATTTTGGAACTCAGCCTTTTATAAATGTATAAATAATCATTGATCTGTGAATAATATTATTTTTAAAATTGTCTCGATATTTTCTTATTTTTTATGTATATTTTTTTCAATTTCTTATATGTTAATGTACTTAAATAGTCTTTTGTTCTTATAAGTATTTATGTATGCATTGTATATTGTAGTATGTATTATATTTTGAATGAATATAATGTACATACATACAAACGTCGTACCCATACGAGTATGTACGTATATATAATTTTTATTTATTGTTGACATTTAAATGAACACATAATGTATTGATTGTTATGAGCTTAAATAGCCTCCCAATAAAAAATACTTACTGCATATATTCAATATGATTGTATACAACAATACAATATATCCATGTACATACATATAGTATGAGTCCAAGCATGTTTTTCTTGGATGGATTGGGTTAAAAATAAAAATTATAATTTCATTTTAAAAGAATATACATAAATATGTAGCTGCTATATACAAATAGCCAATATGTTGAAGATACATATACTCTGCTGATCAGATATAAGATATACATATACATACATGTATTGAATTAAAAAAAAAAAATAATAATACAAATAGTTAGTATTTAGAGAATACAAAGTCCAATATTTTATGATCATATCATAGTCTTCTTTTTTATTATTATTCTTCATCATCATCCTCGTTTTTATTTTGCCGCTTTCAAAATATGGGGGCAACAAAAAAATAATTTGAGAAAAAATCGCAAAAAAAGAAAAACCAAAACAAAATATTTATGATGATGAAATTGAATTGAAACAAAACAACAATCCAATAAATTATAGAGTGAGCATAAAGCAAGTAGTAATGTATGTAATGTAGCAAGAAAAGCAAGAATTTAAAAAAAAAAAAGATTCAAGAAAATCGGTATACTAATACTATTATAGGTCTACAATAATTATAATTTTATTTAACCTGTCCTGGCATATAATAGGTGTAGTATTTTATTATTGTCTATTTTATATATTTTTATTTTTATTTTTAAATTTTTACTCGTATTATTATTATTATTATTGTTATAATTGAAGATGAAGACCAGTTGAAATTACTTATAGTATAACTCGACATAAGATGTAACGTACAATATATTATTATACAAAATATCTACACATATCTTTGCGAAGATATATACACATACTCATAAATTTTATCATGTACCATTGTAAATTTAAATAATAAAAGATTTATTTATAGCATCCGAGTATGTATAATAATAGCCACACATATAGCCTAAAACATAATTATTAGCTTACTGTTCTCCTCATTCGTACACATTTTATAAATAGGTATAATTATTTATCGGATTTGAATTAAGGAAATTCTTCTGTGTACAATGTTCAATGTACAATTAAATATCCACTGTATGTATATACAAATATGTAACATAAATTGCATACTACATCCAATAATGTGTAATTTTTCTCAATTTATGTTAACTGATTGTTATTAATAGATAAACAGATAAAAATATAAATTTACATATGATGTAGATATGCATATGTGTTGTTTTTGTTTTTAATATATGTAGAAACATAAATTAGCCCAGCATAGTACACTGCCTCGTAGTATGCACATTACTTAAATTAAATTGCATTTAGTCTTCTACCCAACAACACTACAATTTCAACATTAAAAAATATTTTCACACTTTACAGTACACATACAGAGGAACATAAAATAATAATAATTGTTAATTTTATTTAGTTTTATATTATAATATATTGGTCAGATTTCTATTATTATCATCATAATGCCAATAAACCATGAGCCATAAAATAAGTGTTTTACTTGTACATAAATTACATGATTTAGCTGATTATCAGCTAGCTATAGATATATGTATGTATCTCATTTCACATATGCCATTTTATGTTTTGCATACATATACAGATACACATATATATAACTACAATATATAGGTATTTATGTACATATGTACATAACATTTCATTTTCATATTATTTTTTTCACTTACTTTGTGTATTTTTTATATTTACACGAATGTAACATATGCATATATTTACATAGGGTGAGTTGCAAAACGTTTAAATACCGCCTCGATGCATAATCAAGTTTCAAAACTATAACACTTAAATCGATTACAACGTCTACAGTTTCAAAGCTCATTGTGAATGCATCTGATACGCATCTGTCAAGCAATCTACGCATCCAGAATTTTTATGATGCAAAATAGATTTGAATAGAATTTTTTTTTCTCAATATCATTTCAATGATTTATTTTTATAATGAATTTTATTATATGGAATCAATCAGTCTATTTTAAACAGAAATTTTGTACTTTTATGATGATAAATTGAATTTTTAATGTGTAGTGTTTTAATATTAATGACAAATTCCAAAAAAAGGGAGAGTATTATATTATACGAGTACCTACTTACACTGAAGGTGTTTTTGCTCATTCGAAAATGGCTATAAAATATGTCCATCCTGATATTGTTTAATTTTATTAAAAAATTGTTTCACCTTTTTTGATTAAGTGTAGAGAATGAATTAATTAAATTTTAAAATTATGTACTGCAGGAGGTAAACCATTTTTCTTGTTGTCAAAACAAAGCAACAAATTTGTTTCAAATCGTCAAAATTGTAGAACTGCAATATCGATGCGAAACATTAATGCTGTTTAAGAATTTTGCATTACGACTGTTTTGATGCCACAACACATTTTTTAGGCGTTTTGAAACTCACCCATACTCTTCACCATTCATACATAACATATGTATGTAATAATATTAAATTGGACTTTGGACTTAAAACTGTTCACAGCATGCGTGATCACCTCGTTGTCAATTCGATATCCACCTCTTATTAAAATAAAAGTAGGTATTTTGTTTTTCTTTTTAATTTTTTTTTTAATTTTTTTATTATTTCTGATTTTTTTTTTTTTTTTTTTTTGACATAAAAAGAAGATAAAAAAAAATAAAATTATTTTTCATTTCGTTCAAGATCTTCATAAATCATATATATGTACATAAATACATACATATATGTATGTATGTAGGTACAAATGTATCATAAAATAATAATAATACAATGATTGAGTATATACAAATATATAATTCATATGTTTGTGAATTGAATAGATATAAAATACTCTCGTCGTATTGTTTCATTCATTGCATGCCTCTACATATATGTACATAAATGTATAATGTATAATCGTATACGAAAATAATAATATTATGTACATACTATGTACATATGAAGCTATATTTATGTACTATGTACTATGTACTATATAATATATTATATTGACTTAACAACTATAGAAGCTTTGTGAAAAATTATTATGTATAATTATTATTATTGTTCTGTTGTGATAAATTTTAATTTATATAAAATTTTTGAAAAATTTCATTAATTGCCAATTGTGCCTAAGTAGTGTTCTCTTTATTATTATTGTCTTTTTTTTGTTTGGTTTTTTTTAATACATTTATGTGTATTGTACACTGAAACTCTTAAATGCTGAATTCTCTTTCTTTTTTTCGTTTTTGTTATCTTTGGCTGGCTGATATCTTAGCTTAGCACCAAAAATACACACACCACACGTTCACGTATATATGTAGATATGAATCTCAAGTTTTTATTTTATACATAAGTACATATTTCGTTTTTCTACTTCTTATATCTTATATTGCTTATATGGCAGGTAAACATTTATAGGTATGTAGCGCAATATCCGGTTTCATAACTAAATCGCTCTTCATTATAAATTTATTGTAAGTTCATTTTTTTTGTATCTTCTTCTTTTACATAAAAAATAAACAAAAAATATTTATTTAAAAAACTAAATCTACTATGCATGTGTAGACGTAAGCAGAGAGTATTTTTATTTGTATTAGATACTTATGTGAACGTATCTTATATTAATATCTAAAATACACAGAATACAGTGTACATATGTACATACACCTACTCTACTTCTTATACCAGAAAAAAAACTAAAAATAAAAATAATTACGAGTAGATATATACTATACATGCATATGTATCTAAAGTTTTCTGAAATTTTTTTTTTCTCTATTTCATATTTCATTTACATATGTTTACCTGGTTTACCGGCAATTATACATACAAGCATACAATACATACTTACAATCATCATAGCCATTTACACACATTAACACATTTACACATACAAACAGTTAATTTATGGTATATTTTTTATAAGAAAATTTTTTTCAAAAAATAAAAGTCTATAATCTTCTTATTTTCAGTTGGTTTCTTCTTTTAATTTTCTTTTCATATTTTTGGTTTTTGTCATTTTTATATTTTTTCAAACATTAGTCGAACATCGAACGAAAAAGATGACCGACACTGACTATGAGTGCGAGTGTGACTGTGCTCTATGCTGTAAGTAGTGGACTGAATGATTGTTGTTGGAAAAAATCACAAAGTAAAGTATGCATCACGATCATGATCAGTGATCATTCATTGAGCACGTGCCATTCATCATGATCATATACATACATATATATATAAAATTATGTGTATACAGACATATTGTAATTTATATAATAAAAAAAACTGTACATCTGTACATACAGTATACACATATGAGTATATGAAGCAACAATAGAAGCAATTAAAATTACATGGATAGGTAAATTGTAGTAGATCAGTGTTATGTGTTATCAACAATATAATAAATTTAAGTCCACCACACCTCTTAAATCTATAGACAATTATTGACGTATAGCCAAGTACAACGTTGTTGCTTTATTGTCATTTTGTTTTTTTTTTTTCACCGACATTGTAATATGTAATTATTGTCATTTTGAATTTTGGTCATACGTAGTCATTGTTTTTATATCTCATAACTTATGTAGATTTTCTCTGTCAAGACAGACGACACCACGAAGAAAACGTCTAATAAAAATAGTTTTTGATGATCAATTAGCGTTTTTCTTTATTCTGCTGATGCGGTAAGGCGGTAATCATTATGACATTGTGAATTATTTGTGAAATAATTTTTTGATGAAGATTATAATTAAGAGAAATTCTATAATATTGGCTTTCTTCTTATATGCTTTGTATAAATTATAATTAGGAAGAACAAAGAAAATTATTGAAAGAAAAAACATGTATGTATATGAGTAATTGGAAAATTCCACACTAAAGAAAATTATTTAAGATCAATGTTTAAATAAATCTTAGAAGGAGACAAAGCGTACATACATATAAGAATAGATCTATGTGGATGAAAATATTTTATCGAATCTGTATGTTCTTTGTAGGAATTTAGGTCGTCATCATCACATTTAGAATTTTCTTTCAAAGGAAATTATATTCACGTGTTTAAGGGAATAGAATAATTTCCAAATTTGTTTACTTCATTCACGTGCATACACATAATCATATATGGAATTAGACATACTACATATACATTCTTTTAAAAAAAAATGCTATGAATAATATTGTACACCTCTATACGCGGGTACATATATGCAAGTAGGTACACACCTACTATAAATTCGATAAAAAAATAATGAATCTAGGTATACTTTTACGTTGAATATACACATATATTTGAATCTTATTACATAGAAAATCACGAGTTTTAAAATGCTTAAATGTGCAAAATTACAAATAATCAGAATATGTATACGTACATTTACCTATGTAATACCGTAATACATAATGTAACCGTAACGTATTTTATATGCCTAAATGCAGTGTAGATATGTACATAATAATCGATACGAAATCATTATTAAAATAAATTTTAACGTGTATTACTCTACTACGTATTTGATAAATCCACGTGAAAACATTTTTCTTTAAAAGTCACATGTATATTATCTGCAAAAAACGAAAGATTTTTTTTTATAATTAAATTCTGTGATTTAACGTATACGTACTTCTTGTATGTATCTTTATGTTACGTCGTAAGTGAATGTATTCATATATACAATATTATATGCAAAAATACATGGGTGCAATTGACAAGAATAAATCTGAATGATATGTATTAAATTGTATTATATTGTGACTTGAAATGCATATACAATCTACATATGTTTTTGTACATTATGTATTCATACATTTTATGTAAAAATTATATACATATGTAATCAGCAGAAGCATGCTGTACATAATGTATTGTGAATTGAGATACAAAAATAGACATTACAGAGTTTTGAAAAAAAATTGTTTTTTAATTATTTTGTATATTAGTTTCTTTTATAAATGATGTATCTCTTTCTCTATGTATATAACGTACTCTATATTCTATATTGTACATTGTATAAGTATATTGTAAGATTTTTAAACCTTAAATTCTGTTCTTGTTGCCTTTTTTTTCAATTAAAAACTCTTTGCTGCTAAATATCATTCATATTACATAAAGATATGTGCATATATGTATGTACATATATGTATAACGAATGATAATTTTTCTTCATTTTGAATTTTGATTAATGATTTATATGGTACATACATAGTATAAGTCAATTGTTATAAGTCATGCAATTAAATTACGATAATGTTTTTTGTTTCTGTTCTTATGTAGGTATACATACGTACATATATAGATGTAAATGTATGTAAAAGTATTTTTGCTTTAGTATAATTATAATCTTGTATATCAATATCATATATAATGTAGATATGAATGTACATATGTGTATATCATATTATGTATGAATGATAAATGTGAAATTATTCCATATATGTATCATACAGCTGCTGATGTAACATTTGTATGTTATACTATTTGTATATATGTATCATTCATTCATTTATCAATTTCGTTGTATTATAATTGAAATTTAAAAACCATTTATATATGTATGTACTTACATGTACATATATTCTTAACAGAGAATATCAGATGTTATATATTTCATTATTAGAACACATAAATCAATTCCTGTAACAAAATGTAGCAAAATGATTTTTCATATTTTTTTTCTAATTATCATCTGTATAGTCGTAAATGGTATAGTACCAGAAGAACGAATCCAATCAAGATTTATGATAATTTATTGTATAGACTAACTGGTATTTTCAACATAAAATTAATAAAATCCGCAACACATACATACATATACGAGTATAATATACTTCTTCCAATTTCAAAAATTCTTACAGAGAAAATGAAGTGAATTTAAAATTAATTTATTATCAAATTACAGTGAAATATTACATCTCTAGGTTAGACATTATACATATGATCGAATAATATTATGTATATGTACCTTCTTATATACAAATAATGCACATATGTGTAAATTCAAAGAATCATGCATTATAATCACCTTTACTGTTACTGTGCTTATGTAGTATTTCAATTATCAATAATTCATTACTGTGAAAAATTTTCTATTTTGAAAAGTAAACTTACATAATATGTATATAGGTTATCTTGCCTACAGAAAATGGTTATTAAAAATGATTTTCTATTCAACTAACTGTTAATTATCTATATATAGTATTCTATGTTTCTCATAAATATCTGTTCACATCAGAACTCTAATAACTAATTAATGTGAAAAGTTAATATACCAGTTACTCTGATTCTGTGAAAAATACAAAAATTACATATTTGAATCAAATAAGCAAAATAATACTTTAGAAACAAGCTTAATATTACATGATCTAGTTCTCTATGTCTATAGTAATTAATTATTATTATTAGTAATTAATAATTGAGTTCTTCTTGTTGTCAAGCGAAGCAGACTCTAATCAGAATCAAATATATTTTTCCCTTATAAAGCTGGTGAGTGGTGAGTGGTGACTTTATAGTAGTACTAGTACTAGTACTAGTACTCATTCTATAAGCTGAGTAAATCTGGGGGAGTAATGAAAGTTGAAAATCAAACAGGTAATGAAAATTATTTTTTATAGTTACCTACTTCCTGATTGTCACCGGAACGAAATTCGAACATGGAATATTTTTGGAATGATTTATATAGGAAGGAATACCTACTCGAGTCAGTTTTCATCAGCAAAAATATACTATAATCAGCATTTATAAGCTCTTCTTCCAGCAAACTGGTACTCATTATTCGAATCTGAGTGAACTTGGAGAGTGAGATAATCAAAAATTGAAAATTATTTTTTTTCTTTTTCTACATTCGCCTTATCAGATCACATTGAAATAGAACACCTACTGATATAATTAACATTATCATTACGTATATATCAAAAATCTGATTTACAATAATTTATTTCAAACTAGAATAATAATGACATCCTCATTTCTGATTATCAATTTGGCAAAAAAAGGTTTGTTTTTATAGTGTACATATGTAAGTAATACGATATACATAATGTGAATATACATATCTAGTTAATTATACAATAACAAGTTTTTTTTATAGTTTGTAAAACAAGATACATACTGCATATAATAATGTAGTTTATTAATGTTATTTATTTATTTATTTATTTAATAAAAGATTATCTGTATGATGCGATTTATTAATAAAATTGATTCATATTTTGAAGCAAAAGAAAACAAAGCATAGCAAAAAAAAAAAAAAAAATTAAAGTAAACATAAAAATACATATGGACGTAGTAATAACGTGTATTCTCGTAAGTATAGTTACGTATACGTAAGTGAATGTGATAAAAAAAAAGATCAATTAAAATGTCATAAACATTAATAATTATCTGCCTTATATACATATTGTCAAGTATGTAATATAATACTTGTGAAAATTATAAAATAACAACATAATACGAGTGTTCTTAATAAAAAAATAAAAAAAAAAGAAAACATACATACACACATACATACACATTTGAGTTTTGTGCATACATAAGCACATTATTTACGTATACACTTAGGCTGGTATTCACCAACATAGATTATCTTTTATCTGAGATAAAGTGTATTCATCAACTTGGATAAAACACTACTCGGATATTTTTAAGACAACCTCGGAGTGCTATTATAAATATCGTTTGAACATAACCTTGTTATTAACAGCAACAGCACAGCACTCAAATATAATCATCATATCTCATAACCTCTTTTTCATTTTGTAATATAAAAATACAATCAGCTGACATGTTTGACACACATGTTCGACCCGAAAACGAAGTTCGAAAACAAATTTTATCTAGGTTGATGAATAAGCTGAAATTGTATCCGGCTAAAATATATTCGACGGATATATCTATGTTGGTGAATACCACCCTTATTGATGTACGTAATTTTTTTTTTAATTTATTTTTTATTTAATTTTTTTTTTTCAATTAGCCGGTTCTACCTGTTATTATTGTTTATAATTTATATAGAATTATTATGATATAGTCTTCTCTACTATAATAATAATCGCATATATCTACTTACGTATGTATTTATTTCAATGCCTTTTGCTGTGTTTTGTAATTAATATCATGTTTTTTTTTTTTTTTTCATTATCTCTATAGTTTTTTTTTATTTATTTTTCCAATAATTACGATAATAAATATAATTTTATGAGAAAAATTTTCTACATTTAAACATTATACCTATATTGTTTTGTTTTCTTCTTGTACTACATATAGGTATATTCTATTATTCAATTTTCTCATAGGAAAAATTGTTTATTTACAAAAAAAAAAAAAAATAATGATAAATTGAATAAAATTTTAGAACTAGTTTCAATTCTATATAATAAATGTAAATGAAAATAATAACAGTATAACCCCTCCTGGATGAATGAGAAAAAATAAAAATCTTTAATTTATCTTCTTTTAATTTCTAAAAGATATTTTTATAAAATGTTTCTATTATACTTATGTTTGAAGATACATACATTTATGTATGGCCAACATTTTTCTTCCATTTTTAATTATCATTAAAATTACAATATGTATGTTCACACCCATATTACAACTAAATATGTAACGTAAGTATCATTATATATAGGCATCACTTTATATATGAATTCAATTTTTCTAATATCGTTTCATCTTATATCAAGATTTTCAATTAATTATCAAATTCAAATCTAATAATAACAGCTGCAATGAAAAAACAAATAACGAATCAGATAATTTAAATGTAGATAATCTTTTAAATAGCATCAATTCATATAATTTATTTAAATTTTATGTAACAGATATAATATATGTATCTTATTGTACATTATCAGCAGATACCACATAACTACTTAATACAATCAGATAAAGTAATTTATACTGTATTACATGTATTTAATATATAAATCTAAAAATCGATAAAATATTTTATTGTTATAATCTTTATTTCCATCTATAAACCGTTTTCTTTGAAAATGGTGTAAGTACATTTTTGAGAATGCAATCAGATTTAAACTTATTATTATTTATAAACAATTTGCCAAAAAAAGAAAAGAAAACATTCTTCAAAATTTCCATCATTCTGACAATATAACTTTGTAGGTAAAATTCATTATATGTTCACTCTATTAAAATTCAAATTCTTCCTTATATGAAATGGATTTATACCACTTTCAAAGAAAATGACTCATATAATGTATCAATATAAAAACTATTTTATGTGTGTACATAAATAAAAATTTCAAATTAACAAAAAATACACAATTGAAAATGAAATTAATAAAATTTATTATTAGGATTAAGGGAGAAACCTATTAAAACGTATATTACATATATAGAAAACGAGCAGGCAAAAAACAAATAATCCAAAACTTCCAAACGACTTATTATTATCATTCATTGGTCACGTGTACATTTTTTTTTTGTTTTTTTTTTGTTATTTTCAATATTCCAATCCACTATATTCAATTATCTAATTAGGATTTGGGATGATTTAAGGTTGCCTCTAACAGAAAATTAGAAATTAATCAAAATTACAAAAAGTTTTACGTAGAATGTAATTAGTTTTATTTTTATATTTTATCTTGTCTAATTTGTTGTAAGATAGTAAAAATGTCTTTATGTCTGCATCTAATTCAATAATCAAATAAAGTACACAAAACTACATACATACATATGTACACTATACATAAGTATTTAACTTTCATATCTTCTATTAACACTGTGCAACAATTTTTTCTCAAATTTAGTTATTTAAATGTCTTATAAAAACATGCGTATCCAAAGTTTTCTCTAAGAGATAATTGACAAACTTTTAACGTTCCTGGGAACATCTGATTTAAATGACAACAACTTTATCATATGTTCCGACTAACATCTCTGGCTTTTCTTCGCAAAATTTGCGCACATCTATTCTATCTTTGTTCATCTTGCAGAGAATGGTATTTTGAAAGACCAAGGACCAGTGAAAAGCACAGTATTGTATGAATTTCACTTTTTTAGAGAAATGACAGTCTGACTCTGAGGGCAATTATATTAGAAAATGGATAAACAGCATTTTCGTTCGCATCCCACCTGCATAATTCATTAAGTTGAATTCTTTAGGACTTGCTTCTTTCCATATTCTAATTAAATCTACAATAACAAAGTGTAATAATTTATTATTCCCCTTTCAAGTGAATTCATTTTTATCATGTTTCCCATAACTTCAAAGATGACTCAATTAAAATCATACAGAGGTCACACATATTTTATATATTATTTCATTACAATGGTGGTACAACCAAACATACTAAATAAATACAATATCTTTGGTAGAACCTAAATACAAGAGTAGGTACATAATTTATATTACACAGTGTAAATAGATAAAAAATGAGTTCAATGGAAAATTTTGCTTTTGAATAACATAAAATGCAGTTAAACAAGAAAACAAAAAAACATGTTACATGGAAAATTTTAAGTTACAATATTTTTGAATATCTTGATATTTAATTTATTGAAAAAACTTAGCAAATGAAATATCAAACATTTTAGGTACTCATTTTAAGCCCATTTTGTAAGTTAATAACTGAAAAAGAGATTTGAAATATTGAAATTAAACATATTTAGCTAAATTTTTTTTTTTTTTTGTGTAACAATATAAAGTATAAATGTTTGGTAATGGTATATGACGATGGGTAAATCAATTTAAATTTGATTTTAAATTCATGGCTACAGTTCGTTAATTTTAATTACGATTTTACATTGAAACAAAAATTTTGCCTTTCTAATAATTATCAGAATATTATTCACACATAAATTCATTGATATTGGCATTTGTTTCAGATTGATCAACTGTGGTATTTTTTTTTTTTTTTTTTTTTTTTTGAAGATATAAGAAACAAAACAATTAAATATACTTATGTATAGATACATGAATATAAAATCGAATATAAAAAAATTTTATCTGCATTTTAGAAAAAACAAAATCCAACACAGAAAGAATAAATTTTTTAATTAAATTTTTCATCATTTAAGTATGTACTTAAATGGTTTGCGCATTCATTTGCATTCATATTATATTTTTTTGTATTTATTATAATTAAAATTAATGACACATTAGATGAAATTTAACAGCTGAAATTTAATTGTGATTATAGATATATGTACAGGGCCGTGCCTACCATATGTGTAAATGGTGTACTCTCACCGGGCGCCAACGCTAAGGGGCGCCAAAATCCAATTTCAAAAATAAATCCTTATTCCACTCCATATAACATATAATATAAAATGAACCTTCACCACTTTCTAAAGAAAACAAATCATAAAGATATCTGACTGCTCATAAGCCATAAAAATGATTCTATAAGTTTGTATATACGTATATTTTTCTTGATATAATTTATTTTGCTATTGCCTAGTATTACTTATATTTATACATATGCAAAATTTCAATACAACACAAGAATATCTTAAAGGGCGAAAATGTTATATCTAGTGTAAATGTACATATACGTATATATACAAGTATATATATATTATATTTATATGCGGCTGCGTAACTTATAATGAAATTTTAAAGATATATATATAATATATCTCTATATAATAATATAATATAATATAATACGAGTATAATATATTGTATATATATATATATATATACAATGTATTTCAATCATAATTTACTTGCAGGTGTTCGCAGTGATAGAGTACTGAGTAGGTATATTATATAGATCGGTTTGTGTTTATTTTATGTGGTGCAAGTGCTACGCATTTACATTATCACAATACTACACCATGAATATGGGGTTTGAACGATCTGATCTATCTACTATACTATAAGCAAAATCATGTTACAGAAGATATTTTACTATCTTGCTTTATTTATTTTTAATGAATTTTGTTAGAGTTAGAGAAACTATACAGCATATGACTTATGACTATCCTATACATAAAATACAATATATAATTTTAATATAAATATATAATGTACGAATATCATCGAAAAAGATGAAAAAAGTTTATATCAATAACAATGTAGGTATATAGTAAATATAGGATTATAAAATTATTTGTAATACCATTCCACACATATATAAATATTCTATTACTGTAACTGTTTCATATTTGTATTGTTATATTATATTTTTCTTGTCGCCAATTTGCCATTATAAATATACCGTTAAATATACTTATAACTGCTGAAATTAATATGTATTGTAAAATTAAATTTTTTGATCAGATCATTTTAATTTGTCAGTCAGTTGTAACTTATAAGTATATTTATATTAGCAGTTCAATTGAGTGGAATTTTGTGCAAAAAAGTGTTGTTAAAAATTGATTTTATAGAATTTTTTCAAGGTGAAAAATGGAATCATCGTCTTCATTCAAAGGAAAAGCGAAAAAAAAATTGTCTGGAGCAGGCTACAGAAAGAGAAAAGCTGAAGAGCAACATGTAGCTGCAAAGCAAAGAAAAGCAATGGAAAACTTTTTTGGAAAAAGTCAGGTAGGTCCAAATAATTTAGAATATCTTTCAACAGATAGAGTTGATAATCCAGCCGTCAATTTGTCGGAACTAGATAATCGCGATACTTCTGATAATCTTCCTTGTACTAGTCAAGTCAGTACTATTGATGAACACGTGTCTTTCGACACTTCAAATCATAAAGAAAAAGAAGAATGTTCTTGCACAGTTCTTTCAAATACAAAAGAAAAAGAACATGTTTTGGTGTCAACTAATTGCGATTCAGCAGGAGAAGGTGTATTTCAAAACTCATCTAAATTTAATGATCCTGCTGAATGGCCTTCTTTGAATGAAAAAATTGTCCAATTTTTGGTTGAAAAAGAGCCAATACAAGTTGATGAATCCAATCACGTGTTTCCCATTACGAATAAGAGAAAATTTAATTCCAAATATTATTTCAGACTTATGCCAAACAATGATTTAGTAGCACGAAGGTGGTTGGTTTATTCTATTTCTTCTGATAAGGTATTTTGTTTTTGTTGCAAACTGTTTTCACAAAAAATTAATTCTTTAGGTAAAATCGGTTCTTCTGATTGGAATCATCTACCACGTCTTTTAAGAGAACATGAAATCAGTCTCGACCATATGTTTTGTTTTAAAATGTGGAAAGATTTTGAAAAACGGCTAAATACGAACAAAACTGTAGATAGTACTCTGCAAAAACAAATGTCTAAAGAAGTTCAACATTGGCGTGAGGTGTTGAAACGATTAATTATTTTTGTACAGTATTTGGCGGCTCAAAATTTGGCTTTTCGCGGCTCAAGTAACACTCTTTATAATCATGATAATGGCAATTTTTTACAGTTAGTGGAAGCCATAGGAAAATTCGATATTGTTCTTCAAGAACATTTGCGAAGAGTTGTTGACGAGAAAGCTCGTCATACTTACTTGAGTAATAATATTCAAAATGAATTAATTTCTTTGCTTTCAAACGCAATAAGAAACAAAATTTTGAAATCCGTAAAAAATTCAAAGTATTACTCTCTTATTCTGGATTGCACTCCTGATGTTAGCCATGTAGAACAAATGACATTTTTAATTAGAATAGTAGATTGTTCGGAAAACGAATACAAAATAAAAGAATATTTCATAGAATTTCTTCAAACTGACGAAACTACTGGAGAGGGATTAACGAAAATAATTTTGGATGAATTGCGTAAATTAGGTATATTAGTAGAAGACTGTAGGGGTCAAGGCTACGATAATGGTTCCAATATGAAGGGGAAGGTATCTGGTGTGCAATCTCGAATAAAAAATATTGAGCCAAGAGCATTTTATGTCCCGTGTGCAGCTCATTCCTTAAATTTAGTTGTTTCAGATGCTGCCAGCTGTTCTAACATAGCTGTGTCATTTTTTGGACTTGTCGAGTCTATTTATGTTTTCTTCTCCGCTTCAACACATCGTTGGACGGTATTAAAAAAGCATCTTTCCAATTTAACTTTAAAACACCTAAGTTGTACAAGATGGTCGAGCAGAATCGATGCTTTAAAACCGATACGTAATAATTTAGAACAGATTTATGAAGCGCTACTCGAGTTATCAAATCAAGGGGATGTCCTGAGTAGGCACACAGCAGTATCTCTGGGAGAGAAGATAATGAAATATGATTTTATATGTTCTGCAGTTATTTGGTTTGAAATTTTAAGCAAAATCAACATTGCTAGCAAGTATTTTCAAACTGCAGATATTTCTTTATTAACGGCTGTAGATATGCTAGAAAACACAAAAAAGTCTTTAGAAGGTTTACGTAATGAGGATGAATTAAATCTGTTTTTAGAAACAGCGAAAGCCATCGCTGAAAATTTAAATGTAGAAATTGAATTCAGTCTAAATACTGACCTTAGATCAAGACGTAGAAAAAACCTGTTCACTTATGAGAAGGGAGAGGAAGTAATTTTGGATGGATACAATAAATTTAAAGTTGAATTTTACTTCAAGATTTTAGATCAGATAATTACTTCTATAGGTGAAAGGTTTAATCAGTTACATGACAACGTCACCAATTTTCATTTTCTTTATAATTTCAATTCTTTAGATTCAAATTCCCTTTTAGAAAGTTGTAAAAAGTTAGAGAACGTTTTAACAAAGGATGGATTATCCGATATTAACGGTGATGATTTATACCATGAGTTAAAAATGTTGACCTCATTAAATGTATGTTCACCTCCCTTAATTACTTTAAATTTTATTAGGAAACAAAATTTAGAAACTTTACTTCCAAACTCAGTCATAGCACTGAAAATCTTTTTGACTTTGCCTGTAACGGTAGCATCGGGAGAGAGGAGTTTCTCCAAGCTCAAAATTATAAAAAATTACCTCAGATCAACCATGACTCAAGAAAGATTATCAGGCTTGTCTATTATATCAATAGAAAAAGAACTGTTGGAAGATCTAAATTATGAGGACCTAGTCAGCGATTTCGCTAAAATCAAAGCGCGAAAAGTTGTTTTTTAAATTTTGCAATTTATTTCTTTTGTTGATTAATTATTCAGCTTTTTTATTTTCATTTTTTTTATTTGCCCATTTTTTATATTGTGTTTTTTATTTAAAATTATGTCATATTTATTTATTTATTCAGTTATGATTATTTTTTAATTTTTTTACCGTGTGTATATTTATAAATATTTTTCGTTATATGTTTTAATTATCTAAAAGAACATTTTAGGTGAGTTCTTTGGTAAGATCACATACATATTTTATAAAACTGTTTTGCTATTAACACAATAACTATTAGTTCTTTAAAAAATGTTCATTTTTAATCTATATTTGAAGTTTATTTTTATTTATGTACCACTATGATTGGAATATAAATGAATTTTTATAATGCAGACTAAAACAATAGATTAATCTCATCTCTTGCTTAAGCTCTCATGCTAAAAATTGACCTTATATTCCGATCACACTATTATATACTTTCAATGTGTTAATAGCAGAGAGGTATAGGCCTAATGGGGAATCCTCTTTAAAAAAAAACGCGCCTGTCTATCTTACCTCATACGGGTGGTGTGGAAAAGGATAGGGGCGATAGAATTTGGTTTACACCGGGCGCCAAAAGTCCTAGGAACGGCACTGTATATGTACATATGTATCTAGCACACCAAAATAATCTTTAAATAAAAAAATACATAACAAAGAAGTAAGATACTATATGTATACTACGTGATGTACATTATTATGATTATTGGTATTATGGCAACATGTTGATATAGTCAAGTCAAGTATTGTATGCGGTATGCGTTCATGAATAATAATATGTCTAATGTCTGACGTCAGCCAGGTGAGAAAGTATAAAAGAAACACGAAAAAATATATTATACAAACAAAAACAACACATCCACAAAATAAAATGAGAGAATATGCCTACATTTATAAAATACAGATGGAAAATGATAAGAGTAGAGTAAGTATAGTGGAGTAGTAGAGTAGCTATTCACATTCACAGCCACAGCAGCACAGGTAACTATAGTAAAAAAAAATAAATAAATATTCCTCATAGATACAAAAATACAAAATAAAATACGAGTACATATAGGAATAAGTATAGATTATAGAGCATTTGTGAATTGTGAGTATAAAGTATACATATAATCTGTATAAGGAAGGTATTATGAATGTATTTGATTTTTGTGAGGTATAAGTAAAAGCCGATAGGTATATAATAATAATAATATAATAATCTGAATCCGAATGGCAAACACCTCAATTTGTGTTTTGTGTACACATAACACTCATACATACATATGTTATATTATATATATACACATGTGATTGTATATAGAAACATACACATTTTTATATACATTATTCATGGGATTATAAAAAAAAATGCTATAAATTTTTATATAAATGATACCTCGGCTACACAACATAAAAATGTACACTCACACACGATCAAATGTAATGTATCTGCCTGTAAATAAAAAGTACAGATAATTTTCATGCATATATCCATTCATACATACATATATGTATGTATTTATATTACATATATGTATATGATGATATAAAAACAGTTTTATTTAGATACATATGTGTACATACATTATTATGCTCATTCACGAGTTTGTTTTGTTGAGAGTACTATATATGCATTTGTGTATGTTTTATCGGATATAAAATACACTTATATGTATATGTATTGGTTGTATACATTTTTTTTTTCTTGAGTCCAAAGTCCAACATTTGTTTAGGTCGTGATCAAAGTCCAAAGTACATTATTTTCATGGTTTTATGCTTTCGAAAAGAAAACAAAAAATGTTTGTTAGCTAAGTATTTAACACACAACATGAACACGGTATTTGGTATATACATATATATGTATACATACATTGCATACATACCCTACTCTGTAGCAGTAGCCAGTATGAATGTTAATATGTGTGTACAGAGTGAGTACAGTCACAGAGTACAGTGTATTTAAACCCAAAACATCAATTAAAAAAAAAAAAAATTTTTTTTTAAGTAGTAAATGAAATGAAATAATAAATTTATACATAAAATATATAATTTTATTTATTTGTATTTAATTATTCTGGTTTTTCAATTATTTTTTTGGATTTTTTTTTTCTGTTTTTATTTTGCTAATTTTTTATTTATTTTTGTTTTTTTTTTTGAAGAAAAATTGGAAAATTGTAAATCGTTTCGATATGTTGTTATACAAATGTTTTGTTGGTAGATAGGTATGAAAGAAGCCTATAGAGGTATGAAGCATTAATTTTTCTTAATAGATTTTTGGTTTTTCTTTAATTGTTTTTATAATTACATTTATTATTTTGTTTTTGTAAATTAATTCATTCAAGTTTTCAAATAAGTAATAAGCATGCATATATGTAATATGTAATCTGTCCATGCTCTAATATACCTACCAAACATATGATGAAAATTTACAATATTTTACATTAATAAAACTTATTTGACATTTTCCGTTAAAAAGTAGCTTTAGATATTTTTCAATTGAAACAGCGATTTAAACTGTAGCAATAAAAAAAAATTAAATTAAAATTACAACTAATTAATTAGTTACCACATGGTGACGATGTAGTTGTATTTGTACCTACATAAGTTTATTAATTTATGAGAAAAATATTTTTTCTCTTTTATTTTTCTTTGCTTGGCTTTTTTTTTTAAAAAAAAAAATTCCTTTTAATTCAATTATTTTAATTACTATCCTGAGACTTGACATGTATAAAATATGGTATATAATCTAGATGTATACAAAATGTTATTACTTATTTATATGTGTATAAGCATCTAAATAGCTACGTTAGGTACTATTTCTTTGGAGTAGAATGATTCAAGAAAATTCAAAGAAAAGATTTATGTACTAAAACAGTACTATTATATGTATATGTATACGACTACATAAAGTTGGTATACGAGACGAGGTCTATCTTGTGTAAATCGATAATAATAATTAATGACTGTTTCTAGAAATCGAAGTAATTTTCATTAAAAATAATGAATAAGATAAATGTGACAAACAGTAAATATTTCTGGTAAATAAATAGAATCTGACAGATAATTTATAAAAGTCAGATTTTGTTGTAAATAAGAAAAAAATATATGCATCTACCTACTACACCGGATCATAAAAGTATTGGTAGAGGTATAAGTTTTGTGTGAAGAAGAAAAAATCTTTTTAGTCCTATATAGAATAGTTTTTGATTCATATAAAATATTTTGATTGAAATGTTTCAATTGGTATATTGCTTGCAAAAAAGTAGAAATAAAAATAAAAAGAGCAAAATACATAAATTCTACTCCAACTTTCATTACTTTCTCAGAGTCTACTTAGTTTTCGAATGAGTACCAGCACCAGTCACCCCCACCAGGTATCAGTTTTGTGAGAAAGAGAGTGTGTTCAACTTTACTAATAGATAAATAATTCTAAAAATAGATCAATATAAATAAGCTAATAAGTCCTGTCTCCTGTCGTATTCCAAATCAATCAATTGAATTTGTTTCTCAGCCAAGTTTACAACTCTGTCTGTGATTCACGTCGCGCAGTCTTGATTCAATTTGGTCTGTGCTTAAATACAAATTTTTAATGACAAATTTATTTTTTTGTAATACCTATTTACCGTTTTATAGGGACATACAATTTTTGTTGTGCTAACGCCTCAAAATATAAAACAATGTTGAAATATAAATTGCATCGTCAATTACATACCTGAAAGGAAAAGAAAAAATGAAAAATTAATTTAGTAAATAAAAATTTGGTTAAAAAAATATTATATATTATCTTATTAATAGAAGAGAAAATAATGAGTTTATGTAACATATACGACGATATAGAAGTTGGGATATTCATCTACATACTAGAAATTAGACTTAGAAATTTACATTCTACATAACACCAGAAGGAGAGTTAGATCAAAGAACAGATGATGGGATGTAGTGATTGCGGGCATGAAATAGTTCCAAAATGATATTGGTTGACAGTATTCTAGAATAAAATTATATCCTTTCATTCAATTTCTATCAGTACTTATGATTAAATGTACTCCTATAGCACCTATCTATTCCTTTTCACATAATGAATTTTTTAAATTTTATATTGAAAGATAAATTTAAAACAAAAAAATTTCACTCTAATTTAATATTCATTTTAATAGTCTTACAATTATGTACCTATAATAAATGCATATAAATTTAGAAAAAAAAATAAATTTCCAAATCTCTTTTACTGTATTTTCATTTCAAAATTTTTAAAGACACCTACCCCACATTCACATACTTATACGTAATACTTTGTATTTCTTTTTCTTTATTATTATTAAATTCAAACATCCAGGTACATACATAAATAAATGCTTTAAAAAAAATTAAGATCAAAAAATTAAATTTTGAAAAATATAAAATTATACAGGGTGTCCGGTTTCGGGTGGTCATCCGGCACACAGTAGATAGGTCTCGCCGAGACAAACAAAAAATCGTTGTAGAGGGAGGGGGGTAATCTCAACCGTTTAGCCGCTAGAGGGCGATGAAGATTTTTAGCACTCAATCTACGAAACACCCTTTAATAACTACGGTGTACTATAACTAGAAGAATCTAGTTTAAGAAAAATCTGAAGGAAACTCCCCACTCTCTTCAATGATACCTTATATGCTTCTCTACTTTCTTTGTTTCAAGACTTATTGTGTTTCAAAGACAGAATTTAGTGATTTTTTGCCATTTTTTTCAGAGATAATACAGGATGTGGAAGTGAAGCGCCTTCTATATTATTTTTTACTTAAATTAGCAAATAGCCCAGAATGTCCGCTTCATTTTAGTATTGTACAGTAAAGATCTATCTCTTACCAATTCAATACCAGCGCATAATAAACAATATTTGAAAAGCCATTTTTTAATAAAATACGGTTCTTTGATATGAGTTTTTCATGATTTTACATGATTTTACACAATTCAAACACTAAAAAGATAGACATGGAAAAAACTGTAAGAGATAGACCTTTACTGTAAAGGGCAAAAATGAATCAGGTGTCTTAGGCTTTCTGTTTTTGTAATTTGAAATTAATATAGAGGGCGCTTTACTTCCACAGCCTGTATTATCTCTGAAAAAAATGGCAAAAAATCACTAAATTCTGTCTTTGAAACACAATAACTTTTGAAACAAAGAACGTAGAGAAGTATATAAGGTATCATTGAAGAGAGGGGGGAGCTTCCTTCAGATTTTTCTTAAACTAGATTCTTCTAGTTATAGTACACCGTAGTTATTAAAGGGTGTTTCGTAGATTGAGTGCTAAAAATCTTCATCGCCCTCTAGCGGCTAAACGGTTGAGATTACCCCCCTCCCTCTACAACGATTTTTTGTTTGTCTCGGCGAGACCTATCTACTGTGTGCCGGATGACCACCCGAAACCGGACACCCTGTATAGTGACGACCTTGTGTAATGATCATGATGTTTTGAATGATCCACTCCACAGCATACAGATTGTATGATATGTACGAAGCGAATTAGAAAGAAAAATGAAAATGATAATAATTACTATTGATTGATAAACAAAAACATCATATTTTCGAGGTCAATTAAATAAAAATAAAAATATTAAAAAGCAATGTTTCGAATGGTTTCAATATAAAATTTTTGTACATAATGAATAAAAAAAAAAAAATAATTTCATTTAAATATTAAGAGACATTATTTTTGTTCAATCAAAATCGTGCGTGTGTCTTATGATCAGTTTTGTTGTCTTAAAAAATTATTGAAATTTAATAAATTCATTTTATAAATGTTAGGAGAGATTAATGCCTTTTCTTTTAATCGTATTTTAAATGCAAGTCTATATACCTAGATTGTTTGGTTAGTTTTGATATATCCTTGTGAATTGATTATTATCATGATATAATATGTAGAGTAGATAAGTGCATCAGTTAATTAATAAGAGAGAAAGTGATGTTTTTGTGTTGACTGTTGTTTGGCAGGCATTACAAAGCTAAAAAATGTTTTGAATAAATTCTATCAGTAGTAGTACCATAAGCATACCATACTATATCTACTCGTATTTTCATTCATATTAAAAATTTGTTTCCACTTTCTTACTGGCTCTGCGCAATGCATTACACACACAATAAGAGTAGACGAGAAACAGAAAGAAATAGTAAATAGTAGTAAAGAGATTATTGGCTTCTAACTAATGTACGAATAGGATATAAGCTGGTAGGGTAGTACCATACCAAGGCTAATAAAATATATAAGGTTAGCTGTAGCGATACTAATAACCTACAAATTAAGTTGTGACGTCACAATGTAAGATTTCTTGAAGCATTCATAAGACCGTATTATGTTAGTCGAAATTTCGATGTTAAAAAGATGAATTAAAAGTTAAAAAATTACTAAAGATTACTAAACAAAACAAATTAAGTTATTTTTAATAGTTGATAAAATATAGATTTAGTGCTCTAATTCTAAAATACATTCGTGTTTTAAAAAACAACAATAACAATTTAACATTTCTTACAATATGACGTCAGAATCGGTTGAAAATCTGATTGTAAAAAAAGCAAAAAGTTTTCCTATATACGGCTACAGCTAACCTTATATATTCTATTAGCCTTGGTACCATACTACATAACATGCACTCGTGTTTTCATTAATGAGAAAAATTCGTGTCCTCTTTATACTTGTTCTACACTACACACCACAAAATGTATACAAGAGACGATATACGCTAGTCTAATAGCTATAATAGTATATATATACCCTACCATGTAATCGTATTTTAATTTATATAAGAAACATCCACTTTCTCTTTATCCTCGCTTTATATTATACACCACAAGAAGTATACGAGAAACAAGAAGAGACAGTAGCTAAGTAAATCATGAAGTTATTTGTATAGCTAACTCTAACTACAGTACGATATACCAGTACGCTAGTAGCACCTGGTATACCATGTAATGTAATCGTAAGTATTTTGATTCATAACAAAAAATTATTTTCTCTTTATACTTGTTCTACACTACACAGCACAAGATGTAAACAATAAAAAGGAAGAGACAATAAGTAGTAGCAACGTGGTAGCAACAGTACGATATACGAGTACTACATTCTGGTAGCACTTAACATACCATACACTCGTCTCGTATTTTCATTCCTGTATCATTTTCTCTTCTTAAATTTTTTTTGAGATTTTATCGAAGAATTCTATAATGTTTATTATATAGTATTAGTAATCAAAAATATGACTATCAGATTTAAATACGTTTAAATCTTACTACCATATATCTAAATAAATATGTAAATATTTGAAAATTTTCGTAAAAAATTCATAAGTAACAGTTAAATCATTGCTTATAAGAAAATACATACTAACACAAAATATTGATTTTTTTTATTAATTTTTTCTGAATTTTAAGATATACATACTTATGGACTTTTATAGATATAGTTAGTTGATTATGAATTTAAATTTTTAAGTTAGCAATAAAATTTATTTTTTCTTTAGTATTTTATTGATTTTCAAAGAATATTTTTAATTTAAAAATACATATTTTCATAAAATTATTGGCAAAATTTTTAAATTAAATAACAAAAAACAAAAAACCTTTGAATCATATTACAAACACAAATACATAAATGTGAATAATCTTTGAATAGAATTTAGTTTTTTTCATATAGTTTCTAATCAATATTTAAAGTGGAGAAGAAAAAAAAATCTGTATAAATACTACACACAGTATGTGTATGGACGAATGAATTGTGAATACGCGAGTAAAAAGTTCATTTTAATATAAAAATGAATTAATAAGATATTCATTATTAATCGCCTTTCATTGGAATATTAGAATCAAATTAAATTTATAAATAAATTGTGAGAATTAAATAAAAATGCGGACATATTTTTTAAAGGTTAGAATACCTATATATACCTACCTACATGTACAGTGTACATATATATTTGCCTACCAATATTATGTACTTGCCTATACAATAGTAATTATATTCATAAACAATAATGTAAATGTTTACAAATTAATTGATCTCGAAGAGAACAGGTTCAATAAAATTTACAAGTTAAACAAAAAAAAAAACATTTGAAAAAATAAAATTAGAATTTAAAATTCTATTTCTTAAATTTTCAGCATGTTATAAGTAAATAATGTGCGAATCAGTGATTCAATTTAATTCAATTTAATTTATGTATATTATGTATAGTTGAATAGGTTCATTTTAAGTCCTTATATCTCGAGAATCGCTAATCCAATCAAAGTGGAATAAATTGTGACAAATAGAGCAGGAAGTTCTCTTTCAACTATGTTAACACCAATCCGACCCAAGATCCTGATTTGAAGAAATTATGGTTCTCGTAAAACACCCCATTCTGGACCAAAAATTTTTAAGGGCATTTTGCGTCCTTAAGATGAATTTGCGCCAATAGACATAGGATATTCCATAATCGGAAGGTTTCGTTTCGTTTCGAAATCTGGCGGCATCAATTCGAAAGTTTCCCCGTTGAATATTAATTTTCTTTATTTTTAATTAATTTTTTTATTTATGTCGAATTTAATTTAAATGAAATAATGTGTACATTATTATCCTGTAGAAATTTATATTATTGATATACAATTGAAAAATTTTAAGGATGCAAATATGTAATAAAAATGTCAGAAAACCTATTCGTTAATATACAGGATGTATTGCGATTAAGTTTTCGAAATTAATTAATTTAAAATATCAGAAAATCAGAATACTTTTGAGAGTGGATCCATTTTAATTAAAAAGTAGCCATTTTTTATTTAACACATCTCAAAACCAGAAATGTTGCTAAACAATATCATTATTGCTCTGGCAATAAAATATTGTTTCGAAATTATGCACGTGTAATAAAACACACAATAATTATTATAATATCAGATATCAGCTTTAAGGCAATATATTTTCATTGCGTGTATCGAGAGACATGTATAAATTTTGATCGTGCGTGTAGCCGTTAGGTTATTCATTAATTTGTTTTTTAAATTCAAATAAATTGCAATAAAATGAACTGATACTTATAAATATCTATGTAACACCATTTATACAAGTTACATCGATGCCAAAATTAAAAAATCTTCCAAATGGAGTAAGTGTCTATTTGATTCAACTTGCTTATAGTTAGCTTAGTTATATAGAACTGTTTTGCTTATTAAGAATAAATTGTATAGACATCTTTATTCATTTTAATATCAAATTGTCGAAATTGTTATTAAGTAAATAGAAGTAGGAAGAAACTACTTGAGACAATAATTTATTAATTTAAATTTTAACTTAACTAAATTTGATATTTATTTTTGAACAAAAAAATTAAAAACACATATGTACTTTTAAAACAATATAGGTACTAATCAACGGAACACAAACAAAAAAAAAGTTCATTGTACTACTCTCGATAAAAATTTTAAATTAAAAATAAAACACATTTTATTACATAAATTCATTCAAGTATGTGTCTGTTCTGTTATTATACTTATGTACTGTGTCTGTATGATATTGTAATTTCATAAGTAGTGAAATTGTATGTATGTAGTAAGACAAAAAGTAGATATATAGTAAAGAAGATAATATATTTTAGTATATAAATATACTTTATACATTAAGTTGCGCGGTGTTTTGAACATTTTGTATAAAGTTCTCATTTCAATTAATTTCCTTTTTATAATGAAATTTTATTTTTTTTTTGACAGTTTTTCTCAAAATTTCATTAATCTTATAAATAAAAATGAAAATTTTACTATGGATCTGAGAAAAAAATAAAAATTTCACGAATTTTTTGTGAATTATTGTTAGCACTGAAATCTGTTTTTATGAAAATCGTAAGTAATGTATACGAGTATAGACATGTAAGTTGTAAATGGTGATATTCTGACTTGTATAGTAACAGAGTTACTGAATTAAATTATTAATCATTCCAAATTTCAGAGAATTAATTACAATCAGATATACACGAATATGCGTGTTCATATTTCACAAATAAATAATGTCAATTCACGTTTCTAATTAGATATTTGCCATTTTTTCATTTATTTTTTAATAAGAAAAAAAAAAGAAGAAAAGCAATTGAATTGAGTGAAACTTTTGTAGGACTTAGGAACTTGTCTATATTATATATCTTGTAACAGAATCAAAAATACAAAAATAAATGACATTATATGACCTTGAACCTTTTCGTGAAAACAAAGATTTTTCTTTTTTTCCATTTCATTTATTTAAAACCATGACACATATCAATTTGGTATATTTATTTGGTTTACAATCATACAGACCTTTTCCTTTATGTATTTATTTTGTGCTACATACATCATATATTCCACCTTTTTTATGTTTTATTTGTTAAATGATTAATTAAATCGATCCTTTTTTATCCATATATCTCATACATCATACCTTAATTTTTATATATATTTATTGTATAAACATAAATTTTAGGTACATATACATATGTAGATATGAAATTGGCATATAAAACACATTAAATACGTTACTAAGTTGAATTTATCACACTAGTATTATGTATGTTTGTATATACGAAACCAATTTGTATATTTTCCATTTTTACATGCAATTTTTTAATATTTAATTACAATTACACTTAATGTCATACACATACTTGATGATAATGTTTTACCTATCCACATGTCCACAACCACAATAAATAAATACAATATTTGTAGTTATTATAGATACGTGTACATATGTACAGTGTGTTTCACTACAGAAAGCCTGCAAAAAATAAAAAACGAATGATTGTTTTGACTAGGTATATACTTTATTTTAATCAGCTATATAAACTCTAATTCGCGTTATATTCAATAGCTCGTCCAGTCCCCACTCGCTTCAAATAACATGGCGGCATCTTTCATCACAACTTTCCACTAATTTCTTGGCGTACTCTTCACTAAGGTTCTTCCAAATTCCTTTTAGCACTCGAATTAAATGATTTGTGTTTTTTATATTTAACCCCCGTAATTTCTGCTTCATGTAAGCCCACACATTTTCAATAGGGTTAAAATCCGGGGATTGTAAAGGCCAATCCATAGTATTGATCTCATTTTGAGATTTCCACTGGGTGCAAAGTTGACTCCGATGTTTTTGGTCATTGTCTTCTTGAAGAATACAATCTCGATTTCCGTGTCCAAACCAGTTATTTGTTAATCGTAACAACCCATTTTTATATAATTTGGTCATTCACGTGTACATTTGGTCATAAACGTGTACCTTTGCAGGGTGTTTTACAGTACGTTCTATGTATCGTTCACCTTTTTTCGTCCCGGCACGGCACGTCTCAAAAGATTTGAAACGAGAAAAGAAGCCTCATCCGTGAAGACTACATTACTCCAATCTCGGTTAATATTCTTTCGGGCCCATAGTAACCTGTTTTCCATATGGGTACTTGTCAATAAAGGTTTTTGCATCGTTGACAAGTTTTTTGTTTGAAATTCTTTGAGACGTCGCTGAATAGTTGAAGTGGAGATGTTTATACCCTTTTTCGATAATTTTTCATGTGCTTGTCGAATCGATATTGAAGGATTTTCTAAATATATCTTCTCTATTGTCTTATCGTTGCGCTTTGTTGTCGATCGAAGCCTGTTCTTGTTATGCACGTCATCTACAAAACCAGTTTCCAACTAACGTTGATTCCATATTCTAATGAAGAATCTTGATTTTTTTCACATACCTAGTTCTTGCTTCTGCTACGGTCATTTTTGGTCCCTTAAGATGGCTAACTAAAAATGCTGCTTCAAACCGTACCTCGTAATATGAATTCATTTCACTTTTAATATTGTAAAAACTAATTAATGCCACTTACAGCATAAAAATTATACTGCGAATTAGAGATTCGATTGCTCCTTATATAGGCAAAAAAATTTACCTGTAACTAAAATGTTGTAGATAAAATCGAAGGCTTTCTGTACTGAAACACACTGTATGGATGTTGTCTACATGAAATATTAACATGAAACTATGGACATATAAAGGGAAAAATAAATAATTTTCTTTTAAAATAAAAAATATGTATAAAGAGAAAAAGCACATATTAAATTATTGTGCATGTCATAATACCATATTGTATACAAGCGGTATGTACGTGCATGTATGTATAAATTATAATTCGAAAACAATTTAAAATGCAATTATATAAAATATAATGAAACATTAAAAAATATTAAAAAGCATAATTCAATGGAAATAAGTATGTATTTCCTTAATTTTAATATCGTAATATATTTTTTTATTTTATTTTATTTTAAATACAGTGTGTACACGGATATGTGTAACAGACACGAAATGAAAATTTACAACTTTTATATTTTCACCTTTCATTTTTTTTTTTTGTCAAATTATGAAATTATTATATCCTTTTTACACATATTTGCATTCTGTGGATATACACAGACATATTTAATTTCATTTTAATAAATTAAAATATGAAAATTTAAATATAATTAAAAATGATATGACATGAAATTGCATGTTTTTCAATAATTTTTTATTATTTTATTTTGCTATACGAACAAATTTTTCATACTTAACAAATTCATTATATATGACATCAAAGAGAATTATCTGGAAGAGTTTTATAGATTTTTTCATTATAAAAATAATTTTCAGTTTTTATACAGCTATATGTACAAAAATATATATATAAGAAGGTAGGTGGGTGCACTCAACACAACCCTCAATTCTAGGAACCGGCGTGTCTTTCGTTTTCTATAGACTTCCATTGGAATTGATTATGCACTATCTTTCTCCAGGGGCAACAGAATCACCACGAGAAAACTAGAGAGTAACGGATCCCAAATGTAATATGATTTCATTTCCCAATATTCGTCATTAACTATATCTGGAAAAAATGCTTGAGATAAAAATATGGAAGAGTTTGTCACAAAAATTTATAGAGTCTGGTGACGATATCTGCAAGAAGTCATGAATCAATGTAAACCGCTGCGCTGCGTCTTTTATGGTGATTACTTTACTTTGAATACACATTAAGTTACATTTACAATTCAGAGTAGATAACGTGCCAGATTAAATTTTTCATACTTCCTTCATTTTCACACAATAAATTCTATAGCGCTATCTTTTTTCCGCCAAGACCAAATTATACCAGAGTGAGATTGAGATTAGGTTTGTATTTCTAAAGTGACGCTGGCAATATAGAAAATTATGTACATTTATATTAAAAACTTGTGTATATCAATTCCAATGTTGCTATTATAATAATATAAATGTACATTAATCTGCGCTGAATTGTAAATGAGGCTTAACATTTAATTACATTGTTGTAGTCTTTATGAATTTTCTTTTTAAATTTTCATTTTAATTTTTTATTTTATTTTATTTTTTTGTTTGTTATATGTATTTACATAGGATATTCTATTTTTAATTTACAATATAATTTTATGTAGGTATATGCTTCTTTACGTGTATTGATATATATATATGTATATATGTATATAGGATAGGTATTATTATTATTACCCAGTTGTGAAAAATGAATCGATTCTAAGAGAATTAGTTCCGAACTGATTTCAAAATAATCAATTGATTCTATTTCTGGTTCGTAGAAATACAGAAAAGAATAAATTGACTCTACTTCTAATTCTCAGTAATATAGAGAAGATCATTATGATTCCGTTTATGATTTCAGTAATAAAGAAAAGAATGAAAGCCCGTACTGAAAATTAATATATTTGTTTATTTTAGTTCAGTTTTGTTTTATTATTAAGTTTTTGTTTCGAATGCATATGTATATATCATGAACTTAAAGAATTGAAATTTAATCATATGTTTTTGTTACTTTATATTTTTTGTTTTTTCTTTTTATTGAAATTAAAATAAATATTTCATTTTTGTAACAAATGAAAAATGTTTTTTTATTTTTTAAATTAGTTTTAATTGATTCAGAATAGGATTTTTTTTATCAATTCCGAATAGGTTATATTTCATTAATTCTGAATTAATTCTTTTTTATCAATTCAGAATAGGATTTTTTTATAAATTCCGAATAGGTTATATTTCATTAATTCTCAATTGATTCAAAGTAATGGAGGGGGTAATGAATTTATTACCGCCTATGACATTCGTGTACAAAAGTAATTAATTCTCTCCACGTCTGGTAATCCAAAGTGAATCAATTCATAATGTATAGAATTAGTTCATAACCAATTCTGTAATCATTCTCTTCCCAACTGGGTACTATCATTATTGCCAATTGCCATAACAACTGTATTAAAAGTTATAAAACACGCAATGGATAAATTTATTATGTACCTTCATACATATGCACATCTACACAAAGAAGAAGGAAAGAAAAGGGAAGAAAAAATAAAATAAGTGGTAAGAACGAAACGAACATGTATTTGTATACATTGCGAAATATATTAGTCACACATGTACATACTTGTATAGTTTTATGGTTTTATATTTGTCTAAAATATATTAAGACATTTTTAGTGTAAAATATAAATTACAAAACATAAATAATAAAATATAATGATATGCTGCATGTACATGTAGCGTAAGAATGAAGGATAACCGAAGTATTTATACATATGTGTGTAATGTGGTAATATACAGAAAAAGTATTACACTAAAGGAAATGAAAAGTGAAAAATAAAATATGAATTATTATTGTTGTTATTATTGGGAAGTCATAAAATTACATAAGGATATTCATTTAACTTGATTTAACGGACTTCAGAGGTACTATTTGTATATAATAAACTGTACACATATTAAAACATACATATATAATTTATCGTACATATATATCTACTCACGTATAAAATGATACCAAAAAAGGTATCCAGATATATTAAAAAAATTTTATTATAAATTTCATTTGAAAAAAAGTGTAGAGTAGGGTATACAAATTACGAATAATCGATTGATAGGGGACTGTATAGGAATACGGTTGATTTAAAGTTAAAGAAAAGGATATTATTATTATTAATAAATTCAATGGGTAAAGAATAAAGGACTTAAAGGACAATATTGTATGAATTATATTAAATAAAAAGTATATTTATACAAGTTTATGAACAGATACATTTACATAAATGATGAATGATAATGGACAGTTGTGCTTTAAGTAAATTTGTCAAGTAATGTAATACATATTATGTAAATGTATTTAATTATATTTTATTAAATTGTTATCATTTTATTTTGTCAATTCTTAATATTATATTGTTTTTCTTATCTTACAATAATTTCTGCTTTAAATAATTTATTAACCTTAAAAATCATGTATAGAACTTCTTTAATTTTTTAAAGGAAATGATTAGGTTTTGTTTTAATATAGGGGATCCCGAACCTATAATGGCAAATATGCTGGAGTATTCAAGATCACTTGTCTTCCCCAACATATGCCCTTTATAACTCCGCTCTGTAATCCTCCTCATAGTCGAACCATTAATATGTAACATTTTTTCTAAATTTTTTTCAAAAATTTTAGTGTTACAATTTTTTTTCACCTACATACTGACAATGTGTAGAATAGAATAACGAAATGCCAATGACATTACAAGAAGGAGTCTTGAGATCAAGATACAAAAAAGAAAAGTGTTATAGGAACTTAAAAACAACATGGTTGGGAGATGTTAGAAATGATATACATATTACTATATAAATCTGTACTCTGTACATCCAGAAGACGAAGCAATTAAAGGCAGAATTGTATATATAATATGAAGAATTCGAGAACTAGAAAAGTTGGCTAACCCCAAATGTAAATATCGAAATCTAATTAATTAAATTGCAAAAAGTTAATAAGGGACCATAATTACATTTTTATCATCATTTTGTATTATTATCATTTGATTCAATCCAACAATTATTATTCCAGTCATATACTGCTGTCTTTTTCATTCAAAAAAAGAGAATTTACATAGTTTGCAAAATTCTCCTTTTTTTTAAAAAATATTTTTTCTTAATATATGCGGGCACGTGAATTTTAAATTAATCACACGTTCTATATAGAATAAAAATATAGCATTAAATAAAGTTCTGTACATCAATATACAGAAAAAATAAAATAAAACAACAAAAAAAATATATATGTATTTAACATTTTCATATACATATATATTTGTGCTATGTTACATTGGTTACATACATATATACCTACATATACGAACAAATCTATTTATGTATTTACAATCAATATAAATGATCGATTTATATTATTATATGAAATAAAAGTACTTTGTATTAAATTTTATTGACTCTGACCTTCAATATCAATTAACTAATAAAGATTAAAAGACTGCAACAACTATACTATGCATATTGCATATTACATATGTATGCATGTATATTATCTATCTCCATTTTTCATATAATAGTATATGAATGCATGTACCATTTATATACAATATACATACGATTAATTTAAAATGAATGAATATAGATGTATCTGTACTGTATAAATATATTTGGTACACGCGCATGCATAAAAATTATAAAATGTTCATATATAGTAGATACATACATATGCATATAATGTGCAACAACAAAAAAATTGCATATTACATATGTGCATTTTAATAAAATGTTATTTTATTTTCGTTAGCAATTAAAAAATTGCATATTTGTTTTTGTTTTTTTTTTTTTTTGTTTTCTGATTTGTTTGAAAAAAAAAAAAAAATGAAAATGTATGTTTTCAGTCACTATACTTGAAAGTCCATTAAATTGAAAATGATAAAATATATTGAAAAATGTATGCTGTAGCTGTTGTATATCTACTGTCATTCATAATAATTTTTCGAGATAAATGAATTTTAATTATTTATTAATACCGAATATATATAAATGCATATATAATGTGGAAGATAGATAATGATTAAATATTAAAGGATTTAATTGATGGATTTAACATTATTAAAATGAAATACTCGGCATATACATATGTATATGTACATGTTTGTTCGTACATTACAAAATCACATACTTATGTAGGTATATATATATATATGTACATATAGACAGATTTATGTATGTACACTCGTGCTCGTGCATAAATTATAATAATGTAATTTACTTGTACTTTTTAAATGAATAAAAGTACATTAACCTGTAAATACGTTTTACATATACATACATATGTATACTACATGTACATTATATACTCGTATATACATATGTACATACGTAATACTCATAAGCTTGTTGTCATGCAATTTTATTTGTCATTACAGCAATCACATAATAAAAATGTGAATGATTGAACTTTAATTAAAATTGAAATCATCTACATAAGTATGTTAGACATACATACTTTCATTTCATATGTATACTCGTACCTATGTACTTGTATATGAATGTAAAATAAATTATAGACATTTGTACATCATGTACATAATTTTGCAATTAAATGAGTTTTTAGTATCTACCCATGAAAATATATACAAATAAATGAGTTTTAAAATTCTAAATACACATACACACTTATATATTTTTGTATCATCATATTCATGATTAAAAGTAATACAATTCAATCTGACAGATCAACAGATTTTTTATTTATTTTTTTTTTTGACTTTTTTCTTGTCCATAAAATATGAAAAAAAATTCTTTTAATATTTTATTGCCTATCCTATCTACTTACATTTATAGGCTATATAAATAAATATCGATTTGAACTTCAATCAAATGCAATGCATTTTATTGTCTCTATATGTAAGTAATGCAAAAAATTTTTAATTTTTTTTCAATTATGCAAAAAAAAAAAAAAATAAAACAATTTTGCTTACAAATTAAAACGGAAAAAGTGACCTTATTTATTTCATTTTATATACTTACAAGGGTATTGAACATTTTCAATAACGACAACAAAGAAGAACAAAAAACAAGGAAAAATAAAATTAATATGTATATAATCTTTCATTTCAATATTATATATATATTACATACTCGCACATACAAATTAATAAGAGTAACCCAAGTATTGTACATATGTGAGTATATGCATGAATGCGTATATGCATAACACACATTACAGTTATATGAAACAAAAATTATGTGACTTTAGGTGCTTTAGATTTGGAAAATTCAAGTGCTTTCTATAGTAGGTACTAAAATGTGTCCAGAATAAATTGTTACATTTGGGCAATTCACAGTTTGTTGTAAATTTAATCCTTTGTATAAATACAACATTTTTTACACATTAAACTGTGAGCGATCTTTAGTAATCAGAATGTCAAAATCAGCTGACAACGCAATACAATACACAAAAAACATGGGTCAGAGCATTGCTAAAATACAAGAGTAGTTGTATTTCATTTTGTATAGAAAATGAAATACAACGTTGTACTCCGTTTTACGAATACAACGTATATTAAATATACAATGGTCAAATACAACAAACTATATGAATTGCCCAATTGTTAAAACGAACGACACAAAAAATTATTCGTAACAATTTGCATCTACTTCCAGCTATTTGAAAAATTTTTCATGAGTAGCTGGTAGCTGCGAGTAGATGGTTTAGCACAGACATTTACCTACTCGCAAGTACTTGAAATTGCAAAATCGAAAGCACTTTTTATAACAGTAAAAATACATATCCGGCTATATTAGTGCACGCACAGTTCAAATGTGAAAAAACCGTATACATCATCAAAATATAAAATTTTTTTCATAAACGCGTATGCAATAACGCAACCATTATGTGTATATGTACATAACTTACAACAGCAAAAAAATAAAAATATAAAATTTAGCAAAAATCAAAACGCATGTAATATGATCAATAAAAAATATCTACTTTAATTGTTTTTTCTTTTTTTTCAACTTAGCAATAAAATTGGCAACTTCCTGTGATCAATTTAAATTTTAAGTTGTTGTTGTTGTTATTATGAACATGGAGTGTTTCAAAAAAAAAAAAATTTGCATGGTTACATACATACAATGAGTGATATACTTATACACATAACACATTCACATAAGAATTAACATATGATATACGCGTACGTGTGTATTTATATGCATTTTAATATTTTATTTATGGTAAAAATTAATTGAGAAACATATATGTACATATAGACATCATAAGATACATGTATGATCTATGATGGTTATGTGTATGCATTCATAATGCATTTTTATTATGTGTTAGTGTTATTTTAATATTGAATTAATTGCAAGGCAGATAGAAAGCAAGAAAAACATTTTTAAAAACAAAAAAGATACTATAGCCATATGCAGAAAAAAACATACTTTTTTTTTGCACAATGAAAATACTAAACAAAGTGATTAATATGTGTGCATAATGTGTATAGGAAAGAAAGGAAAATTAAAAATAAAATTTGAAAAAACAAAAAAACAAACATATGTACATATTTCCGTAGATCATATAAAATATGAAAGAATGTATAGTATACTTAGGTGCCAGAAAATATGCGCAATGTACTCGTTGTATTCTGAGTACATTTTTCTTTTCTTTTTTTTTTAATCTTTTCTGTAAATAATTTTTTTTGCAATTTATTTCAATAATTATAGTATTAAAGAGTGTGAAAATAAAAATGCATATTTTTCTTTATTATTATTATTATTATTTTATGGCTTTATCTCTTGGGTATCTAGTGCAGTATAGTGTAGTGTAGTACATTAAAATGGAAAGGAACGGAAAAATAAAAAAGAACGGAAACTATAAACACAAATTAATTATATGAATTCATGGTTATCAATCAGTTTCAATATAATTTTCAACATATGAGGTTGTATACATATATGTATGTAATTCACAATATGTATGGATGTAGATATACATATCTTTTGCAAGTAATTATGTACATTTACTTCTTATATTATGTACAAGAGTATGTAATGTAAATTTAATGTACATACGTGCAAGTGCAAGTTATAAAACAAAAACTTTAATTATTTTTAGTTAATCTTTTTATAGATTGAACAGATATATTCGTATGTATAATATGCAGACAGCAGATAGTCATCAAAATAATAGACATATGTAATGTGTGTGCTTTTGTTTTTGTCATTTTTTTTTTTTTTTTGCTATACGCTTTTGTATTATTTATATGATATGCTGTCAACAGTGATGGGAAGTCTACTCATTTATATGTAAATCTACATATTTCAGTCACCTTCTATACTTAATATTTAACTAGACCTCTAAATTCTACTTATTTTTTATGTCAGAAAATTGGAAAATAAAGAGTAGAAAAATGTGGTTTGAAAAGTAGTGTAAATTCAAGCAACATTACACAAATAATAAAAAAATTTACTATGAAAACATCACAATGTCGAAATGTCAGTGCATTTATTAGATATTTGTTTTTGTCAATTTGATAAAATTTGAACTGATTTCTAAGAGGCGCTAAATACAATCAAAGTAGACAGCATCCAGTAGAAGCAGAAGTCTGCTGACAATAATTCTTACATACATACTGTATACACATTTCTCATTCTATTTAGAAAAATTTACTTTCTTCCATTTACATCTACTTATTTTTTAAAACCGAATCTACTTACAAAAATTTTTTCACATTCCCATCCCATCACTCACTGGCTGTCATTATAAAATATACTCTGTTCATACTTCTTATTTATGAGAGTACGTTAACGTTAACAAACGTGTAAAACCATCGTATGTAAAGCTTTAATTAAATCATATCATGGATCAGCCATGCATTGCCTTGCCATAGTTATAATACACTTAGGAGTAAGTATACGTATAGACTATATCTACATGCTCCGCACATATAGGTAGGTATAATAAAAATATTAGTAATTTTATAATGAATATTTTAGCACATAATTTTTTCATTAAATACCTACCTACTCTATATTAAGAAATACTTTAGCGTGTACTGGAGAGTACGTATGATGTAAATTGTTTATTAATTGATTTCGCTAATAGATAAAAGAAAATACATATTGATTGTGATAAAATAAATATTCAAAGTACACATTTATATGTACATATGTTACTCTATGTATATATAGTATAATTTCTTTCCTTCATATAGGTATGTATATATATTTTTTTTTTTATTAAAAGATAAACTATTAACCTTTTATTCATGAATGTTAATTAGAAATCATATAAGCGCAATTCTCGTACTAAATAGTATATGTACATAATTACAAATTTCATGATCAAGGAGAACTATTCATATTATTATAATTTAAAACTGTTTTATTATTCTATTTTTAAATATTGATCTTTATTAATATTTTGGAGTAATAGCGCGATCAGAAAATAATAATAATTTTCTAGAAATTATTATTTAAAAATATACTTACAGATACGTACATATAAAAATGTATTGTAAAACAGCAGCCGGTAAAATAAAAAATATTCTATATAGATATACTATTTTGGGTTAAATCGTATAAACATGTCCGTCAGCTGTAAGTAATCTGATTTAAAATTCTCCGAATACTTGTTTTTTGTAACTTCGAATTCGAGTTCTTTATTAATTTATTTGATAATTTCTATTTGTTTATATAAATCTTCGTTGATATTTGTAGATATCCCATAGAAATCTACATAACAACCTTACATCTTTACAAAAATATCTGAAAATTAAATTAAAACCATTCTATAGATCTCAACGATCTACATATTATGTCCTTCGCATTTGAATATTACTCGCACGTATAACGTACAAATGAAACGAAAATTTGTCTAAGTTTGACTGTCACGCACCACGCAAGTTAGCAACGGAGAGGTTTTGGTGTGAAATCCACAGGATAAAAGAAAAAATGGGCGACCAGAGAATGCATGGAAGAGATCAACTTCAAAAGACACTGTTATGGAAACACAGAATGTAGAAAAATGAGAGAGAAGGCGAGAGATAGGACAAAATGGGAATACGGTCATCACCACCATAACGTACAAATCATGTAAATTATCATTCAAGTAATCAAATATTTGAAGCAATTATATTTGAAAATGTAAAACACAATTTTTGATTTATTCAAATCCTATTTTTAAAATGAACTTCAAAATTAGAAATAAATAGACACTCATATAAATTTTGTTTTATAATTTAGCACGAAAACAAATAAAATATATTAAGTGTATAAGAATATTTATAATCCTTGAAAAATATTTTTTAATATTTTTTCAGTTTAAGGATATATACATATATAAAATCAATAAAACAAATTAAAATATGTTTTTTATATTTTTGATTTTAATCCTTAATCCTCTTCAATATACAATCATCATAAAAATATACTCGTTTGTATATGTATTTTTTTATATTTAAATCAAAAAATTAATAAAGATTTTCCTTTTATTTATTTTTCTTTTTCTTCTTTATGGAAAAGTTTTTAATTTTCATTAAAGATAAAAATATCTTATAATATTTCCTATCATATTTTTTTTTCTTTCTTTTTTAGAATGCTTTCTTTAAGGCATTAGGATATTTATGGAATATTACAATCTTACTGTATACTACCAGTACTACACAAATGTGTGTGTGCGTGCAGATCTATTTATGTATATATAAAATAAACTAATTAATTTGGATTATAAATCTAAGGATTATAATATTTTTTTTTTATATTTTTCAAGAAATAATAGCCAAAAATGATAAAAATAAACAAAATAATAAATTCAGAATATATTTTTTTTTTTTTTTTGAATACACACACATAGATACAGATTTGTATATTTAAAAAAATAATAATAATAATAAAGGAGAATTATTGAAATTAATTGTTAAAAAAAAAACTGTCACACGTGTTCATATTAAATTCATATATTATTATTTTTGCACTATATTAACTATAAGAAGGATTAAAATATGTACATATATACCCTGACATTTATTTTAAGTATGTAATTATGTATTTAGAATTAATTATAAGTTGAATTTGTTTCCATTTTCTTTCAATTCCATTCATTTTAACTCATCTTGTATGAAAGACCTTTTTCACAGTACGTATAAGTAAGTAATGAAAAAAACCGTAAAATTTAAAATATAATAAAAATGTGGAACCAAGGAAAAGTATACACATTATTGGTTGATATATACTAGTAGATTTTCCAAAGCTCGTAGTCGTACTACTAATCGTTATCGTATTTTTATTCTTGAAAAATGTTGATTTTCTCTCTGAGAATAGAATGCGAATATTGTAGATTGTACAAGATTAAAGACGGAAAATCAACTAACAACGAGTATAGTATTCTACTCACCTCTCCTAAAAGAAACTCTCGAATATTTGAGATGTAAGAGGGGAAGTAGACAGAAAAGAAGAAAAATACTAGAATAGTTTTTTCTCTTTTTATATTCTTGCCTATGTTAGTACTGCACTGTAGTGGCAGTGGGTGGGTTGTTTGTTGTTTGTTAGGAGGGAGGTATGAAACTAGAGCACTCAGATATAACGCTGTCCATTGTACTCGACAGTGGGTGGCTGGTGTACGAAGAAGAATTTCAGACTGAAACTAGATATGTGCATACAAAAAAAGCCGATAAACGTTTTGACCTATATTTCCGTGTGTAAACAAACATGGTCATTGAACTTTTGAGTATCTCGGTAATGGGGAAAAAAGTAGAAAGATTCGCGAATAGTAGTTTTTCTTCTCCTTTTCGTGTGTATATTTGGTACTGCACTATAGTAGGCGTGTACAAAAAAAAATTTTTGATTAAAAAAAGATTTGTATTTTATAATAAAAACCTAATAATATTTTGACTTACATTTTCATTTGTAAACAAAAACATGGTCATTGAACTCTTGATTATTTGATATGTAGAAATAGAGTTAATTAGAAAGAAAAAGTAGAAAGATAAGTGAATAGAAGTTTCTATTCTTCTTTTTTTTTTGTGTAAATTATGTACTGTGCACTGTAAGTTTAAATAGTAAATGTTTCAGTCTAGAAGGCGAAAAGTGTAGAAGTGCACCGGCCACCCAAAAGACTAAAACCTAAAATGATAAATATTTCTATTTTCAATGTTCAATAAAATAAATATGGATTTAAATTTTTTTAAAATTATTTTCGTATTTCAATCGACTATGGGAAATTTAATTTAATTTAATTTTAATATGATTTTCTTTACATTCATTTATCACGAAAAATAAAACCAATATTCCCCAATTTATTTTTGAGAACCCCTTATATTATTTTTTTTTTTTTTATATTCTTTATATTTTATGTGGCTATGTACATCCCTTATGATAGTAATGTACTCTTAAAATTACGCAGTTGCATATGATTATATAGATATGATTCACAATATTATCCTTAGGGATGAAATGATTTAAATATTGCGTCAATCAATAATTATCAATCTATGAACAGTAACAAATATATATTTCATCGTTCACATATTTTTTTTAATTGGAAACTTGAGATTTTCTTGAACATTGATTTTACTTCAATATTATATTTTTCAATAATTCTTAGAAATCATATGATTTTTCCTAAACACATAAATTCAAAGTTTTTCAAATTCAATAAACTAACTAAATGTCTACTCCTTCCAATTTTTATGATTTTTCTTGTATGACGTAATCCATGTACGTATCGAATTATGTCATTCATTTTATTTTCGTCACAAAAGTAACATCTTGATGGAAATTTTCTTTGTTACTTTTTTACAAGAATCCAGAGAGCCTGAGGTACGTTACATGTATTTGTACATATTTTTAATTTAACATACTATCATTACATACGTACTTAGTACATGTTTTTCATTATTCTGTCTTTAAATAGAAATAATAAAAGGATTTAATAATGAATATTTTAAACAACAACAAAAAAATATTAATAAATAGATAAAAGTAAAAATAAAATTCAAAATTGAAAAATACTGTTTACACAGACACATGATAATACAAAAAAATAAAAAATAAAAATGACACAAATTCTATACAAAACTTTATAATATGTAAGCGCATTACATACGAGTCCTTATATATTATGTATTATATACTTTAATAAGTAAATATCGTTTTCTGAACATATACCTATATATATTTTTTTTTCTTTTTTAAATGTTATAATATCTTTGTATTATCTACATGACTATACATGCAATGTATGAACGTATACGGAACTATACGACAACAATTACGAATAGGTAGATACTGAAAAAATTTTCTATAGAAAATATTATTATATTTTTGAATCCTTTTAAATATTAATTCAGTTTGCCTTAGAGCAACAGCTGTATACTTATATACCAATATGTCTTTTGTACACTTATATGTATGTATGTTCATATGGAAAATTTAATGATATCCTTTTATTCTTTATTTTCTTTTTAGCTCTTCTTATTTTTCATGAAAACAAGATTATTTTCTAGATGAAAATATTATTTCCATTACTTATGGAAATGAAGCATAAAATACACTCTTATGGACATTTATGGAATTGTTAAAAGTGTAAAGTTAAAGAGCATCTAGCTGGGATATTGGGGAAAAAATTATTTCATTGTCCACCATATACTATTATTTGCTATTCTTCCATTAAGGCATTTTTCTATTTTCAATATTTCTGCTACGAATTTTTTTGTATCTAAAATATTCCATAAATGTTCACTCAGTTTGTGATCCAGTGATTATGGAGAGAATGATCTAATAATATTTTGGGACAATTTATTCGATTTCATATACTTAACCCGCATTTACATTATCTTGAAAGTCAAGAACGTGACGTCATTAACTTAGAAAAGAGGTATAGGAGGGCGAGACAAGAGAAAACAAGAAAGCAAACCAACTTCAGACGTGGTTTGCTTTCTTGTTTTCTTGAATTTAGTGTTGCCGGTATGTTAATAATCAAAAATAGTAGAATGTTTCACCATCAACAAAAATGCAATACTGCTATAGGTTATTAATAATACTCAATTAATAATCAATTAAAATAAAAACTTATATGTATATATATATTTTTTTAGTTATTTTTTTTTATCACAATCGAATTTGTAACTTAATTTTAATGAAAAATGTCAAACATAAAAGCAACAATGAAAATCATAAAATAAGTATACGGGAATACTACTAATAGGCATCGCATATAAAAATATACGACGAAACATGAACAAGAAAGCAAGAATGGATATAATGTAAATGCTATCGTTCATTTCTGAAACAAGATAAGAAAGCAAGGAAAGACAATGTAAATGCGCCCTTACTGTCATTTATCATGAAAATATTGTGCTATCTGAATCAGATGTTATTTCATCTGAAGCATCGTGCCATCCGAGAGGAATTTTGGACTTTTTTTTTGCGAATTTTGCCTGGACTAACAAATGGAGAGTATACGGAATATAAAAAAGCTCTCAATAGGTCGAGGTGTCATACACTGTTTGGGTAAGCCTAGCCACATCATTCCATTCATATTTATTTTTGTCTATCTATCCTATTATATCTAAATTAATATCTCAAAGTAAATGTATATAATACACATATTAGCTGTGTTCCTTTCACGTGAGCAAAGTACTTAAAAATCAGTTTGGTTTAATACTTCACTAAATTTTTATGTTTGAACTGCTCAAACAATTTTTCAAAAGTGGTTCACTCATACTTTGTAAGTAGTTACGTTATTTCTTTCTACCAGATGTCTTTTTAGTTTCACATTATCCAACAGATGGAAATTGACTGTTTAGGTTAGATTTCTTAGTATATAAACAAATATCATATGGAGTGTTTTATATAAATTTTTCAAATTTAAAGTAAAATAATTTTAAGGTTATCTTTTGCTTCACTTGTCAAAATTAATTATGTTTCTTTGAATAGTTTGAGTCATTGCTAAAATAATTGCTCAGAAGTACTTCGCTCACGTGAAAGGAACACAGCTATTATATCTACAACATTTATTCCTATCAATCATTTTTTTTTATGTGAAGGGAAAATAATGAAATTAAACAAATGCATTAAGAGATTTCCTAATATTTATAAATATAAATATGTATGTAATCTACTTCTATTATATGTATTATTTTATTATAATAGAGATATATGTATATGCATAGGTACATTGTTTAAAATCTAACCATCTATCCCATATACATATATATGTACATATATAACGCGGGATAGAGATATCATATATCCGATAATGTATTAGAAAAATAATTGACAAGAATCAATATTATATTATGCTTAAATGCATTACATAATATATACATACGATATTATGTACGTATATCATACAATACTTAAAAAGACAATATTTATTTACATGCATTTATATGTATATATATATGAAAATGAAAAACACATTAAAAATATTGATTTATTTATTTCCTAACTCCTTATTTATTTATTATTTCTTTTTGCTTTTATAAAAACACTTAAAAAATAAATAATAAAACAAACATAAATCCGATAGGTTTTTATATATGATAGTTCTACCACAAACACACAGAGACAAAATGGAAAGAAACATGAGATCATAACACAGAACAGTTTTAATTCTTTTTTTTTTTTGTTAAATAAAATACAAAATAGAATATGTACATAGAAAATATATAAATAAATATGAAGTAAAGGTACTCGTCCACGATGCAATTTTTCTTGCATGCAAGACGACTTTGACAGATAAAATTGCACGAAATATTTATTTCGAAGTGTACGCTGCCTAGAAAGATGAAATATTGCACAGTTTTCATTTATTTCATGCAATATTTCTTATTGCAAGCAATTTTTTTTATTGCATAGTGTACGCAGAAAGATATGCAATATTTCGCGAAGAAAAATTTATTCAACTCATTCAATAAATATTTCTCTTGCATATGCAATAAATTCAGCTGACTAAAATGTAATGTGTTGCTGTGTTATCTATCATTCGTTGGTTGATGTTGTGTTGTGCTGTGACTTCTTGTGAATTTGGTATGCATTTTCTATTATTATTATTATTATTATTATTAGCAAGGTAGGCCTTTCAACTCTTAAAATATTGAAAAAAAAAATATGAAATATTTGAAATATAATGTATATGCAAGAAAATAAGAATTTCGTGTAAGTGCTCGTGCAATAAAAATTTCTTGCAAAGATATTTTTTTCTTGCATGATAGAAATATTGCATATTTTTCATGAAATATTGCATCGTGTGTACGAAGTACTGCAAGTTTTCTTGCACGCAAGACAAATTTCGCGCAAGAAAACTTGCATCGTGGACGAGTACCTTAAGGTAAAGTATATATATATGTAAATACACATGCATATGTGCTCGAGCATATAATGTATACCTATTCATTTCTATATAGAAAATATTATTAAATAAATTCATTTTATTTGAAATGACAAGGGCTTCCTTTCATTTGTATATAATATTCTATTCTGTCAATCAATATATCATTAAGTTCTATACTATTTGTACATAAATTTTATTTTTATTATTTTTACATAATTTATAATCGTTATAAATGGATTTTTTACAATATAAATGTATATGCATATATTACATATTGACTTATTTGTACGAATAAAAGGTTTATGGATAACAAAGGTGGTATGGTATGGTATACTTTGGAACAGAAAATTAACAAAAATTACAAAAATAAAATAAAATAAAAAACAAAGTAAAATATAATGTATATACTTAAATCAAAAGTGCTATATATATGTATGTATGTGTATATTGTATTTATATTTATGCAAAAATAATATTATTGTATATGAAAAAAGTGAAAATTATATAAAAGGATTTATTGCTTGAAATCATGCTAAATATAGGAGAAGTATGAAAATCAATATGTATATATACAGGGTGTCCGGTTTCGGGTGGTCATCCGGCACACAGTAGATAGGTCTCGCCGAGACAAACAAAAAATCGTTCTAGAGGGAGGGGGGTAATCTCAACCGTTTAGCCGTTTAGGTAATCTCAACCGTTTAGGTAATCTCAATCTACGAAACATCCTTTAATAACTATGGTGTACTAGCTAGAAGAATCTGGTCTAAGAAAAATCTGAAGGAAACTCCCCCCTCTCTTCAATGATACCTAATATGCTTCTCTACGTTCTTTGTTTCAAGAGTTATTGTGCTTCAAAGTCAGAATTTAGTGATTTTTTGCCATTTGCTAATATGCTTCTCTACGTTCTTTGTTTCAAGAGTTATTGTGCTTCAAAGTCAGAATTTAGTGATTTTTTGCCATTTTTTTCAGAGATAATACAGGCTGAGGAAGTAAAGTGCCCTCTATATTAATTTTTACTTAAATTAGCAGATAGCCCAGAATGTCCGCTTCATTTTAGTATTGTACAGTAAAGATCTATCTAAAGGTCTAAAGACCTATCTACTGTGTGCCGGATGACCACCCGAAACCGGACACCCTGTATACGTAAAAAAATATGAAAACAAAAAAAGAACAGAGTGCATTATACCACAACATACGTATATATGTATGTACATTTATGTTTACCTCAACCCTACATATATATGTATTTGTAAATCTATATGTGACCATGTAAAAAATTATTTACAAATAACCTATATACACATGAATCTGATCTATACAATATGATAATAAAAAAAATATAATTTTATCATGTTTTATAATCTAAAATTGATTGAAATATGTTAAGTAAATTAATCAATTAAATTATGATAATTATAGTTGAAAAGTGTTGTTAACATACATACATATCTACATTTTGTTCTTAATAATATTATTACTTTCTTTTTCTTGATTCTAACAGAATGTGAACGCACGCATCAATCAAGTTGGATCTATAACCCTTTAATAAAGAAGGTACAAATATCATTCAGAAAAATAGACTCTTTTCATTCATTTTCAGAGATTCATTTTCCTTTTGCAAGCTTTAGTCAGAAGTATATTAGAGGATTTCGACAGAACTTTCCTCAGAAAATTCCTTGGAGATTTGGTCAATTTGCGTTTTGGTAGCTTCATTTATTTTCTAGACAAAGAGACGTCGAAAATGTGTTAATTGAAACAAACTGCCTCGCAGTGTGTATGCCTCCCTAACTTTTCATATTTATTATTTTTCTAAATAACACATGTAATTAAATTTTCATTCAATTTCAGCACAAGTACAATATACCTACCTGCATCCGAATGCGATAACAAAAGTAGTATACATAGAGTAATTTTAAAAACGCGAACATATCAAAAAACAAAATTCAATACTCAACAGATATGTATACTCAATCACGTTTCTGTCTTCTTTTTTTTTTTTTATTTTAAAGTTTTTTACGTGAGTTTAAAAGTCAAAAAACATAAATTGGACTTTAAACTTTGAATTTTGATTTTAATAGTTTGTAAAGCTAGGTTTGTAGGTAGGTAATGTAATTCACGATTTTTTAATGCTAAAATCAAATGAAAACAACAACAAAAATTTATTCCAATAATTATATACTTAAATAGTGTTGTAAAAAGAAAAATTAAAAATTCATACATCTATGTATAATGTGGTAAATTGGTAATAAATATTATGAAAATAACACATAATACACTACATAACATACATTATGTATATGAACATTATCTAATTTCATTGAATAATTAAAAAGAAATTTGAATGAATTTGACGGCCATAATAAATTGATTTTGTATTTTTATTTTCTATAGCAATTTTTAGTTATGAGAGTAGATGTGTGAGTGTATAGACATTATACTCTCGTTTTAATGTACAATATATGTACATTATATGATTATATACATAATCTTAAAAAGAAAAATAATTAGAAAAAAAGGATATATCGAAAAGCAGTAGTTCTTTTACAAGAAACAGCAAAAATGGACAAAATATGGACAGGACACAAATGTCACTTCCAAAAATCTGGTACACTTAGAGACGCTTTGTATATAATCTCTATATATGCTCCTTCGACTCGAGTAAAAGGACATAATAACTGCACTGTTATATCCTTGTACATACATATTTAAAGATTTATATTTGAATAACAATGTAGGTAATTCCGTCAAATAGACAATTTCTCAATTAATCGATAATAATCGAACTCTAATTAGGTGGTGGTGGGTAAAATCTTCATTATGCATCATTTTCATTAAAATTGTATTGCATTAGTTTATCTTATAAATAAAATTGTAATATTTAAGTATCTTATGTTTTTATAATGTAGGTAATACATATACATATATTTCAAAAACTAACCTTTTCAAGACATTCCTGACCTATGGCCTTTGGATCACATTTGACAGCCTGTTGGGTGCCATTCGGTAAATTCACAATACACCACATTTTTGTTGTTGTTATTGCTTTTATTTTTATAAATTTCACACCAAATTTTATTCAAATATAATTTTGTCTTTATATGCACACATACAGAGTCTATAATTATTTTAATTTTGTATATTTATTTCCTTTTTTTCGTGTAGTTTTTATGTTGTAAATAAATTATTTGTAATCAAATTTTTTTCTATTTAAAATTTTTGTTAATTTTCTTTCTTCTTTAATTTATTTTTTGAAAGATTGATTGTTATTTTATGAATGTTTAGGTTTAGGTAATCAGTGTCGGACACAAAATATTTTCCGCTCTTTTTTGTCCTGTATATTTTAACATTTATTATGTTTGCGAAAAAATGTTATAAAAATCTATTATAATAGAGTAGATTATTTATACAATTATGTATTTTATTTTATATACTGGCCTACTGGGTGTTGAGATGAAGATGAAGTAAACAAAATTATTTTTATGTACACTCTACACTTATATATATAGGTAGGTAGTAGTAGGTGTATGCATAATAATATATAATTTCAAGGTTTTGTTATAAAATAAAAAAATTTCAAGATAAATATTTATAGATATAATATGATGAAAAATTATGGTACAGCAGTCACTAATTATAATGGTAATTTACTTAATTATTTTTTTTTTTTATTCTATAATTTATTGAATTTAAAAAACAAATCAAAACAAATTTACTTGAATGTTCATTATTGTTTATTTCAGTTTTGATTCTTTTCACGGTCAATATATAATTATGTAGGTATAATTTGTAACTTTATGTAACTTATAGCATAGACTAATAACACTATCCAGATGTGAAATACAAATGTTAAAAATTGAAACATGCAAGTAATTTTTACTAGCAGACAATTTAGTCATAGTAGCAGACAAAAAGTTTTTCAACAAAAATAAAACTTTTTAGTAGCAGACAAAAAGATTTTCACCAAAATTAAAACTTAATATGTACATACTCACCAATTCATTGCGTCATTGCTTCTGCTGTGACTGTGATCATCGTTTGAATCCTTTTGCATATGTAACAGTCTATATAATATAAATATTATATAAATATAGTCATAGCACACTGAGTTAAAAGATAAACTACTCATGTGCAGCTTTATATTCTTGGGTATATAGTATATAGTATACAGCACAAACAATAAACATATACGTGTATTTATTGCTTGTGCCTATAGCCATGTCATGTCTTTAAGTATTTTGCTAGTAAAATTTGTTTTAGATAGAAAAAATGTGTAAAGTGTGTATTTGGCATGGCATGGTACATATATGAAATTTTGTTTATTACATATTTACTGATACATATTTATATTACGGGACAAATATGTAGTTGTTTTTATTGTCCTGTCTAATAATATTAGACATTAAAAATATTTATTGATTTATTAAAAAATTAATAATTGCTAATGTTTATTAATTTTTGTAACTTATTTCTCACTTTTAATTTTTTTGCGGTATCCGTTGACCACTTAGAATGTTTTCTTAATAATACAAGAATAAAAAATTTTAAACAATTTATTCTATGACTATAACATTGGTTTTGCTCGTTGAACCAATCAGGATATTTACTTTTGATATTTTCTATGCAGCAATTTACTATATAGTGTTTTAAATTTGATTGTTGTGGATTATTGCCAAAAATAGACGAAAACACTTTTATGTGTCTTTTACATATATCAAAAAATATATCTGAAGGTCGAATCAATCCAGTTGAAATGTCCTCAATGTTCTCATACTGTTTTAATTTTATCAAAATTTCAGATATGTCACTTTTGTCATCTATTTGTTTGTTGATCATATCATTTTCGCACAATTCACATGGTTTTCGAAGTGATTTTATCGTTTTTAAGTAGCAATAACCACTGAAGTACCTTGTAGCTGCGTCACTAATATCAATTTGAGCAATTGCTACTTCCTCGTTTCCCGGAAATTCTTGAATTTCTAAATTTTCATCAGATTCATGCCATTCTATTCGTTCCATTGAATTCAACCGATTTATACTGGAAGAATTTGATAAATCTGTGTGTGCAATTGTCTCTTCTAAAACTGCATTCCAATCAATATCAAGAATGTTGTCATCGTCTTCATCACAATTCGAAAATCTTGAAGAAAACATTAATTTAATGGATAATATTTTAGCAAATATTTGTGCAAATTCGAATACAGATGGATTTTTTTTGTTACAATTCCTGCTTCTTATGCGTGAAAAAAAATTTTCTAGAGGATCTTGATTTAATTTTCTATAACTGAAAAATTTTGCATCAACATGAATAGAAAATAAGTACTTTGATAAATGTATTGCACTCGTAATTGCTAAAGCTAATCCTTTAAAACAATGTGTTTTATCATCCTTATATTGAGGTTTAATTTTTAAAACATAATTTTTCATTTCTTCCAGAAAATTTAAATTATTCATATCACGAGTAACTGCGGAATTACCGTTCAATATATCAAATAATTTGTTCATTTTTTCAATAAATTTTGACGTAGACAATGCCATTACTTTTGATTCCTCAGAAAATTTTCCTGCTTCTAGAAGTACTTGTATTCCAATAGCAACACTACGACTCAAAATTTGTACTGCCAAACGTACACTAATTTTTTCAAAATCCGAAGGATGAATGTGTGCTGATGTTAACTTAGGACAAATTCTGGTAGTTCCACATATATCTATTGAATACAATTGTTCAATTATCTTCCAACTTGCCACACCATCAGGTGTTAATAAATTACAATTTATCAAATTGTTTCTCACACTTTTAAAAAGATGTGGGACATCGCAAAATGAATAAATATTCACATTGTCGAAATGAAAAATTGGATTTTCGTGAGAAATTTTAAAATCGTTGAAAAATTTTCTATTGGTAGGTCCCTGATCACATGTGATAGCTCTAACATTTAGTCCCAATTTGGTGATTATATTTACGCATTTCTTTACTTCATGTCCTAGAATTTTTGCTGGTATAGATCCAGGGCAAGCAATATAATAAAGAACTTGCTTGAAACTTCCAAGCAGGCTCCTTATCATAAAAACGTTCACTGATTTTGCAAAAATGTTTTTTCTGTCTTCATCTCCATAATCAACAAAACCTTCAATTTTATCTTTAACTTCGTTATATGTCAGATTTTTTTGAATGCTCATTTCGTCAAACAATAAAACTACATCTTTTTCTCTTTCTGACAACTTATTAACTTGTTTGCTAATTTCATTTAAAGTTGGCTTAGAATTCTTTTTTAAAAGTCGGCTACCAATACAAGATTTTTCAAAATGTATTTCACACACATACGGTACTTTTCGAGCCCTAATTTTTTCTGCGGAAGAACCCATAGCTTCTATCCATAGGACCTGATCCATTTGTTTTAAATGAAATTAGCAAACAAGTTAATAAGTTGTCAGAAAGAGAAAAAGATGTAGTTTTATTGTTTGACGAAATGAGCATTCAAAAAAATCTGACATATAACGAAGTTAAAGATAAAATTGAAGGTTTTGTTGATTATGGAGATGAAGACAGAAAAAACATTTTTGCAAAATCAGTGAACGTTTTTATGATAAGGAGCCTGCTTGGAAGTTTCAAGCAAGTTCTTTATTATATTGCTTGCCCTGGATCTATACCAGCAAAAATTCTAGGACATGAAGTAAAGAAATGCGTAAATATAATCACCAAATTGGGACTAAATGTTAGAGCTATCACATGTGATCAGGGACCTACCAATAGAAAATTTTTCAACGATTTTAAAATTTCTCACGAAAATCCAATTTTTCATTTCGACAATGTGAATATTTATTCATTTTGCGATGTCCCACATCTTTTTAAAAGTGTGAGAAACAATTTGATAAATTGTAATTTATTAACACCTGATGGTGTGGCAAGTTGGAAGATAATTGAACAATTGTATTCAATAGATATATGTGGAACTACCAGAATTTGTCCTAAGTTAACATCAGCACACATTCATCCTTCGGATTTTGAAAAAATTAGTGTACGTTTGGCAGTACAAATTTTGAGTCGTAGTGTTGCTATTGGAATACAAGTACTTCTAGAAGCAGGAAAATTTTCTGAGGAATCAAAAGTAATGGCATTGTCTACGTCAAAATTTATTGAAAAAATGAACAAATTATTTGATATATTGAACGGTAATTCCGCAGTTACTCGTGATATGAATAATTTAAATTTTCTGGAAGAAATGAAAAATTATGTTTTAAAAATTAAACCTCAATATAAGGATGATAAAACACATTGTTTTAAAGGATTAGCTTTAGCAATTACGAGTGCAATACATTTATCAAAGTACTTATTTTCTATTCATGTTGATGCAAAATTTTTCAGTTATAGAAAATTAAATCAAGATCCTCTAGAAAATTTTTTTTCACGCATAAGAAGCAGGAATTGTAACAAAAAAAATCCATCTGTATTCGAATTTGCACAAATATTTGCTAAAATATTATCCATTAAATTAATGTTTTCTTCAAGATTTTCGAATTGTGATGAAGACGATGACAACATTCTTGATATTGATTGGAATGCAGTTTTAGAAGAGACAATTGCACACACAGATTTATCAAATTCTTCCAGTATAAATCGGTTGAATTCAATGGAACGAATAGAATGGCATGAATCTGATGAAAATTTAGAAATTCAAGAATTTCCGGGAAACGAGGAAGTAGCAATTGCTCAAATTGATATTAGTGACGCAGCTACAAGGTACTTCAGTGGTTATTGCTACTTAAAAACGATAAAATCACTTCGAAAACCATGTGAATTGTGCGAAAATGATATGATCAACAAACAAATAGATGACAAAAGTGACATATCTGAAATTTTGATAAAATTAAAACAGTATGAGAACATTGAGGACATTTCAACTGGATTGATTCGACCTTCAGATATATTTTTTGATATATGTAAAAGACACATAAAAGTGTTTTCGTCTATTTTTGGCAATAATCCACAACAATCAAATTTAAAACACTATATAGTAAATTGCTGCATAGAAAATATCAAAAGTAAATATCCTGATTGGTTCAACGAGCAAAACCAATGTTATAGTCATAGAATAAATTGTTTAAAATTTTTTATTCTTGTATTATTAAGAAAACATTCTAAGTGGTCAACGGATACCGCAAAAAAATTAAAAGTGAGAAATAAGTTACAAAAATTAATAAACATTAGCAATTATTAATTTTTTAATAAATCAATAAATATTTTTAATGTCTAATATTATTAGACAGGACAATAAAAACAACTACATATTTGTCCCGTAATATAAATATGTATCAGTAAATATGTAATAAACAAAATTTCATATATGTACCATGCCATGCCAAATACACACTTTACACATTTTTTCTATCTAAAACAAATTTTACTAGCAAAATACTTAAAGACATGACATGGCTATAGGCACAAGCAATAAATACACGTATATGTTTATTGTTTGTGCTGTATACTATATACTATATACCCAAGAATATAAAGCTGCACATGAGTAGTTTATCTTTTAACTCAGTGTGCTATGACTATATTTATATAATATTTATATTATATAGACTGTTACATATGCAAAAGGATTCAAACGATGATCACAGTCACAGCAGAAGCAATGACGCAATGAATTGGTGAGTATGTACATATTAAGTTTTAATTTTGGTGAAAATCTTTTTGTCTGCTACTAAAAAGTTTTATTTTTGTTGAAAAACTTTTTGTCTGCTACTATGACTAAATTGTCTGCTAGTAAAAATTACTTGCATGTTTCAATTTTTAACATTTGTATTTCACATCTGGATAGTGTTATTAGTCTATGCTTATAGTGTGTTATGTGCAGTGATTAAAATGAAACAAATTTTTAAAAACAATTGAGACAATGTTTTTTTACACTTTAATTTTTTTTTTTTTTTTAGTATTTTATTTATGTCTTCTTGAATTTTTATTCGAAAACAAAAAAATTCTATATCATATCATAAAAATTTACACAAACATTTAAAAAACACAAAATAAAATTTTTCATAAAATGCACTTTTCTATTTTAAAAGAACAATATAAAAATCGATTTAAAATTTTATATATATGTATACATATATATTTTTTTATTTTTTTACCACTTTATTTTTGGATTTTCTTCCCTCTCTCTGATATAAATAAATATTACAATATTATATTTTTTTATTTTTTAAGAGAAAACAAAATGGATATTTTAATTTGTCTGTTCTTTTTCGAATTTAAATTTGTTTAGTTTATACTCCTATGTCGGATATATAAATAATGAACGATATAAATTTATTTTGCATTTCTTTACATAAAATTTAACAATATTTGCTTTTAGATAATAATTATTGAATTTAATCTCGTTTATTAAAACGTTATTAATATTAAAATAACTTGCGTCCATGCTATGCGAACTTTACATTCCGAATAAAATATAAAATATTTTTTGACTGATTTTTCTTTCTTCATTCATTTTTTTTTTAGTACATTTTCCATTTATTTAAATTTTTTGATTCAAAATAAATTATCTTATTGCACTCTCTCTCTCTCTCTCTCTAGCACACATTTCTCTTGGTAAGAAACAAATTTTCATTTCTTTTTCTCAAATCATCAAAACCAGATAATTTTTATGCAGACAATATATCTCTCGTTTTAATTACTTTATTTTCTAAAGTCTATCTAAGCTTTCAAACATTTCTCCAACACATTGATTAAATTTTCCCCTATTCATCAAGCAACAAAGTCAACAGCTGTTTATTGTATACATTTTTTCTGTATATTTTAAAGTTTGACGAGGTTTGATTGCGGTTTGTTGTTTTTTCCGTCGTCGTTTTGTTCATCACATCATACATTTATAAAATACTTTCAATACATAACTTCAATTTCAAACAATTTGAAATTTATTTTGAATTTAGAAACTATCATTGCAATCTTCTTATTTAAAAAAAAAAAAAGTACACTTTAATTATCCTTTAATAATCAGAATCAACAATCCAACACAAACGTTTAAAATGAAAAATTAACGTCCTCATCAAAGTTGAATGAAAAATCTGAGATTCTATGAATTTGCACTTTCAAACTAGATTCAGCATAACAAACAGAAATAATAAAAGTGGAAAGATATATGCAAATAGAGGGAAAAGGAAACACGAATCTTTTGAAAGTAAATAACGCTTTTTTGAAACGTGTTGCAGAGACACCTTCACATTGTTAAATAAAGTTACTCATCATTATCTTATAACAGAACCATTTAAAAATTTTAATATTAGTTTCTAAATCTATCCAATAGCTGTCGTGATGGCCAAATTATTTTTGTTTATTTACCTTTCTAACAATAAACCATTTCCCTTCCGCTTGCTTCCGCCCACACCTATAGACAAAAACATGGTCTTTTTGGCGGTAAAAAATATACATAAGATATAAGATTGATTTAGTGTGTATATATGTATTATGTTAAATTTAAAATGAAAGTGGAATATAGTAAAGTTGTTCGAAAAAAAAATATGAATGTGAAAATATTTAAAAATTAGAAATTGGAGTATTTTTTTAATGAAAGTAAAAGCGAAATTAAAATCTGAAAAAATAATGAAATGATTAATGCGATATTGTATTGTAGTGAATAACCAATATCTGAGATTATAAATATAATTTTTCATCAATCTTTTCATCTTTGGAAAGGAGTCATAAAATTAATAAAATAATTTTAATTAGTTATCTTTTTTTTCTCAAAAACGACACTTCGTTTCTCATTTCGACGAGTTATACATTTTACACCAATGTAACTGCATTCCTGTTTTCATTTTTATCTCTTCAATAAAATGGGGAAAATCTTCAAAAGTCTCGTGGCAAAATCAAAAAATTTGCAAGAAAAAAAAAACAGATAACCACGATCGATATGTTAACTTTTTTGAAAAGAAAATTACATATAATCTTTTTGATACATTTTTTGTAATTAATTTCTTGACATTATATTGTTATTATTATTGATTATTACTCATATATTTTTATTTTATTTTATTGCTGTTATTATTTTTTTTTTCTGGACAAAAAATAATAAATTACTAAATTTTTTTTTCTTGTTTTTTGATTGAAATTTTATTAAATATACATAATGTACATATATGTATATACAAAACATAATGTATAACTTGTAAATAAATAATCAAAAACAGATGTTTACATTTATACTTATATTTTACGGTTCAATAATTTCTTATCATGAATAAAATTTGAATTATTTATTATTTATTTTTTTATTCATTTGACATTCACTTTTTTTGTTTTTACATATGTCTTGTCTTAATTTTTGTTTTTCATTATTATTTTGTTTGTTTTTTTTTTTGCACAGTCAAAATTATGAAAATAATGATTAGACAACATAAGTATATCTTGTAATATATGTATGTATATTACTATATATGGCCACAGACAATGATATCATTGCCTGTGACATGGCATATAAATATGTAATATGTATAACCAGAAAAAAGTAAATAAATAAATTAAAAAATTAATTATTATTATTATATTTTTAATGACAATTTTCACAACATTATTATGACATCAGTTGATTTTTGAATGTTCAATAAATTTATGATGATTTTTTTTTTATCTTGTTCGGTTTTTATTAATCAATATATACGACAATAAATTTATATATAGACTCTCACATGAATTATCTATACATACATGTAAATTTTTTTAATTATTATTCAATGAACTCCTAGATATTTGTTTTTATAAATTTCAAAAGTATAAATATAGAAAAACGAGGTTGTTGAATTATAATTGTGAAAAAAATATATTTTTGTTAATTAAATATACGAGTATCTTTGCTTTGAAATATTTTAAATATTTATGCCCATAATTCCATTAGTGAAAGCTTTTTTAGCTCAGATTAAGGAAGGTTTAAACTTTCACTTAAGAGATGTTGGTTTGATTTCACAGTCAGATTTTAAATCTTTAACTTTGTTTAGCCAGCCAATAGACTTGAGCCATATTTCAAGCCATTTATCCAGGTTTAACTAAGCTCAATCTTAAACTACAGCTGTGGAATTGGACATTAATGTCTATATAGACAACGTACAAAATTTGATGTTGTAAAAAGGTATTTTTATTTTTAATATTTTAAATTTAATTTAAAAAAAAAATATCATCCATGCGGATACATGATAGAATATTCGTCTTTGTTTCGATTGATGCTTGTGTAAGGAGCAATTAGAGAAAACCAAATATGACGTATAAGTAAGGCCTGTTTCAGAAAGTTTTAACGCATTTTCTAACTCGAGTTTACTAAAAAAAATAAAAAGGCCCGTACTAATAACAGTATACTAAAGTCTTTATTAAAAAAAAGTTGACTTTTAGAAAAACAGTGTACCAATAACAACTTTAGCAAAGACTTTTTAGTTAGTGCAGACTTTAGTGTCAGCTTCTAAAAAGTCAGTTTTAAAGTATTTATTATAAATTTATTATTGAATTTATTGTCAATTTTAAAACGCATACTATGATTGAAATACATCAAACTATATTTTAAAATAATGTTCAAATTAATAGTGTTTATTAGTACAGAAATTTAAAGCTAACTTTAAATTGCTTTAAATTTTGTTAACTTCATGTTAGTAGACACTAAAATAAATATAAACCTGACTTTATAGTAGAATGTTATTATTACGGGCCAAAGTATATTTTTTTAAAAAGTGTATTCAGGGAATTCCCTTTCTTTTGAAAATATATACATAAATATGATTTTTATCCAGAACTTTCATCGTTTGTAAGAATTTCGTCGAACGGATCAAATACAAGAAAAAAAATTTTTGAAAAATATTTGGATAATTCCGACAAATCTTTTCGTTTACGATTTCGAATACGATTTTCCTGCGCTACCTTGTGATTAGTTCTATTCCGGAAATGACAGATTTGATCAACGGATTTCAACAAAAAAATTCGATCCAAAAGTGTTAGTGTAGAAAGCAATTTGCAAGTTTGAACTTCGATTGAGGCCTTTTCTTGCAAAATGGACAATTAAAATCGAGGTATACGATAAAGGTGGCTTGCAGAAGAGACTTTTACCGCTTTTAAAAAGACACGAGGATTTAAGGATTTTTCGGTCTAATTTGGCAATCAGTCACTATTCAGGAGAAGGAATGAGCTGGTGCACAAGAAGGTAGGTAGGTATTGAACCTAAAGAACTCAATGCTCCAAACGTTCCAGAAATCCAGAAAAAAGAGAAAGAAGCGAAAACAATGAAAAAATTTAGAAATTTATAGATATCGGCATCCCGTAGGTTAAAAAATAGAAATATTAAAAATTTAATGGTCCATGCATGTTAACAGAAAATTAAAAATTTTTAAAAATAATAAATTAACGTGGACAGCAATTATTGAAAATATAGAAAATGAAGATTTTAAAAAATATGCATTTTTTTATCTATTACGTGCGAAGCAAATTCTATAAGGAATCAAAAATGCGTTAAAACTTTCTGAAACAGGCCTTATTTAAAAATGCATTTTATGCTCCTGAATTAGGCATTTATTAAAAACATATACCCACTTCCATTCTTTGTTGATCTCTTCAAGAAAATGTCTAACTCTAACAGACTTTTCCAACCTAACTTTGTAGTTTTAGTTATGCTTTAATTAAGAATAATTTTATCTAATCTGTCTCTAGAGGATATAAGAAGCCTCCGTATCCCTATATATGTCTACCAAACTATATATGGAGGGGTATATTAGTCGTTATGGGAATATAAAATAAATTATACATATTCAAGTAAAAATTTCAATAAATTTATTATGTATTTAGATATAAGTATATATGTATATAATGTTTGTTTGTCAAAATTTTTATTTTTAAATTACATATATAATTTTTTATACATTTATATATTTTTTTAATATTATTTGAAAATTACAAATTCTTATATAATGTATAATAATGACTTAAAATTAAATTTTACAATATATTACGTGAATTATAATACACATATATAGATGCATTTTAAAAAAAATTTTCATTATACGCATATTTCGAAAATTAAAATTTCTAGAATTATGTATATATACATATAGATTTTGTTTATATAATGCTATAATAATTTGGTACTCTGTACTTTATACATAAAAATATTTAATTATATACGTATTTATCTTCTTCTTCTTCTCCTCATCCTTTTGTAACATTATAATATGCAATAGTTCTAGATAAGAATCATATACCATGTTTATACTTCACATCAAAACGATATAATACAAATCGATATGAGATAAAACGATCTAATAAAACCGGTTTTACAGATGTTTATCCATGCGTTCGGGAATGTCGAAAATACTATCAATTGATGGATTGAATGATTGATTTGACTAATGTCAAAAGGCACTTGATTTTTGTGTGATCAAACATGCAGTCTGCACAGTTGACATTAAAAAACGGATTGAAAAAATAAATATAAATTGGAGTGATTTTTACATTAAAGTGAAATAATGGAGAAAGTGAATTTATATAAATTATGATTAATGACAACAAAATGTGAGATAATAACGAACAAAACTATTTAAGGTATAATGAATAGTACATTTACTTACAAATCATGATCTTCGTCCATTCTCTTCTTCAAAAATTATTAATTTGATTAATTTGAAATTATTAAAATTATTGATTTAAATTTATTAAAATTATTAATTTAAAATTGTTAAAATTATTTGTCTTCTAGAACAAAACAAAATCTTTGTTTTCAATTAGTTTTTTTACTTTTTACATAACCTAGATACGTTGACTTTTGTAGATTGCAGCATATACTTTACACCTGCGTTATTTGCATGGCTTTTATCAAAAATTTGATTCTATCGATTTTACCGAACGAATGATCTTTGCAATCTGCATTACTGAACTTTCGACATTTGTCATCTGCTATGCAGTTGACATTACCGAACGCATGGTATACTTACTAGCTCGAATCGATAAGAGATAAATCGGAATGAAATGAAATACAGTGCTACCACAGCATTTTTGCATTTTGAATAAAATATGTAAATAAAATTAATACATATTTACAAATTACAACTCAAAGAACTATCACGAAATGAGAGGTTAATTATTTTAGTTTAATAATTTTTTTTGTTGAAAAGTAGTAAAAATGATTCTCAAAACGATACGAAGGGTTTATACCGATTTTCATATCGTTTTGACAGCTCTCAAACCGCTTTAATTATGGTTTTTAGTTAATGCGATTTAAAAATGATAAAACGTTTTAAGGGACGTTTATACTAAACTTTCAAATCGTTTCATCTTATATCGTTTCGATTTAGATCGTTTTGATGTGTAGTATAAACGTGGTAATAGTTTCTCTGACATAGTTTACGTATATTTATGGTACATCCTATATAGTATAATATGCGTATATTCATTATTTATGTATATGTATATCTTAAATTTATAAATGTGTATCTTTATGTTATATAATATTTATTATGTATATGTATATGTGTTCATATATGCAATTTTTGTAATTTAATTCACAGCCATTTCTATGCATTTATTTTTAATATGTACGAGTATGTTAATGTATATAATATGTAATTGGATTACAAAAAAAATGAATTTATATAAAAATTTTTTATAAATTGTATAAATGTATACGGTTATAAAATTATTTTTATATACATATATGTATTTATTATTTAAATGTGTATTATATATATTAATTTTTTATTTCAATTTTTATTTATTTTTGCTTCGAATATCCGCATTTTTTCTGAATTTTTCTCATTTTTCTCATTGCGATTAATTTAAAATATTCATATTTTTCATTTTATCAATTAATATATAAGTATAGTATATGATAATATTATATATAAATACGAGTATCAGTATATAATAATTTGTTTTGTAATCATAATATCAAAAAAATTTAAAAAAAAAAAAAAAAAAAAAAAGAAAAACATAAAACTTAAAAAAAATCTATTGCACCATTTATGATTCGAAGCTTCATAAAACAAAAATCAAAACGAAAAAAAAAGGATATACATATATTCTTTATATTATTTTTTATCATGAATTTAAAATCTGTTTATTATGTTTGTGTGTATTGTGGATATTATCAATAATTTCTCTTATTTAATTTTTTTTTTCTTAAATTTTTTGATATATTATATTTGCTTTCGATTTAGCAATTCCAAGTACTTGGCGGTACAAAAATGTGTCTAAGATAAATTGTTATAACGAACGACACAAAAATTATTCGTAACTACTTGCATCGTAATTGAAAAATTTTTCATAAGTATAGCTGCGAGTATAAGATGGTTTAACACAGACATTTACACCCATTTACCTTTACTACCCCCAAATATTTGAATTTGTTAAATCGAAAGCAATTACATATTGTTTTATGTATAGACGCAGTT